>CAMRHE010000323.1:417500-655000 GCA_947044405.1 Leptodactylus fallax
AGACACGGACAGGCAGCCGCCACCGCCAGTTCAAGGCAATATGGCCGTGACAACTAGACTCCACTGCTGCTAACCCCATACTCCTCCGTGGCCAATGTGCCACTGTCTCTGGTCTGCCCTCTCTGAGCTGCCGCCCAGATATCCACCCTCCGAGTCTCCTGAAGCCACCAAGCAATAATGAAGGATACACGGACCTCACCGAAGTTCTCTTTAGGCTAGATGTGCACAACCATGTGCATGTACCCGGGACCTTAGTTGAACACCACAGACGGGCCATGGATGATTTTCGTGAGCCCCCCATGCCTCCACAGCCCCTTTTATTTACTTCAGTGAGCCTGGGCCATAAAACGGGCAGGAATAGACCCTGTCCTGAATTTTCCCCCGGATTCACATACATGGACTCGTGATAATACATGGGCATGAGAAGGCGGCGATAGAATAAAATGGGTCATTGCGCTAGCCGTGAAAAACACAGTTGGCAAACTAACAGTACACACTGGAGAAGCCGCTCTTGTACTCATAAGTGCCCATTTTGAGGAAACGGTATTGCCGGACCTGTATATAGTGTTGGGTTTCCTTTGCAGGTACAATGTGTGCAGGCGGATTGTTGGTTGCGTCTAGGTATTTTTTCCCATGTCTCATGATATGAACCTGTGCAACATTTGGGTTGCACTGGAATAAAGTTGTCAGTTGGAGGCAGTTGACATGGCAGGTCCATTTTGGACGGTCAGTCATGTCATCCCGGGAAGCAGCTACTGTGTCAGGAGAGGTCGGAGGTCTAGTCCATGAGTGTGACAGAGAGTGTGGCCTGTGAGGGGAGGATTGATGCCCCGACTCATGTGAGTGATTGAAGTTACGGGTTAAGAAGTGCCATATCCGTTGTGCACTGACTTCTTGTCTTTTCCATTATTAAGGTTTATCTAGTGGTTTTCCATCTGACGCGACTACAGTCTGTGTAGGCATTACCCTAGAATAAAGATTATCTCCATTGTATCCTTAAAAAGTCAAAAACAACCCATCTGAAAATGTATCAAAATTCGATGATTCCGTCATTCGGATGTTTTTAGATGCAGCAGTCCTACGTAAAACCATGGATAGGGTGTTTGTGATGAGTTTATCCAAATGACAACCACAACTCTGCCGCACAGGACAAGCTCAGCTTTACAACATCTTTTACACTATTATGCCCATCTTTGCGCGTTATACTAATCCTGATACATTCTTTATAATGATGGATTTATTTTCCTTCACTATGGGGAATCTCTAGAACCGTGCAGCTGCATCTGGGGCTCAGGAGGCCGAGACTCCATTGTGAAGGCTGAAGCTATAACATAACATATAGCTCACTGTCGTATAACTTGTACGGACAGATATATGTCTGTATACTGACCCGGATGAAGCTGATGACTGAATCCATTACTACCTAGAGGTCAGGAGCGGCTCCTCAGATGCATCTGTTGGCTCCTAGAAGAACTTCCCCATCCTATTAACTCCGTGTCTTCCAGCCAAATTGTGCAGATTTGTACCGTTAGATGATGAATTGGGGAAACCCTTAGATTTATTATGTGCAACAGATGAAATCCCACAAACTCGAGCTTCCTGACTCGGTATAATGGTGTGAATCTCACTCCGGCTGGAATCTGCAGACAATTTCTGTCTTGGGTCTTTCACATCTATTATTTCTGTGCTGAAGGAAACGGAAAGCCAGTTTGTGAGGCTTTACTTCTTAAATACTTCCACATATGTATATAGGAAATGGCATCTATTCCAGAATATAGATCTATAGAGTCATACAAGCCAAGAGGTTTCATACAGCCAGGATTTGAAGGATGGTGGCCATCTTCCTTTCACATATTCTTCTGTCCTGAGTGCATCCCATGGTCGCCATCTTTGATTCTCTAGAAGCCTTGAGATCTTTGTCCTGATGTATGGGTCCATAATATAGTGCCCGTATACCTCCAGTATTATACGGTTTCTCTTCTTATGGATATCAAATTTTTGTGCTATATTTCGCAATATCTACTATACCTTCCATTATCCCCTACATAGGCCCTGCCCACCTACCACTTCCCCTAAAGGTAGGCTTTCCTTTCTTTCCTTCACTGCCCTTTCTGGAAGGTCTAGGACACTACCGAAAAAGGGGTGAACTCCCGAAAAATCCAGCAAAACTCCCGGGAGCATTCAACCGGGTTAGCAGTCACTTTATACATGACATGGGCACTTTATATCACATTTTACGTCCATTTTAAAAAAAAAGAGTAAGGGGCTATACCCAAAAGGAGACATCTGGCGACATCCCGTAGGGACGTGGCTTTGGTCAAAAATATTCATCATCACACTTTGCACACCACTCTCCCTAAAGACCCTTGAGAATTGTTGACAAGTATGATCTAAATACATAAAAGTGGTTTGTTTGGCAACCCTTGGGCACATGCGCGGTAGACCCCCCAAGCAACATATTCCTCAATAGTCCATATGTATGCAGGACTATCCCAGACAAAATGGTGCTACTTCATAGAAAAAGGTTTCTTGATGTTTTTGGTCATTCCTAGAGATTCGTTCGGGGCTGAGTTTGACCCGAATATTTTTAACGAAAACGAACAATTAGGGATTTGTCTCTAACTAAAATGGACAGAGGTGAAATTATTATACTCCTGGTGACATCATGCACATGGGGTCACCACTGAGGCCGGTGATTGGACCTCAACGGTGGCATGGGCATGCAGAGTGTCACACTGTCCATGTGACTGCTGAGGCCCAATCACAGGCCGCAGCGGTAACTCCGGCCACATGATGTCACCAAGGAGATCGAGAGAGCGCTGGATGCCACAAGGAGGCCCAAAAGAGGTAACGGGAGGAGAGTATGAATGTTTTTTATTTTTTTACTCCTCCCCTGGACCTCCATCTATTATACTCTGGGGTCCGAAGAGACCGAAGAGTATAATAATTTCACATAATAATTTCAGAAGCCTCCATACTGTAGATCTCAGTTTCAAGAGAATTCCCTTGTCTCTCGCACTGGGTCTCGTGGCGTACAAACTCCAGTCTCTGGTATTTATTTATTTTTGAGTCTGTTTACTTGTTTTACAACATAAAGTAGTAAATGAAGGCATTTCGGCAAATCTGTGATCGCTTCGACTCTTCTGATGTTTCACAGACAAGCAAAGTGACAGCTGCAACCTCAGATGTGACAGCCGCTGAGGAGATCTGTCCTGTTCCTTCACTTTATAGAGATTTAAAGGGTTTGTACTGGATCCATCTCACTAAAAGGATGATAACACAGCAGAGAGAAAGATGCAGAGTAGTTTATATACTGTAGAGGTCAACAAGACATTTGTAAAGAGATATTATAACCGTATAAAGGCTAAGGGGGCTCCTAAGATCTGCAATAGTTTACAGTGCGGAATATATTTTTCTTAAAGGGGCTGCTCAACTTTAAAAAAAAAAAAAAATGTAGAAACTGTTGCAAATAAAATAAAGGCTCGTGTCTTCAATCCCTCGGTGATACATTGATGATGCTCTGGTGGTCCTCCTGGTCTTAGCCAGGATGTGACTGCTGCAGCCAGAGAGTCACATGTAGTGCTATTGGCACCATGGTACTGCAGTCATGCCTGTAAAGTATGGCACGTGAACGCTGTAGTTACTGGTTGGTTGCGGTGGTCACATGCAGGACACTCCTGGCGAAACAAGCAACGCCCCTGCCAGCTTTAGGAACTAGGAGGGAAGATGTCTGTAGTCAGAGTCCGGTCTGGGGGTCTGATCTATTTTTACTTAGGGGGGGTCTGCTCTGGGGTCTTATTTGTTTAGTAGATCTGGTCTAGGATCTGTGTTTACTAGGTCTGGGCCTAGATCTGGTCTGGGGTTTGTGTTTACAGAGTCTTGGCCAAATCCAGATTTCTTTATTGAATCTGGGTCTGTATTTGTACAGGGGGCCTAGTCTAAGCTCTGTACCGGTTTAGAGGGGTCTGTATTAAGGAGCTCTGTATTTAGGGGATCTAGCCTATGCTCTATGTTTAGGGGTCTAGTCAGAGGCGTAGATTGAAGATGGGCACACCTCTAAAAATTCATTTTGTTTCAGCTTTCGATTGTTCGGTCTAAAGATTTGTTTCAGGTCGAACAACATCATGAGGAGAGCCCCCATGTGAAAGAGAAGGCCCCATCACAGACCTCAGCGATGAACCCGGGTGTATGACGTCACCCAGGAGCCCAGAAGATGGCGGATGCCACAAACAGGCCCAGAAAAGGTGAGGGAAGAGGAGTATAAATGTTTGTTATTTTTGTCGCCTCCCCTGGACCTCCAACTATTATACTCCGGGGTCTTAAGAGACCCCACAGTATAATAATTTAACTTTTGGTTACGGGAAGAATAAACCAAAACTTTTGGAACATTTGGGTCAGGTCGTTACATAAGTCATTTTGGTTCAACCTATTACAATGCAAAATCAATCCAGAAGAAGTCTAATCCACCCCAAGATGTCGAAGACAAGTTTTGGCATCATAGGGAAACAACAATTTGCTCAACATCAAATATGACTCTCAAAGTAAATCCCCGGATCAACAACCCATCTCCAGGAATCTACTGGCAAGACTTTGCACTGTATAGGATATATATGTATAATTTAACGATGGAGATTCCCGTGTATAGTAATCTACTGAAAATATTATACAGGCACATCTATGCGTCATCCTATAAATCTAGCGTTAGTGGGAGACCAGCTATTGGGATTGGGCTACCTTGAATATCAGTACCAGACTGCACCATTACTTTCTTAGATGCTCTACTGTATATAAAAATATAAAATAGCAGAGGAAGGCTGTTATTGGTGCCCATATTGGGGGTCCCTTGGTACCTGCCAGCAGATCCTTTAGAGAAGTGCAATAGGTAATATGTCATCAAAAATGGACTACTTTTTAAACCATGTTTTCATAATAAACATATTTTTGAGAATTTTTTGTTTACATTTTCCATGTAACTTTCTATATTTTGTAAAAAGTTACAATACCCTGCATTTTGAACTGTGGCCAATAAGACTAATATTAGACACTTGCCAATTCTGTAGGGGCTTTCTTTGCAGCAGTCACCTCACTTCCATACTGTTGGATATATGGCTCATAATCTAAGATCCCCATTAGTATGTCTTTGGAGTGTTGAAGGAAACTTCATGCAGATGTTGTCCGTGGCTGGATTAGAACCTTGGACTCCAGTGCTGCAAAGCAACATTACAGATAACACCTCTATAGATAAGACCACTGAGCCATCATTATATCACTACTGACAATAGATGATGTCACAGCTTATCTCCTCCCCCCTCCCTCCACAGAGCATGTCTGGAAAACTCTCCCATAGACCTCAATGACTCGGCTTCAGACTATTACTGCCTAAGGCCATGACTGTGCTGTAAAGCAGATCACTAAATGCTGTTAAGAGAGCAGAGGAGAAACCTGGGCAAGATGGCCGCCTCCGTGATCATGTACAGAAAATAGAATAAAAAAATCATATATAAAAACGGATTAGAAAAAAGTGATAGATTTCACAATCTGGTTTTAATAAATAAAAAAAATAAAACATTGGCAATGCATTCCTATTAGTATAGATTCCATTGCTTTACTTTTCATTTCTATGAACACCACTTTTTTGTTATATTTTATACACTATTGCACATGAACCCAATGAACCACTGCTGTTGTTTTGTCACAGAATTATCTTCCAGTATTTGCACATAGTTCAAGCAAAAAATTGAATTTCTTATGAAAATCACTGCATGAGCAACCGGGCCTCCGAGAGCCCCTAATTGTATTACCGCTGTAAACCACAAGTGTCAGGGTGTCAGTCACTGGTCACAATGGTTGCATTGTGATCGCTTCTATTGTTTCACAATGTTCTGGGCTTCACATATGGATTTAAAGGAGTTTAAAATGGAAAAAAAGGAAACTGAAATATACAGAAAGTTCCTGGAGATGTCTACAAATCAGATGGCGGGGTGCCATATCCATTTGGACTACATTTTCCATGCTCAGTTTCACACGAGACATCAGGGCAGCCTAACACAGTCAAAAGGCCAACCTGGCGTCTAGTAAGTGAAGCCAAAGGGTGCCAAAGTGGAAGGGTGCCCAGAAGGGCAGTACAATCCCTTTGTTTAGGCAATCACTTGGGATCCCAATGGTTGGACCTCTACCACTTGTGTATTTGTATCCGGTGGTAAAACATCTTTAAGGTTTAGTATCTTGGTCGATATTTACTGCATAGACAATGAATTTTCACAATTTTTCTGAAAACCAATACCGAAGCTTTTTAATGTTTTTTTACTATGTAATTTTTTCTCCAATGGGATATGAAGGTGTCAAAATACACTCCCCCACCACCCCCAAATCGGTGCTGAGAGTTTTTACGATTCCTCCCTCTTGCACCAGCAGTAACATAAGGCTCTGATGCCCAACAGGTGAGCTGCCTAACAAGGGCATTCCGGGAGGATGCTGTACTGAGGACTGCCAAAAGGGCACACAAGTAAGGGGGCCCAGACAGACCACCAGTAGAGATGATCAATTGATCCTTTGACAAGCACGAAAGGTGCCACAGTTTCCTTGTCCACCACCCAGACACATAAGGCTCCTTCATTACACACCCCTATCTCTGCTAAGACCATTTCCAGGGGCTTAGCAGAAGGAAATTTGGTGTCACAGCACCCATTACATGCCCTGCCATTGATAGTTGGATTACCTCAGACTGGAACCGTATCATCTTTAGCAACTAATCCAGGTTCTGTTTGGGATCCAACAGCAGTTAGGTTGGAGTATGGAGGCCTCATGGTGAGCTCTTCAATCCTGCCTGTGCTGTGCAGCGACACACTGCCCTCTGCTGGTGTTATGATCTGGGGAGCCATCACATATGACAGTAGATCACCCCTGGTAGTGATACGAGGCCACTAACAGCGCAATGCTATGTACAGTACACCCCGCGGCCACAAGTGTTGTCTCTCTTGGCAGGGGGGACAACTGCCATTTATCAGCAGAATAATACTCACCCGCAGTCACAAGGGCTTCTCAGGTAAGTCTCCACAGATTACAAGACTTCCAGATCCTAACCGATCACCAGATTGATCGTTAATCAAGCATTTATGGGACCAGCTAGGACACCAACTTCACCAACCCACAAGTGTGAAGGACGCCTGGCTATAACATCTGTGATAAATGTACTGCAGGATACCATAGAGAACCTGTATACCTCCATGTCCTGCCGTATCTCATCTTGTATCCAGACTACAGGCCCAGCTGTAACATCTGTGGTAAATGTACTGCAGGATACCATAGAGAACCTGTATACCTCCATGTCCTGCCGTATCTCAGCTTGTATCCAAGCTACAGGCCCAGCTGTAACATCTGTGGTAAATGTACTGCAGGATACCATACAGAACCTGTATACCTCCATGTCCTGCCGTATCTCATATGTATCCAGACTGCAGGCCCAGCTGTAACATCTGTGGTAAATGTACTGCAGGATACCATACAGAACCTGTATACCTCCATGTCCTGCCGTATCTCATCTTGTATCCAGACTACAGGCTCAGCTGTAACACCTGTGGTAAATGTACTGCAGGATACCATACAGAACCTGTATACCTCCATGTCCTGCCGTATCTCATCTTGTATCCAGACTACAGGCCCAGCTGTAACATCTGTGGTAAATATACTGCAGGATACCATACAGAACCTGTATACCCCCATGTCCTGCCGTATCTCATCTTGTATCCAGACTACAGGCCCAGCTGTAACATTTGTGGTAAATGTACTGCAGGATACCATACAGATCCTGTATACCTCCATGTCCTGCCGTATCTCATCTTGTATCCAGACTACAGGCCCAGCTGTAACATCTGTGGTAAATGTACTGCAGGACACCATACAGATCCTGTATACCTCCATGTCCTGCCGTATCTCATCTTGTATCCAGACTACAGGCCCAGCTGTAACATCTGTGGTAAATGTACTGCAGGATACCATACAGAGCCTGTATACCTCCATGTCCTGCCGTATCTCATCTTGTATCCAGACTACAGGCCCAGCTGTAACATTTGTGGTAAATGTACTGCAGAATACCATACAGAACCTGTATACCTCCATGTCCTGCCGTATCTCATCTTGTATCCAGACTACAGGCCCAGCTGTAACATCTGTGGTAAATGTACTGCAGGATATCATACAGAACCTGTATACCTCCATGTCCTGCCGTATCTCATCTTGCATCCAGACTACAGGCCCAGCTGTAACATCTGTGGTAAATGTACTGCAGGATACCATACAGAACCTGTATACCTCCATATCCTGCCGTATCTCATCTTGTATCCAGACTACACGCCCAGCTGTAACATCTGTGGTAAATGTACTGCAGGATACCGTACAGAGCCTGTATACCTCCATGTCCTGCCGTATCTCATCTTGTATCCAGACTACAGGCTCAGCTGTAACATCTGTGGTAAATGTACTGCAGGATACCATACAGAACCTGTATACCTCCATGTCCTGCCGTATCTCATCTTGTATCCAGGCTACAGGCCCAGCTGTAACATCTGTGGTAAATGTACTGCAGGATACCATACAGAACCTGTATACCTCCATGTCCTGCCGTATCTCATCTTGTATCCAGGCTACAGGTCCAGCTGTAACATCTGTGGTAAATGTACTGCAGGATACCATACAGAACCTGTATACCTCCATGTCCTGCTACATCTCATCTTGTATCCAGGCTACAGGCCCAGCTGTAACATCTGTGGTAAATGTACTGCAGGATACCATACAGAACCTGTATACCTCCATGTCCTGCCGTATCTCATCTTGTATCCAGACTACAGGCGCAGCTGTAACATTTGTGGTAAATGTACTGCAGCATACCATACAGAACCTGTATACCTCCATGTCCTGCCGTATCTCATCTTGTATCCAGACTACAGGCCCAGCTGTAACATTTGTGGTAAATGTACTGCAGGATACCATACAGAACCTGTATACCTCCATATCCTGCCGTATCTAATCTTGAATCCAGAATACAGGCTCAGCTGTAACATCTGTGGTAAATGTACTGCAGGATACCATACAGAACCTGTATACCTCCATGTCCTGCCGTATCTCATCTTGTATCCAGACTACAGGCCCAGCTGTAACATCTGTGGTAAATGTACTGCAGGATACCATACAGAGCCTGTATACCTCCATGTCCTGCTGTATCTCATCTTGTATCCAGACTACAGGCCCAGCTGTAACATCTGTGGTAAATGTACTGCAGGATACCATACAGAACCTGTATACCTCCATATCCTGCCGTATCTAATCTTGTATCCAGGCTACAGGCTTAGCTGTAACATCTGTGGTAAATGTACTGCAGGATACCATACAGAACCTGTATACCTCCATGTCCTGCCGTATCTCATCTTGTATCCAGGCTACAGGCCCAGCTGTAACATCTGTGGTAAATGTACTGCAGGATACCATACAGAACCTGTATACCTCCATGTCCTGCCGTATCTCATCTTGTATCCAGACTACAGGCTCAGCTGTAACACCTGTGGTAAATGTACTGCAGGATACCATACAGAACCTGTATACCTCCATGTCCTGCCAAATCTCATCTTGTATCCAGACTACAGGCCCAGCTGTAACATCTGTGGTAAATGTACTGCAGGATACTATACAGAATGTGTATACCTCCATGTCCTGCCATATCTCATCTTGTATCCAGACTATAGGCCCAGCTGTAACATCTGTGGTAAATGTACTGCAGGATACCATACAGAACCTGTATACCTCCATGTCCTGTCGTATCTCATCTTGTATCCAGGCTACAGGCCCAGCTGTAACGTGTGGTAAATGTACTGCAGGATACCATACAGAACCTGTATACCTCCATGTCCTGCCGTATCTCATCTTGTATCCAGGCTACAGGCCCAGCTGTAACATCTGTGGTAAATGTACTGCAGGATACCATACAGAACCTGTATACCTCCATGTCCTGCTACATCTCATCTTGTATCCAGGCTACAGGCCCAGCTGTAACATCTGTAGTAAATGTACTGCAGGATACCATACAGAACCTGTATACCTCCATGTCCTGCCGTATCTCATCTTGTATCCAGACTACAGGCTCAGCTGTAACACCTGTGGTAAATGTACTGCAGGATACCATACAGATCCTGTATACCTCCATGTCCTGCCGTATCTCATCTTGTATCCAGGCTACAGGCCCAGCTGTAACATCTGTGGTAAATGTACTGCAGGATACCATACAGAACCTGTATACCTCCATGTCCTGCCGTATCTCATCTTGTATCCAGACTACAGGCTCAGCTGTAACACCTCTGGTAAATGTACTGCAGGATACCATACAGAACCTGTATACCTCCATGTCCTGTCGTATCTCATCTTGTATCCAGACTACAGGCCCAGCTGTAACACCTGTGGTAAATGTACTGCAGGATACCATACAGAACCTGTATACCTCCATGTCCTGCCGTATCTCATCTTGTATCCAGGCTACAGGCTCAGCTGTAACATCTGTGGTAAATGTACTGCAGGATACCATACAGAACCTGTATACCTCCATGTCCTGCCGTATCTCATCTTGTATCCAGACTACAGGCCCAGCTGTAACATCTGTGGTAAATGTACTGCAGGATACCATACAGAACCTGTATACCTCCATGTCCTGCCGTATCTAATCTTGTATCCAGGCTACAGGCCCAGCTGTAACATCTGTGGTAAATGTACTGCAGGATACCATACAGAGCCTGTATACCTCCATGTCCTGCCGTATCTCATCTTGTATCCAGACTACAGGCCCAGCTGTAACATTTGTGGTAAATGTACTGCAGGATACCATACAGAACCTGTATACCTCCATGTCCTGCCGTATCTCATCTTGTATCCAGACTACAGGCCCAGCTGTAACATCTGTTGTAAATGTACTGCAGGATATCATACAGAACCTGTATACCTCCATGTCCTGCCGTATCTCATCTTGCATCTAGACTACAGGCCCAGCTGTAACATCTGTGGTAAATGTACTGCAGGATACCATACAGAACCTGTATACCTCCATATCCTGCCGTATCTCATCTTGTATCCAGACTACACGCCCAGCTGTAACATCTGTGGTAAATGTACTGCAGGATACCGTACAGAGCCTGTATACCTCCATGTCCTGCCGTATCTCATCTTGTATCCAGGCTACAGGTCCAGCTGTAACATCTGTGGTAAATGTACTGCAGGATACCATACAGAGCCTGTATACCTCCATGTCCTGCCGTATCTCATCTTGTATCCAGACTACAGGCCCAGCTGTAACATCTGTGGTAAATGTACTGCAGGATACCATACAGAACCTGTATACCTCCATGTCCTGCCGTATCTCATCTTGTATCCAGGCTACAGGTCCAGCTGTAACATCTGTGGTAAATGTACTGCAGGATACCATACAGAGCCTGTATACCTCCATGTCCTGCCGTATCTCATCTTGTATCCAGACTACAGGCGCAGCTGTAACATTTGTGGTAAATGTACTGCAGCATACCATACAGAACCTGTATACCTCCATGTCCTGCCGTATCTCATCTTGTATCCAGACTACAGGCCCAGCTGTAACATTTGTGGTAAATGTACTGCAGGATACCATACAGAACCTGTATACCTCCATATCCTGCCGTATCTAATCTTGAATCCAGAATACAGGCTCAGCTGTAACATCTGTGGTAAATGTACTGCAGGATACCATACAGAACCTGTATACCTCCATGTCCTGCCGTATCTCATCTTGTATCCAGGCTACAGGCCCAGCTGTAACATCTGTGGTAAATGTACTGCAGGATACCATACAGAACCTGTATACCTTCATATCCTGCCGTATCTAATCTTGTATCCAGGCTACAGGCTTAGCTGTAACATCTGTGGTAAATGTACTGCAGGATACCATACAGAACCTGTATACCTCCATGTCCTGCCGTATCTCATCTTGTATCCAGGCTACAGGCCCAGCTGTAACATCTGTGGTAAATGTACTGCAGGATACCATACAGAACCTGTATACCTCCATGTCCTGCCGTATCTCATCTTGTATCCAGACTACAGGCTCAGCTGTAACACCTGTGGTAAATGTACTGCAGGATACCATACAGAACCTGCATACCTCCATGTTCTGCCGTATCTCATCTTGTATCCAGACTACAGGCCCAGCTGTAACATCTGTGGTAAATGTACTGCAGGATACTATACAGAATGTGTATACCTCCATGTCCTGCCATATCTCATCTTGTATCCAGACTATAGGCCCAGCTGTAACATCTGTGGTAAATGTACTGCAGGATACCATACAGAACCTGTATACCTCCATGTCCTGTCGTATCTCATCTTGTATCCAGGCTACAGGCCCAGCTGTAACGTGTGGTAAATGTACTGCAGGATACCATACAGAACCTGTATACCTCCATGTCCTGCCGTATCTCATCTTGTATCCAGGCTACAGGCCCAGCTGTAACATCTGTGGTAAATGTACTGCAGGATACCATACAGAACCTGTATACCTCCATGTCCTGCTACATCTCATCTTGTATCCAGGCTACAGGCCCAGCTGTAACATCTGTAGTAAATGTACTGCAGGATACCATACAGAACCTGTATACCTCCATGTCCTGCCGTATCTCATCTTGTATCCAGACTACAGGCTCAGCTGTAACACCTGTGGTAAATGTACTGCAGGATACCATACAGAACCTGTATACCTCCATGTCCTGCCGTATCTCATCTTGTATCCAGACTACAGGCCCAGCTGTAACATCTGTGGTAAATGTACTGCAGGATACCATACAGAACCTGTATACCTCCATGTCCTGCCGTATCTCATCTTGTATCCAGACTACAGGCTCAGCTGTAACACCTGTGGTAAATGTACTGCAGGATACCATACAGAACCTGTATACCTCCATGTCCTGCCGTATCTCATCTTGTATCCAGACTACAGGCCCAGCTGTAACACCTGTGGTAAATGTACTGCAGGATACCATACAGAACCTGTATACCTCCATGTCCTGCCGTATCTCATCTTGTATCCAGGCTACAGGCTCAGCTGTAACATCTGTGGTAAATGTACTGCAGGATACCATACAGAACCTGTATACCTCCATGTCCTGCCGTATCTCATCTTGTATCCAGGCTACAGGCCCAGCTGTAACATCTGTGGTAAATGTACCGCAGGATACCATACAGAACCTGTATACCTCCATGTCCTGCCGTATCTCATCTTGTATCCAGACTACAGGCCCAGCTGTAACATCTGTGGTAAATGTACTGCAGGATACCATACAGAACCTGTATACCTCCATGTCCTGTCGTATCTCATCTTGTATCCAGGCTACAGGCCCAGCTGTAACACCTGTGGTAAATGTACTGCAGGATACCATACAGAACCTGTATACCTCCATATCCTGCCGTATCTCATCTTGTATCCAGACTACAGGCCCAGCTGTAACATCTGTGGTAAATGTACTGCAGGATACCATACAGAACCTGTATACCTCCATGTCCTGCTACATCTCATCTTGTATCCAGGCTACAGGCCCAGCTGTAACATCTGTAGTAAATGTACTGCAGGATACCATACAGAACCTGTATACCTCCATGTCCTGCCGTATCTCATCTTGTATCCAGACTACAGGCTCAGCTGTAACACCTGTGGTAAATGTACTGCAGGATACCATACAGAACCTGTATACCTCCATGTCCTGCCGTATCTCATCTTGTATCCAGACTACAGGCCCAGCTGTAACATCTGTGGTAAATGTACTGCAGGATACCATACAGAACCTGTATACCTCCATGTCCTGCCGTATCTCATCTTGTATCCAGACTACAGGCTCAGCTGTAACACCTGTGGTAAATGTACTGCAGGATACCATACAGAACCTGTATACCTCCATGTCCTGCCGTATCTCATCTTGTATCCAGACTACAGGCCCAGCTGTAACACCTGTGGTAAATGTACTGCAGGATACCATACAGAACCTGTATACCTCCATGTCCTGCCGTATCTCATCTTGTATCCAGGCTACAGGCTCAGCTGTAACATCTGTGGTAAATGTACTGCAGGATACTATACAGAACCTGTATACCTCCATGTCCTGCCGTATCTCATCTTGTATCCAGGCTACAGGCCCAGCTGTAACATCTGTGGTAAATGTACCCAGGACCAACAGAACCGACCCCCCCCCCCCCCCCCCCCCCCGCCCGGGCCGAGGATACCATACAGAACCTGTATACCTCCATGTCCTGCCGTATCTCATCTTGTATCCAGACTACAGGCCCAGCTGTAACATCTGTGGTAAATGTACTGCAGGATACCATACAGAACCTGTATACCTCCATGTCCTGTCGTATCTCATCTTGTATCCAGGCTACAGGCCCAGCTGTAACACCTGTGGTAAATGTACTGCAGGATACCATACAGAACCTGTATACCTCCATATCCTGCCGTATCTCATCTTGTATCCAGACTACAGGCCCAGCTGTAACATCTGTGGTAAATGTACTGCAGGATACCATACAGAATGTGTATACCTCCATGTCCTGCCATATCTCATCTTGTATCCAGACTATAGGCCCAGCTGTAACATCTGTGGTAAATGTACTGCAGGATACCATACAGAACCTGTATACCTCCATGTCCTGTCGTATCTCATCTTGTATCCAGTCTACAGGCCCAGCTGTAACGTGTGGTAAATGTACTGCAGGATACCATACAGAACCTGTATACCTCCATGTCCTGCCGTATCTCATCTTGTATCCAGGCTACAGGCTCAGCTGTAACATCTGTGGTAAATGTACTGCAGGATACCATACAGAACCTGTATACCTCCATGTCCTGCCGTATCTCATCTTGTATCCAGGCTACAGGCCCAGCTGTAACATCTGTGGTAAATGTACCGCAGGATACCATACAGAACCTGTATACCTCCATGTCCTGCCGTATCTCATCTTGTATCCAGACTACAGGCCCAGCTGTAACATCTGTGGTAAATGTACTGCAGGATACCATACAGAACCTGTATACCTCCATGTCCTGTCGTATCTCATCTTGTATCCAGGCTACAGGCCCAGCTGTAACACCTGTGGTAAATGTACTGCAGGATACCATACAGAACCTGTATACCTCCATATCCTGCCGTATCTCATCTTGTATCCAGACTACAGGCCCAGCTGTAACATCTGTGGTAAATGTACTGCAGGATACCATACAGAACCTGTATACCTCCATGTCCTGCTACATCTCATCTTGTATCCAGGCTACAGGCCCAGCTGTAACATCTGTAGTAAATGTACTGCAGGATACCATACAGAACCTGTATACCTCCATGTCCTGCCGTATCTCATCTTGTATCCAGACTACAGGCTCAGCTGTAACACCTGTGGTAAATGTACTGCAGGATACCATACAGAACCTGTATACCTCCATGTCCTGCCGTATCTCATCTTGTATCCAGACTACAGGCCCAGCTGTAACATCTGTGGTAAATGTACTGCAGGATACCATACAGAACCTGTATACCTCCATGTCCTGCCGTATCTCATCTTGTATCCAGACTACAGGCTCAGCTGTAACACCTGTGGTAAATGTACTGCAGGATACCATACAGAACCTGTATACCTCCATGTCCTGCCGTATCTCATCTTGTATCCAGACTACAGGCCCAGCTGTAACACCTGTGGTAAATGTACTGCAGGATACCATACAGAACCTGTATACCTCCATGTCCTGCCGTATCTCATCTTGTATCCAGGCTACAGGCTCAGCTGTAACATCTGTGGTAAATGTACTGCAGGATACCATACAGAACCTGTATACCTCCATGTCCTGCCATATCTCATCTTGTATCCAGGCTACAGGCCCAGCTGTAACATCTGTGGTAAATGTACCGCAGGATACCATACAGAACCTGTATACCTCCATGTCCTGCCGTATCTCATCTTGTATCCAGACTACAGGCCCAGCTGTAACATCTGTGGTAAATGTACTGCAGGATACCATACAGAACCTGTATACCTCCATGTCCTGTCGTATCTCATCTTGTATCCAGGCTACAGGCCCAGCTGTAACACCTGTGGTAAATGTACTGCAGGATACCATACAGAACCTGTATACCTCCATATCCTGCCGTATCTCATCTTGTATCCAGACTACAGGCCCAGCTGTAACATCTGTGGTAAATGTACTGCAGGATACCATACAGAATGTGTATACCTCCATGTCCTGCCATATCTCATCTTGTATCCAGACTATAGGCCCAGCTGTAACATCTGTGGTAAATGTACTGCAGGATACCATACAGAACCTGTATACCTCCATGTCCTGTCGTATCTCATCTTGTATCCAGTCTACAGGCCCAGCTGTAACGTGTGGTAAATGTACTGCAGGATACCATACAGAACCTGTATACCTCCATGTCCTGTCGTATCTCATCTTGTATCCAGACTACAGGCCCAGCTGTAACATCTGTGGTAAATGTACTGCAGGATACCATACAGAACCTGTATACCTCCATGTCCTGCTACATCTCATCTTGTATCCAGGCTACAGGCCCAGCTGTAACATCTGTGGTAAATGTACTGCAGGATACCATACAGAACCTGTATACCTCCATGTCCTGCCGTATCTCATCTTGTATCCAGACTACAGGCGCAGCTGTAACATTTGTGGTAAATGTACTGCAGCATACCATACAGAACCTGTATACCTCCATGTCCTGCCGTATCTCATCTTGTATCCAGACTACAGGCCCAGCTGTAACATTTGTGGTAAATGTACTGCAGGATACCATACAGAACCTGTATACCTCCATATCCTGCCGTATCTAATCTTGAATCCAGAATACAGGCTCAGCTGTAACATCTGTGGTAAATGTACTGCAGGATACCATACAGAACCTGTATACCTCCATGTCCTGCCGTATCTCATCTTGTATCCAGGCTACAGGCCCAGCTGTAACATCTGTGGTAAATGTACTGCAGGATACCATACAGAACCTGTATACCTCCATATCCTGCCGTATCTAATCTTGTATCCAGGCTACAGGCTTAGCTGTAACATCTGTGGTAAATGTACTGCAGGATACCATACAGAACCTGTATACCTCCATGTCCTGCCGTATCTCATCTTGTATCCAGGCTACAGGCCCAGCTGTAACATCTGTGGTAAATGTACTGCAGGATACCATACAGAACCTGTATACCTCCATGTCCTGCCGTATCTCATCTTGTATCCAGACTACAGGCTCAGCTGTAACACCTGTGGTAAATGTACTGCAGGATACCATACAGAACCTGTATACCTCCATGTCCTGCCGTATCTCATCTTGTATCCAGACTACAGGCCCAGCTGTAACATCTGTGGTAAATGTACTGCAGGATACTATACAGAATGTGTATACCTCCATGTCCTGCCATATCTCATCTTGTATCCAGACTATAGGCCCAGCTGTAACATCTGTGGTAAATGTACTGCAGGATACCATACAGAACCTGTATACCTCCATGTCCTGTCGTATCTCATCTTGTATCCAGGCTACAGGCCCAGCTGTAACGTGTGGTAAATGTACTGCAGGATACCATACAGAACCTGTATACCTCCATGTCCTGCCGTATCTCATCTTGTATCCAGACTACAGGCCCAGCTGTAACATCTGTGGTAAATGTACTGCAGGATACCATACAGAACCTGTATACCTCCATGTCCTGCTACATCTCATCTTGTATCCAGGCTACAGGCCCAGCTGTAACATCTGTAGTAAATGTACTGCAGGATACCATACAGAACCTGTATACCTCCATGTCCTGCCGTATCTCATCTTGTATCCAGACTACAGGCTCAGCTGTAACACCTGTGGTAAATGTACTGCAGGATACCATACAGAACCTGTATACCTCCATGTCCTGCCGTATCTCATCTTGTATCCAGACTACAGGCCCAGCTGTAACATCTGTGGTAAATGTACTGCAGGATACCATACAGAACCTGTATACCTCCATGTCCTGCCGTATCTCATCTTGTATCCAGACTACAGGCTCAGCTGTAACACCTGTGGTAAATGTACTGCAGGATACCATACAGAACCTGTATACCTCCATGTCCTGCCGTATCTCATCTTGTATCCAGACTACAGGCCCAGCTGTAACACCTGTGGTAAATGTACTGCAGGATACCATACAGAACCTGTATACCTCCATGTCCTGCCGTATCTCATCTTGTATCCAGGCTACAGGCTCAGCTGTAACATCTGTGGTAAATGTACTGCAGGATACCATACAGAACCTGTATACCTCCATGTCCTGCCGTATCTCATCTTGTATCCAGGCTACAGGCCCAGCTGTAACATCTGTGGTAAATGTACCGCAGGATACCATACAGAACCTGTATACCTCCATGTCCTGCCGTATCTCATCTTGTATCCAGACTACAGGCCCAGCTGTAACATCTGTGGTAAATGTACTGCAGGATACCATACAGAACCTGTATACCTCCATGTCCTGTCGTATCT
Source organism: Leptodactylus fallax (assembly GCA_947044405.1). Taxonomy (NCBI): domain Eukaryota; kingdom Metazoa; phylum Chordata; class Amphibia; order Anura; family Leptodactylidae; genus Leptodactylus; species Leptodactylus fallax. The sequence continues at coordinate 436,067 of CAMRHE010000323.1, forward strand.
CATCTTGTATCCAGGCTACAGGCCCAGCTGTAACACCTGTGGTAAATGTACTGCAGGATACCATACAGAACCTGTATACCTCTGTGAACCGAGAGCAAGGCAGGTGGTTTGGACTCCGCAACCAGAAATGAACGCACACGCGGTAGTTCAAGAAAAGAATATATATTTACTATAAGTTAATAAAGGCTATTTGAAGGTAAAATGACAGGGATAAAGACAAGCAAAATATACAATATAGCATGAACAATTTCAAGGCAAATTCTGCAATGGTTTCTACTTTTATTTTTTCCAATTCTCCGTTTTGGAACTTAATTAAAAAAAAAATTAAAAATATCCCTAACTGGCCCCGACAACCCAATTTGGGTGCACCCCCTTTTCCCCAGTGGTCCAGGTGGACCGCTTACAGTCTGTAGAAGCGCGCGGTGGGGCCCAAAGTCGTTCCTTTCTTTTATAGCGAAACGTCCTCTCCTCACGGTTATCAGGATCTTGGGAGAAATGAAGTCCTCTTTAACAGGGAAACCCAATGAATGCAATGTAATCCAACAGCAGATTCCACTCAGCACACTGACAGTCCTGCCGAATCCACACACTGAGCTGGGATGTAAGCCGGGGTTTAGCAGGTGCCGTCCAGTACATCAACAGCACTGCGAGTCTCTATCTGTGGTATCCATATACACAGTCACAATGTCAGTCTCACTGATCAGCCACTGAGCACAGTTCCTTTCACGTGGACTCACTAGTCCTGTTGTCTCTTTACACTCTGTTTGTCTCTGGACCAAGATACAGCTTAGCTGTACAGAAAAATCTCCACACCAGTTCAATACAACACTTGCCAAGATGGCTGCTGCTCTCTGTCTCGTCACTTCCTGCTGCTCTGCTCACACTCTGTCTGCAGAACAGGCAGGCTGACATAAAGGGGGGGGGTCTCACTCCAGCATCATGTCACAATTACAATGGCTGCTGTCTTAAAGGAACAGAATCACAGAAATACATTCAACATTAACAGTTTATACAGACAAATGAAGCTTAAGACAACATTGGCTGTCTCTTACATATTCCCCCCCACTTTAAGAGTGGCAGTCCCTGCCTATGACTGTATATCCAGAGGGTTGTACTTTTATGCACAGGGTGGTAGTATACCGATGTATGGCAGGCCAAACAAACTCATCCTGCGCATACCGAACAGGGGGAATACCAGTATTTGGCCTAGTGGTCCGTCTGAGGACCGGTGGTATATTATGGGGTGCTGCAGCTATGGGCTGAGAAGGACCAGCGGATTCCGCACCAGAGGGGGCACAGGCCGGAGATACAGTAGTCACAGGTGGAACATCCCCAGGAGCAGGGATCGGCCAACAATCATCCTCCTCGTCTGAGGCCCATTCCGCACCTCCATTCTCTGACTGTGGGAGCTCATTCACATTGGCAAGCCCATCATGATTTGTCCCTTCAGAATGACACAGGCGCAACATATTTCGGTGAAGTACTCGAACACAATCAGTTCCTTCTTTCTGGACCTGGTACACTGGCCCATTCGCATACTTGCGGCCAACAACACGATACGGCAAAGCCTCCCATCGGCTTTCCAATTTCCCTTGGGGTTTCTTGACACGAACTAGCACCAGGTCGCCTGGTTGCAATGGTGCTTCTTGCACTGGGGTCTTATCAGGATGGGGATGTTCTTGCAGGCGCTGCCGCACCAATCGATGGATCGTCTCAAGTCTCTGCCAGTGCGCCCGCACCCAAGAGGTTGGATCCCTCGGAGGGAACCCATCCACATCATCCAACTGTAATTCTCCTATACTTCGCCCAGACCGCCCAAAGAGAAGTGTATAAGGAGAGTACCCCGTTGTAGAATGGACCTGATTGTTATAGGCCCACACCATTTCAGACAAGAACTGAGGCCACTGTAACTTCTTGTCTTCCTCCAGAGTCCGCAGCATCTGTAGCAGAGTTCTGTTGAATCTTTCACAGGCCCCATTTCCCTGAGGGTGGTATGGAGTCGTGTGCGACTTCTTTATCCCGTAGATACGTTGAACTTCTTTCATTACGTGTCCCTCAAAGCAGGCACCCTGGTCGGAGTGGATGCGTTTGGGGCACCCATATACTCGAATGAAATCTTGGCACAGAGCACGAGCTGCTGACTCAGCTGTCTGGTCCTTGGTGGCGGTTACCACCGCAAATTTGGTGAAGTGATCCACCATTACGAGGCAATACTGGTGTCCGCTATTGGATGGGCCCACCATTAGATAGTCTATCATGACGATTTCTAAAGGTTCCTGGGTCACGATGGTTTGCAGGGGGAGCTCTCTGTTCTATTGCCTTATGGATCTCACAAGTTCGACAGCTCCGGCATACTTCTTCGACCATTTGACGAAGACCAGGGCAGTAAATCAGTCGCTGTAACCAACGAAAGGTCTTCTCATGACCAAAATGTCCATTCTTATTATGAGCCTCAACTGCCAACGAGCGAGCCAGTTCACTAGGCACCACAATTTGGTATCGAATGTCGATCTCAGAAGGTAAATAGACCTTTCGGCATAGCACTCCATTTTTCATCTCCAACTTTTCCCACTGACTCAGAACAGATAATATCTCACGTGTCAGTCGTTCTCTTTCCTCTCTACAGGGCTTCTGGCCTTTCTCAACACACTTGATCATCTGTGCCAGCCCCTCATGGGTCTGTTGTATCTGTGCCCATTCCTGTCGTGAGGGACCAAAGAAAGGAGCCGTTTCAGTCCCCTCCATCTCAAACTGATTAGCGGCGGCCAAGGCCTGTGAAAATCTGCTGAAATCGGGCACCTCCACATGCTCCAACTCATGATCCACGTCTACTGTGGGGGTCTGGGCGGTTACCCTAGAAAGCCCGTCAGCATTCTGGTTCTCTGTCTTGGACCGATACTTAATGCGGTAATTGAACTTAGTCATTCGGGCTATCCACCTCTGCTCTAACGCCCCGAGCTTGGCATTTTCCAGGTGAGCTAGTGGGTTGTTGTCAGTCAGTACTAAAACTTCAGCACCGGTCAAATATTCAGAGAATTTCTCGGTCATGGCCCATACCAGTGCCAACAGCTCCAACTTAAATGAACTATAATTCTCGGGGTTTCTTTCAGAATCTCTCAAAGACCGGCTGCCGTACGCTATGACCCTCTCCTGGCCATCCTGAAGCTGGGAAAGCACTGCTCCAAGACCATACAGGCTTGCATCCGTATACAGCTGGAACGGCAAGTGGTAATCAGCATATGCCAAGATTGGGGCTGTTGTCAGTGCATCCTTTAATGCCTGGAAGGCTTGTTCCTGTTCAAGTCCCCACTTCACGGACCGGTTCTTTGGACCACCGGATGTGCCTCGTAGGAGAGCATTAAGTGGTGCTGCTACCTTGGCGAAATCCTTAATAAACCGTCGATAGTAACCGGCTACTCCAAGGAACGCCCTCACTTCTCGCAGGGTAGTTGGTATTGGCCAATCTTGAACAGCCGCTATCTTGTCTCTTGATGGTCTCACCCCTTCTCCTGATACGCGGTGACCCAAGTAATCAATTTCAGATTGGAACAACCGACATTTACTGGGTTTCAATTTGAGCCCATGTTCCCGCAATCTTCGAAATACTTGCCCCAACTGGTGGAGATGGTCTTCAAAGGTCGCAGAATACACTATAATGTCATCCAAGTAGATGAGAGTGAACTCAAAGTTGAAGTCACCGAGACATTTCTCCATCAACCGCTGAAACGTTCCGGGTGCATTTGTCAACCCGAAGGGCATCCGGTTAAATTCGTATAGTCCCATGGGCAAGATGAATGCCGTCTTCTCCTTGTCTTTTGTGGCCATCGGCACCTGCCAATACCCACTAGCCAGATCTAGTGAGGAGAAGTACCGGGCTCTCCCCAGCGCTGAGAGGGACTCCTCAATCCGTGGCAAGGGGTAGGAATCTCGTACGGTGCAAGCGTTTAACTTCCAATAGTCTACGCAAAATCGGATGGACCCATCTTTTTTTCTTACTAACACCACAGGAGCTGCCCAGGGACTCTGGCTTTCTTGGATGATCCCACCCTGTAGCATCTTAGCTAACAGTTCTTTTACTTCCTGATACAACTGTGGAGGAATTTGTCGGTAGCGCTCTCTAATTGGAGGGGTGTCTCCTGTGGGAATCTCATGGTAGATCCCTGTGGTACATCCAAAATCTTCAGCATACCGTGCAAAGGTGGCTCGGTTCTCCCACAACAGCTCATCTACCTTCTGCACCCATTCCAGAGAACATGAACTTACATCCATCTTCATCTGTTCTCGAATTGCACAGCCATTCCATTCAGAGGTGGGTTCCTCATCTTCTCCCATGGACACAGTTACGGTCCACTCATCCCTTTCAGTCGGCTTCAGCTGCATTGGAGTTACTTTCCTTACTTCCTCCGGAGTCACATAGATGTTAGCCAGCTGCCTCCCTGGGGTCAGGTCCACACTCTGGTCCTGAGTGTTTACACATCGAAGTGGTACTCTTCCATTGCGAACTATTGCCAAGGAACGGGCCACTAGCGGATCAACACCTCCTTCGGCTGCCTGCAGTGGTTCTACCAACACAGCTATGCCCTCTAGTTTCCGACAGGTGCCTACGGGCATAGACACTATTGTCTCCCGACTGGGTGGCAGTGTAACTTTTGTATGCAAAGGAACTGAAATTCGAGCCAGAGGACGCTGCACATCCGAACTTTTCTGTAAGCCACATGTCCGGATCAGCCGCTGGAAAGCTGTTTGAGTAGGCCGATGGGTGGTGGTTTCTTTCCAATAACCGTGACCTTTCTTTTCAAAGAGGATCTTATCTAATTCTTTTAACACATTCATCCCCAAAATGACAGGGACCTTTACTTCATGTGACTCCTGTACCACCACAATGCCTTTCCTACCTAGATCTTGGCCACATACCCGGACATTCATCCAGGCCACTCCCACGACTGGAACTGGTAACTGGTTAGCTGCGACCACTCGTACGAATGTATGGGGATCATATTTCACATGTTGCTGGAAGTACCGTTCATAACAGTCTCTACTCAAGGTCGTTACTTGGGAACCCGTGTCAATCATCCCGGTAACCGGAATACCCTCCATTTCCACCTGTATAACAGGACTTGCAGCGATCAGGTCATCATTAGGGCATTCTCCCCACATAGTCTCCTTGTCAGTCTCCCCTACTACACGCCCTACAGCAGCAGGGGACTTCAGTTTAACGGCGGTCTCTCATAAGTTTGTCGCTGCTCTGGACATCTAGCAGCAACGTGGCCCATCCGTCCACACTCCCAGCAGCGTATCTCCCGTCGTTCTGGCCATCTGTTTGGGCCCCTTCGGTAAGCCCCTTCGATTTCTCCTGAGCACTGCATTAACTGATTTGGACCCCTTCGGTAGGTCCTATCCTCATCCCTCCAGCGGGGTGGTGGGTGATTCTGATTTTCTGGGTATGGACGGCTCACCCTTTCACCTCCAGTTTTCTGGAAGTCTGCAATTTTCATAGAATGTTCATCACAACGGGTGTGCAAGTGTTCCATTTGCTCTTGCAGTTTCTGCATTACTGTGAGAATTTCTTTAACCGTCCCCTTTTCTACTGTCTCTGAGCCAGAACTAGCCCCCTGTGACAAAGTAACTCCAACTGCGGTCTGGGGCTTCGGGAACATACTATTGGCACGGGAGATGGCCTCTACCTGTACATCATGGAATTTAGCATCAGTCTCTCGTCGTATAAAATCCTGCATAGTCACAGTTAAACTGCCGTCACGTATCCCCAGGACAAACTGGTCACGGAGAGTCCGATCAGGGTTACAGAAGGCTGGCGAGCCCCCTCTTTCCTTCACTTGAATATCTCGGAGCAGTTCTTGTAGGGCATTTGCATATTGGGGAAGGCTTTCATTCTCCTGTTGTACCCTCTGGAAGAACCGAGCCTGCAGAGACCCCAGCAATGCAGTTTCTCCATAAATGGTTTCTAGAATCTGGACTACTTGCTCAAATGTCTGCCTTTGTTCAAATGGCCTCAATATCACCGTGGTCTTAGCATCCCCTTGTAATGTCAATATTGCTAGCTCTACTAGTACTTCTGGTGCGGTCTGGTACATTCGCTGTATCATTCGTATCTGTTCCACCCACATACTCACTGACATATTATTGCCATCAAATTTAGCTAACTGACTTATTATAGCCCCTGCTGGCATTCTTCCTCCAGCACCATTCTCCCGAACGGGTGCGTCACCGTCCATTCTGGTAAGCGGATCCTGCCGACTACGCCAATTTGTGAACCGAGAGCAAGGCAGGTGGTTTGGACTCCGCAACCAGAAATGAACGCACACGCGGTAGCTCAAGAAAAGAATATATATTTACTATAAGTTAATAAAGGCTATTTGAAGGTAAAATGACAGGGATAAAGACAAGCAAAATATACAATATAGCATGAACAATTTCAAGGCAAATTCTGCAATGGTTTCTACTTTTACTCTGTCCAATTCTGCAGTATGGACACTGAATGAACAATATACTCAAAACTATCCCTAACTGACCCTGACATCACATTTGGGTGCACCCCCTTTTCCCCAGTGGTCCAGGTGGACCGCTTACAGTCTGTAGAAGCGCGCGGTGGGGCCCAAAGTCGTTCCTTTCTTTTATAGCGAAACGTCCTCTCCTCACGGTTATCAGGATCTTGGGAGAAATGAAGTCCTCTTTAACAGGGAAACCCAATGAATGCAATGTAATCCAACAGCAGATTCCACTCAGCACACTGACAGTCCTGCCGAATCCACACACTGAGCTGGGATGTAAGCCGGGGTTTAGCAGGTGCCGTCCAGTACATCAACAGCACTGCGAGTCTCTATCTGTGGTATCCATATACACAGTCACAATGTCAGTCTCACTGATCAGCCACTGAGCACAGTTCCTTTCACGTGGACTCACTAGTCCTGTTGTCTCTTTACACTCTGTTTGTCTCTGGACCAAGATACAGCTTAGCTGTACAGAAAAATCTCCACACCAGTTCAATACAACACTTGCCAAGATGGCTGCTGCTCTCTGTCTCGTCACTTCCTGCTGCTCTGCTCACACTCTGTCTGCAGAACAGGCAGGCTGACATAAAAGGGGGGGGGGTCTCACTCCAGCATCATGTCACAATTACAATGGCTGCTGTCTTAAAGGAACAGAATCACAGAAATACATTCAACAGTAACAGTTTATACAGACAAATGAAGCTTAAGACAACATTGGCTGTCTCTTACACCTCCATGTCCTGCCGTATCTAATCTTGTATCCAGGCTACAGGCCCAGCTGTAACATCTGTGGTAAATGTACCGCAGGATACCATACAGAACCTGTATACCTCCATGTCCTGCCGTATCTCATCTTGTATCCAGGCTACAGGCCCAGCTGTAACATCTGTGGTAAATGTACTGCAGGATACCATACAGAACCTGTATACCTCCATGTCCTGCCGTATCTCATCTTGTATCCAGACTACAGGCTCAGCTGTAACACCTGTGGTAAATGTACTGCAGGATACCATACAGAACCTGTATACCTCCATGTCCTGCCGTATCTCATCTTGTATCCAGACTACAGGCCCAGCTGTAACATCTGTGGTAAATGTACTGCAGGATACTATACAGAATGTGTATACCTCCATGTCCTGCCATATCTCATCTTGTATCCAGACTATAGGCCCAGCTGTAACATCTGTGGTAAATGTACTGCAGGATACCATACAGAACCTGTATACCTCCATGTCCTGTCGTATCTCATCTTGTATCCAGGCTACAGGCCCAGCTGTAACATCTGTGGTAAATGTACTGCAGGATACCCTACAGAACCTGTATACCTCCATGTCCTGCCGTATCTCATCTTGTATCCAGTCTACAGGCCCAGCTGTAACGTGTGGTAAATGTACTGCAGGATACCATACAGAACCTGTATACCTCCATGTCCTGCCGTATCTCATCTTGTATCCAGGCTACAGGCCCAGCTGTAACATCTGTGGTAAATGTACTGCAGGATACCATACAGAACCTGTATACCTCCATGTCCTGCTACATCTCATCTTGTATCCAGGCTACAGGCCCAGCTGTAACATCTGTAGTAAATGTACTGCAGGATACCATACAGAACCTGTATACCTCCATGTCCTGCCGTATCCATCTGTATCCAGACTCAGGCTCGCTGTAACCCTGTGGTAATTACTGCAGGATACCATACAGAACCTGTATACCTCCATGTCCTGCCGTATCTCATCTTGTATCCAGACTACAGGCTCAGCTGTAACACCTGTGGTAAATATACTGCAGGATACCATACAGAACCTGTATACCTCCATGTCCTGCCGTATCTCATCTTGTATCCAGACTACAGGCCCAGCTGTAACATCTGTGGTAAATGTACTGCAGGATACCATACAGAACCTGTATACCTCCATGTCCTGCCGTATCTCATCTTGTATCCAGACTACAGGCTCAGCTGTAACACCTGTGGTAAATGTACTGCAGGATACCATACAGAACCTGTATACCTCCATGTCCTGCCGTATCTCATCTTGTATCCAGGCTACAGGCTCAGCTGTAACATCTGTGGTAAATGTACTGCAGGATACCATACAGAACCTGTATACCTCCATGTCCTGCCGTATCTAATCTTGTATCCAGGCTACAGGCCCAGCTGTAACATCTGTGGTAAATGTACTGCAGGATACCATACAGAACCTGTATACCTCCATATCCTGCCGTATCTCATCTTGTATCCAGACTACAGGCCCAGCTGTAACATCTGTGGTAAATGTACTGCAGGATACCATACAGAATGTGTATACCTCCATGTCCTGCCATATCTCATCTTGTATCCAGACTATAGGCCCAGCTGTAACATCTGTGGTAAATGTACTGCAGGATACCATACAGAACCTGTATACCTCCATGTCCTGTCGTATCTCATCTTGTATCCAGTCTACAGGCCCAGCTGTAACATCTGTAGTAAATGTACTGCAGGATACCATACAGAACCTGTATACCTCCATGTCCTGTCGTATCTCATCTTGTATCCAGACTACAGGCCCAGCTGTAACATCTGTGGTAAATGTACTGCAGGATACCATACACAACCTGTATACCTCCATGTCCTGCTACATCTCATCTTGTATCCAGGCTACAGGCCCAGCTGTAACATCTGTAGTAAATGTACTGCAGGATACCATACAGAACCTGTATACCTCCATGTCCTGCCGTATCTCATCTTGTATCCAGACTATAGGCCCAGCTATGACATCTGTGGTAAATGTACTGCAGGATACCATACAGAGCCTGTATACCTCCATGTCCTGCCGTATCTCATCTTGTATCCAGGCTACAGGCCCGGCTGTAACATCTGTGGTAAATGTACTGCAGGATACCATACAGAACCTGTATACCTCAATGTCCTGCCGTATCTCATCTTGTATCCAGACTACAGGCCCAGCTGTAACATCTGTGGTAAATGTACTGCAGGATACCATACAGAACCTGTATACCTCCATGTTCTGCCGTATCTCATCTTGTATCCAGACTACAGGCCCAGCTGTAACATCTGTGGTAAATGTACTGCAGGATACCATACAGAACCTGTATACCTCCATGTCCTGCCGTATCTCATCTTGTATCCAGACTACAGGCCCAGCTGTAACATGTGTGGTAAATGTACTGCAGGATACCATACAGAGCCTGTATACCGCCATGTCCTGCGGTATCTCATCTTGTATCCAGACTACAAGCCCAGCTGTAACATCTGTGGTAAATGTACTGCAGGATACCATACAGAGCCTGTATACCTCCATGTCCTGTCGTATATTATCTTGTATCCAGTCTATTGGTGCCCAATAGGGTCCTAGAGCCTTCGCCCAGTTGTCCCCAATAACCTTTTCCTTCAGCTATAATATTGTCATCACTTCTATAAATCATCATCACATCACACTGAAGAAGCTTCACCAGGACAACTTCTCCTTGGTGTGGGATTTTTTTTGTCTATGAATGTATACATCTAAAACAGCTGATGGAGAGAATGGGATTCTTTATTTTTGGCCATTTGGCAACTTGTAGTTGAATAAAATATCTGCAGCTTCAGAGGGATCACTGATATACCACACTATGGTTTTACATCTTCTGATCCTTCAGGTAAGGACCAACAACATCTGGTTGCTGAAAAGCCATTATCCAAAATCCATTATCTTTGTGAAGTTGAATTATATTGTGAGTTGACTAAACATTCCAAAATATTCCAAAAACCTGTGTGGGTTTAAGAAGAAAGGAAGTTTAGTCATTGTCTTTTATCTTTAATATAAGGATGCACCCACCTACAACTTACTCTAAAATACAGTAACACCGGATCAGTCCATCAAAGACTCTGATAGATGAAGAGATTCTGAGAGGATATTACCATCCTTTGTTGTCTCTCTATATCAGAGCTTCTATTCTAGTTATGAAATTATAACACCTGGAGCCAACGGAGAGACCAAATACCATATATCTGCCACACCTAACAAACTCTGCTACATGTGTGAGAGTGGTACAGGTTATATCTGCTTCATATAGAAATATTAGATATTGTGATATTTGGCAGACTCATTTCTTATTCTCAATAACTAACCCATTTTATATATTACCATCTACAGTAACAAAACTACTATGATGCTGCCCCCTATATACAAGAATATAATTACTATAATACTGCTCCTATGTACAAGAATATAACTACTATAATACTGCTCCTATGTACAAGAATATAACTACTATAATACTGCTCCTATGTACAAGAATATAACTACTATAATACTGCCCCCTAAGTACAAGAATATAACTACTATAATACTGCTCCTATGTACAAGAATATAACTACTATAATAATGCTCCTATGTACAAGAATATAACTACTATAATACTGCTCCTATGTACAAGAATATAACTACTATAATACTGCCCCCTATGTACAAGAATATAACTACTATAATACTGCTCCTATGTACAAGAATATAACTACTATAATACTGCCCCTATGTACAAGAATATAACTACTATAATACTGCTCCTATGTACAAGAATATAACTACTATAATACTGCCCCCTATGTACAAGAATATAACTACTATAATACTGCTCCTATGTCAAGAATATACTACTACAATACTGCTCCTATGTACAAGAATATAACTACTATAATACTGCTCCTATGTACAAGAATATAAATAATATAATACTGTCCCCTATGTAAAAAAATAAAAATAATAAAAAACCTCCCCTATGTACAAGAATATAACTACTACAATACTGCTCCTATGTACAAGAATATAACTACTATAATACTGCCCCCTAAGTACAAGAATATAACTACTATAATACTGCTCCTATGTACAGGAATATAACTACTATAATACTGCTCCTATGTACAAGAATATAACTACTATAATGCTACTCCTATGTACAGGAATATAACTACTATAATACTGCCCCTATGTACAGGAATATAACTACTATAATACTGCTCCTATGTACAGGAATATAACTACTATAATACTACTCCTATGTACAAGAATATAACTACTATAATGCTGCTCCTATGTACAGGAATATAACTACTATAATACTGCTCCTATGTACAGGAATATAACTACTATAATACTGCTCCTATGTACAAGAATATAACTACTATAATACTGTTCCTATGTACAAGAATATAACTATTATAATACTGCCCCCTATGTACAAGAATATAACTACTATAATACTGCTCCTATGTACAAGAATATAACTACTATAATACTGCTCCTATGTACAAGAATATGACTACTATAATACTGCCTCCTATGTACAAGAATATAACTACTATAATACTGCTCCTATGTACAGGAATATGACTACTATAATACTGCCTCCTATGTACAAGAATATAACTACTATAATACTGCTCCTATGTACAAGAATATAACTACTATAATACTGTCTCCTATGTACAAGAATATAACTACTATAATACTGTTCCTATGTACAAGAATATAACTACTATAATACTGCTCCTATGTACAAGAATATAACTACTATAATACTGCTCCTATGTACAAGAATATAACTACTATAATACTGCTCCTATGTACAAGAATATAACTACTATAATACTGTCTCCTATGTACAAGAATATAACTACTATAATACTGTTCCTATGTACAAGAATATAACTACTATAATACTGCTCCTATGTACAAGAATATAACTACTATAATACTGCTCCTATGTACAAGAATATAACTACTATAATACTGCTCCTATGTACAAGAATATAACTACTATAATACTGCTCCTATATACAAGAATATAACTACTATAATACTGCCTCCTATGTACAAGAATATAACTACTATAATACTGCCCCATGTACAAGAATATAACTACTATAATACTGCCCCCTATGTACAAGAATATAACTACTATAATACTGCCGTCTATGTACAAGAATATAACTACTATAATACTGCCTCCTATGTACAAGAATATAACTACTATAATACTGCCCCTGTGTACAAGAATATAACTACTATAATACTGCTCCTATGTATAAGAATATAACTACTATAATACTGCTCCTATGTACAAGAATATAACTACTATAATACTGCCCCTATGTACAAGAATATAACTAAGAATATAACTACTATAATACTGCTCCTATGTACAAGAATATAACTACTATAATACTGCTCCTATGTACAAGAATATAACTACTGTAATACTGCTCCTATGTATAAGAATATAACTACTATAATACTACTCCTATGTACAAGAATATAACTACTATAATACTGCTCCTATGTACAAGAATATAACTACTATAATACTGCTCCTATGTATAAGAATATAACTACTATAATACTGCTCCTATGTACAAGAATATAACTACTATAATACTGCTCCTATGTAGAAAAATATAACTACTATAATACTGCTCCTATGTATAAGAATATAACTACTATAATACTGCCCCTATGTACAAGAATATAACTACTATAATACTACCTCCTATATACAAGAATATAACTACTATAATACTGTTCCTATGTACAAGAATATAACTACTATAATACTGTTCCTATGTACAAGAATATAACTAAGAATATAACTACTATAATACTGCTCCTATGTACAAGAATATAACTACTATAATACTGCCCCTATGTACAAGAATATAACTACTATAATACTGCTCCTATGTACAAGAATATAACTACTATAATACTGCCCCTATGTACAAGAATATAACTACTATAATACTACCTCCTATGTACAAGAATATAACTACTATAATACTGCTCCTATGTACAAGAATATAACTACTATAATACTGCTCCTATGTACAAGAATATAACTACTATAATACTACCTCCTATGTACAAGAATATAACTACTATAATACACTCCTACGCCCCCCCCTACAAGAATATAACTACTATAATACTGCTCCTATGTACAAGAATATAACTACTATAATACTGCCCCTATGTACAAGAATATAACTACTATAATACTGCTCCTATGTACAAGAATATAACTACTATAATACTGCTCCTATGTACAAGAATATAACTACTATAATACTGCTCCTATGTACAAGAATATAACTACTATAATACTGCTACTATATATAAGAATATAACTACTATAATACTGCTCCTATGTACAAGAATATAACTACTATAATACTGCTCCTATGTACAAGAATATTACTACTATAATACTGCCCCTATGTACAAGAATATAACTACTATAATACTACCTCCTATGTACAAGAATATAACTACTATAATACTACTCCTATGTACAAGAATATAACTACTATAATACTGCCCTATATACAAGAATATAACTACTATAATACTACTCCTATGTACAAGAATATAACTACTATAATACTGCTCCTATGTACAAGAATATAACTACTATAATACTGCTCCTATGTACAAGAATATAACTACTATAATACTACTCCTATGTACAAGAATATAACTACTATAATACTAGTCCTATGTACAAGAATATAACTACTATAATACTGCTCCTATGTACAAGAATATAACTACTATAATACTGCTCCTATGTACAAGAATATAACTACTATAATACTACCTCCTATGTACAAGAATATAACTACTATAATACTTCCCCCTATGTACAAGAATATAACTACTATAATACTGCTCCTATATACAAGAATATAACTACTATAATACTGCTCCTATGTACAAGAATATAACTACTATAATACTGCCCCCTATATACAAGAATATAACTACTATAATACTGCCCCTATGTCAAGAATATAACTACTTAATACTGCCCCTATGTACAAGATATAACTACTATAATACTGCTCCTATGTACAAGAATATAACTACTATAATACTGCCCCTATGTACAAGAATATAACTACTATAATACTGCCCCTATGTACAAGAATATAACTACTATAATACTGCTCCTATGTACAAGAATATAACTACTATAATACTGCTCCTATGTATAAGAACTATCCCACTATTTTGGATATAGATATCATACAGGGGTGTTCCTCTGCTGCCTGGCTCCCGCTATGTGCTCGGTGTCATATTATTGGGCACTATGTGATCCTCTCCCCTGCATGGTGCCCGCAGATTCCCCAGGGTGATCACCAGCAGGTCCTTATTTAGGATAGAAGATGTCCAGATGTGCAGATCTTAGGGAATCCCATCATTTTCTAATATATTCGCAGCTTCCTGTGTGACATTCCAGTATTGTTTCTCGTGTAGTCATGCAGACTGGGTTTCTTCTGTTATTTGTTATGAAGCGTCTCATTTCATCACCCAGCTTTCTTCAACCCCTGAATGGCAAATGTGCTTTAGACAAATGTAGGAAAGTTTACCTTGATACAACACATTAAAAGTGTTTTCCAGGCCAAAGATATTGATGAACTATCTATAAGTGTCAAGTTAAGCTTTCCTATATCTATAGGTGTCTCCGATCTCAGGTACTTAGAAAAGCTGGGTGACAACCCTTGTCGGAGATGCCATCAAAGACATATCGGTTGTCACTTATTGATTTACATCCTATTTTATTTTCGGGGTAAATGCATATTAAAACTCCTACAAAATAGAGATGTAGTGGGGCCATTACTGATGGACATCGCCCTCTCATTCAGAAGCTATTCACATCTCATATCACGTTTTATATTTTTGATGCAAATTTCTAGAATTTGGCAGGGGCACAGCGACACCTACAGGTGACAATGGCATTGCACAGAACATATAATATGAATTCTGAGGACTATTTATAGAACCTGCTGATTTACCCAATAATATTATATATAATAAAAAGTGTAACAAACAGTATACATGACTGTATAGTGAGATTATGGTATCAGGTTTTGGTCTCATGAATGATGTGTATGAGATGACGCTTATAGTGACATGGGTGTGATGTGACTATGCTATGTGCTAAGTGTGACTGCTATGCCGTGTGACATCTGTGCATTGTGAGGACAGGTTTGCCGTATGTTTGCAGTGCAGTATGTATGCCGTGTGACAGGAGAATATGAGGAGGATAGATTTGCCGTTAAACACAACATATGGTTGATTGTCAGTGACATATCTACCCTGGCAGCAGACATAGCAGCAGCTATAGGGCCCAACAACTAAGGGGGCCATTTCTACTGAGACCTAGGGTGCACTTAGTGAACTGAATGCACCCCATTACTTTACTGGGAAATCATAATGCCTGGATGTGACATCACTATAATTACTTTATTCATATGCTGTGATGTCACAGTGTACACAGCAATCTTGTGTGTGTGTGTTATTCCTGCTTTATTAAGTATTATTCCTGTACTGTAACATCATTGTGTGTATTATCCCTGTACTGTGACATCACTGTGTGTATTATCCCTGTACTGTGACATCACTGTGTGTATTATCCCTGTACTGTGATATCACTGTGTGTATTATCCCTGTACTGTGACATCACTGTGTGTATTATCCCTGTACTGTGACATCACTGTGTGTATTATCTCTGTACTGTGATATCACTGTGTGTATTATCCCTGTACTGTGACATCACTGTGTGTATTATCCCTGTACTGTGACATCACTGTGTGTATTATCCCTGTACTGTGACATCACTGTGTGTATTATCCCTGTACTGTGACATCACTGTGTGTATTATCTCTGTACTGTGATATCACTGTGTGTACTACCCATGTACTGTGACATCACTGGGTGCATTATCCCTTTACTGTGACATCACTGTGTGTATTATCTCTGTACTGTGACATCACTGTGTTTATTATCCCCTAACTGTCACAGCACTGAGTGTATTATCCCTGTACTGTGACATCACTGTGTTTATTATCCCTGTATTGTGACATCACTGTGTGTATTATCCCTGTACTGTGACATCACTGTGTATATTATCCCTGTACTGTGACATCACTGTGTTTATTATCCCTGTACTGTGACATCACTGTGTGTATTATCCCTGTACTGTGACATCACTGTGTGTATTATCCCTGTACTGTGACATCACTGTGTGTATTATCCCTGTATTGTGACATCACTGTGTGTATTATCCCTGCTGACATCACTGTGTGTATTATCCCTGTACTATGACATCACTGTGTTTATTATCCCTGTACTGTGACATCACTGTGTGTATTATCCCTGTACTGTGACATCACTGTGTGTATCATCCCACGCACTGTGTGTATTATCCCTGTACTGTGACATCACTGTGTGTATTATCCCTGTATCTGTGACATCACTGTGTGTATTATCCCTGTACTGTGACATCACTGTGTTTATTATCCCCTGTACTGTGACATCACTGTGTGTATTATCCCTGTACTGTGACATCACTGTGTGTATTATCCCTGTATTGTGACATCACTGTGTGTATTATCCCTGTACTGTGACATCACTGTGTTTATTATCCCTGTACTGTGACAGCACTGTGTGTATTATCCCTGTACTGTGACATCACTGTGTGTATTATCCCTGTACTGTGACATCACCCCACTGTGTGTATTATCCCTGTACTGTGACAGCACTGTGTGTATTATCCACCCCTGTGTATTCCCTGTACTGTGACATCACTGTGTGTATTATCCCTGTACTGTGACATCACTGTGTTTATTATCCCTGTACTGTGACATCACTGTGTGTATTATCCCTGTACTGTGACATCACTGTGTGTATTATCCCTGTACTGTGACATCACTGTGTGTATTATCCCTGTATTGTGACATCACTGTGTGTATTATCCCTGTACTGTGACATCACTGTGTGTATTATCCCTGTACTGTGACATCACTGTGTTTATTATCCCTGTACTGTGACATCACTGTGTTTATTATCCCTGTACTGTGACAGCACTGTGTGTATTATCCCTGTACTGTGACATCACTGTGTGTATTATCCCTGTACTGTGACAGCACTGTGTGTATTATCCCTGTACTGTGACATCACTGTGTGTATTATCCCTGTACTGTGACATCACTGTGTGTATTATCCCTGTACTGTGACATCACTGTGTGTATTATCCCTGTACTGTGACATCACTGTGTGTATTATCCCTGTACTGTGACATCACTGTGTTTATTATCCCTGTACTGTGACAGCACTGTGTTTTAATGGTGGAACTAACACCATAGCAGCTGTACCGGTTGCTATGGGGCCTGCAACCTTAGGTGTCCCGGTTGGCCCCCTGCTGTGTTTTTTTATTTTAATAGGTCATTACCTGCTTACCCCAATTTCTAACTTTTTAAGGCAACACAGCCGAAGTTGTCAAAGTGAATGTGACACCAAGTTTAACCATAGGCTGTGCTGACACTCACTTCTATGCATTTAACATTTACCTTCCAAAAATGACCCTTTTCTGGGAGAGAGATGTTTGTCCGCGGTTTCTTAGACATACATGATGGTTATATTGCAAAAACCAATGGTTTTGTAGAAAAATTAGCCCGTTTTGTTGACTTGTAATTGCTACAGGAGTTTATTATTATTTGGGAGACAAATTTGTGTCTGTGAACGGAGCTGAAAACTGATGAAGAACTGGCTTTAAAAAACAAAAACAAAAAAAAAGCCACCAAAAATGAATCCTTTATGAGAGCAAAATGCCACACAAATAATGCATTGGTATTGGAAGAAGCAATGGCGCGGTTGTTTGTGTTATTTTCTTATTTTACCAACAGAGTGACACTGCCGACTATAGAATTTAAAGACAAATTTGTGGCCACTTGAAAAGTGACAAAGAATTGATTTCAGAAAAAAAGCTGCCAAAAATTGTCCCTTGGCAGCACATGCGGCACCACTAAGTGACAATTACAAGGCTTGAAGAAAAATTTGTGACGCACTATAAGCGTGCCTGGCCTGCCAGCTGAAAAAGTAATAATATACTCCGAAATGGAACGGATTCTATGACCATGAGAACAGTACTTGGGAGGCAGAAAAGAACCTGGATTATCCTGCCGGTTATCCCTGTATGGGAGCACATGCCACATCCACATTGTGCTGGCAAAGTGGCAATTTACATATCATTTCAAGGAAAATTTGGGGCACACTATCTGATTTCCTGGCTTGTCAGCTGAAAAAGCTATAATATCTTCTGAAATGGAAAGGATTTTCATGACCATGAGAACAGCACTTGGGAGGCAGAAAAGAATCTGGATTATCCTGCCGGTTATCCCTCAATGGGAACAAATGCCGCATGAACATTGTGTTGTCGGAAGAGGCATACCTTGGGGTTCAGCATAGGGGTGCAAACACGTCGAAGTGGACCCCAGCTTAGGTATACCAATATTATCCCTATATAGTGAAAATACAGTGGTGGGTATCGGCTCTACACAGGTCTGTGAAGACCATTTAAAGGGGTTTTCTAGGCAAAAAATAATTTTTCAAAAAAGGTCTGTTTGTGCTATTAATGGGTTATTAAGTGCACCCAAATACCTTTAGCAGTGTTTTGAGTGATTGCTGGGTTTCTCTGTGAGCTCCTGGCATTTTCTGCATTTGTTTACATGGGCATCTTCTTGTTCTGTGTTTTCCTACAACTATCATGATCGCTTGGGCACTCAGAGTTGACTCACACCACCTCCCTCTCTCACTCCCTTCCCCTCCCTTTCTCACTCCCTCTCCGTTTCCCTAGCTAGCTGCCCAGAAGATCCAGACTGGAAGACAGGTAAGTATGATGGGGTGAGGGGCTGGGTTAGTATAGGTGACATTCCATTTTCCCCCTTATGGAAACGGGATGCCACCAGAAAATCGGAAAATGTGCCTGGCGATCTAGGTAAATATAGATTTTTGGTAACCTAAGTAATTTAGAAGGTGTGTGTGTGTGGTGGTGGGGGGGGGGGTGTTTAGCTAAGATTATAAAGATCAATTTATGCCGGACAACCCCTATAAGTAAATACATTACGGGAACAATGTTGTGACTTACAGGTGACGTCTCTGAGTAATCGTTCACATTTTTCATCTTTTCCATCTGAACCACCATGACCACTTCTTCCAGCTGTGATTTGTCTCTGTAAACTTTATATCAAAGATATCTTTGGCTCCTCAATTTTCCAGGTACCTGACCCACATTGTCCTCGCCTACGCAAAATCCCCATCCTGCTAATATAACCCCCAAGAATAAATAATTCTTAGAAGGGCATCTTTAAATTAATAATGTCCCTATGTTCCCCCTTAAATAGTGCCCCTTATTAATAAAACCCCCTGTGTTTCCAAATTAAAGGGGTTTTCCAGGTCAACCCCAGCTGCTTAACAGCACGCCTGACAGGATCTCTTTAAAGTCCCCATACACCATCTTAATCTGCCAATTTTGGCAAGACTGGGTGATTACCTAATGTTTATGGGGCTTCCAGACTTTTCTCTGACAAATGATGGGGGAAGGATTAGACATGATGAATTTTAATAGAAGAGAAGCCTCCAGCAGAGGTGTCTGGCAACATCTTACTCTCCTGTCCCCATTGAGAAGACCATTTACACTCAGTATGCGCAGGAGTCAGGAGAAACAGTTGTCGGCCATTGAACAGCTATTGAATTATGTGGGCACCTATGGGTTAAAGAATATTGCATTAGATTACTCTAAAAAAGGTAAAATAAACCCACAATAGAAATATAAAAAAGAATAAATGAAATTGTAAAGAAATGTATCAAAATTTTGACAGCCAAGAAAATGTTCAACAGAGCAAAAATTCTAATGTACTGAAAATCTGGATTCTATACAGCGCCTAATGATTGCCAGACTTGTGTAAAGGCCTTTGGACTTGCACAACCAGCATGTTCTTGCACAGTCGTATCAATTTTTAAAGGGGAACACCCAAAGTATTGAATGTACCTATAAGGTTACCTTTACATCTGCATCAGGGTCTCCGTAGGAGACTCCATTGCAGATTCCACCATAAATTGCCAGAGAAAAGAGTCCTGCACAGAGTCCTGGCTTCAGTATAAAAACAGTGGTTACCCGGCGGACCCCATTATAATCTATGAGGTCTGTCGGTATCCACAGGTAACCGCTGTTTTAGCAGACGGGCTCTCCGTCGTTCGTGGTCCCCTGGTGGACCTAGCCTAACCTAGCCTAACTTTGTAAATCTCTATACTGGGATAATAGCTGAGAGATCCATCATGTAGTTCTATTTTATAGTATTATTTTCCCCTTCTCTGAAGAGACTGTCACACTGAAGAACCATCTGGCCCGTTCTGCGTCACATGGTCCATATTGGGTTTCCATGTTAATAGGACACTTTGAAAGAATTCTCCACTTTGAGCAGTCCTGATTTGGTAGGATTCCTTGACAATAAGCCGATCACAATGTGTCCCTTTGCTGGAATCTCCATCGATCAGCTGTAATCGGTGGAGAAACCTGGCAGTAAGTGTTCAATTTCCCGGCAGTGCCACCACAGGAGAAGTTAAGCATTGCACAGTGTCCAGTCACATCAGTGGGTTATCTGTGTAATACAGGACAGGACAGGTCCTCCAGAGCAAGAGACGCTCTTTGTAGCTGCTCTCCACTCCTGACAAGAGATGCGGATCCTGAACAGAGAGACCCCCTCTGTGAACCCAGAATTGCCTAATAGGAAATTGGGTTTTCTAAATGAAAACCCTTTTAAAGCAGATTCTCCTTCCCTATGGGATAACCTAATGAGCCTGACAGGTCTTCTCTGGCAGGGGTCGATTTGGCATTTCTTGGTCACCAAGTAAAACTATTGCTGCACCCTTAGTGTCTCCTCACACAGTGTTCTGCCCCTTCAGTGCCCCCATACACAGCACAATGGCTCTTTAGTGTCCCCACTATATAGTGCCCCTTTAGGGGTTACCACACTTGCTGGTCACATCAGCTGTAAGGTCCTGGTGTCACCATCATCGAGTGGCTTCGCTGCAAGAGGATGCCAGGAACATGTTGGACTGAAGAGGAGGAGCAAGGAGAGGTAAGTATTATTTAATATCAGCCTTTATAATAATCCCATAGGTAATGGCTGATATAAAAAGAAAACCTATGGTCGCTATGTGGTCAGCATGGGGGCCCTCCATCTCTTGGGTTGCATGGTGGGTAACACTGACCCTGTTTTCTGGAATACCTGGAGTTGAGGTAGTCTATAGTGGATTCTACTTAAAATGTGCTTAAAGAAGGTATAAGAGCACTGGGAACTGTATCATTTTTGGAGGGGTGGAGTGTTGAACGCCCTATTGAAAAAAGTTTTGTCCACTTCAGGCAATGTCCTTCTTGTTAGGAAAGTCTCGTCATAATATTCTACTGCTGGGACCCCCCGTGATACTTAATAGGCCTTAGCCTAATACCCATGGGAAGCAATGCATAATATACTGCAATGCAGAGGTTTTGCAGTATATTGTAGAGGATCAAGAAAATCCAGATTCAAGTGCCCTTGTGGGACAGTCAAAAAAATTAAAAAATGTAAACAGTTTGAAAAAAAGTCTAACAAAAAATAAATAATAATATTTTTCAATTTTCAAAAATAAATAACAAATAAAAAAAAGTAAACCTATTAGGTATCTGTGCACAAATAAGTCCGGACTATCCACACATTATCCTATGTATCCTGTACAGTGAATGCCATAAAAAAATGGTAGTGCGCAAATTCATGTGTTTCGCTCAAAAAATTGTATATACCAGAAAATGATACCAATGAAAACTTGACCTGCAAAAAACAGCCCTCACATAGCGCCATAAAAAAAATATTTTTTGCAAAATGGAGTTTATGCCGTAAGTTGTAAAACCTAATAAACGATACAAATGCCATAAAACACAAAAATGAATGACATAATTGTATTTTTTTACATGGACCCACAAAAACATTAATAAAAACTTACCAAAACATTATATTTATCCCAAAATGGGTGCCAACTAAAAGTACAAACAATAAGTCCTCCTATGGCTATGTCGACAGAAAAATAAAAACGTTATGAATTTTGGAAAATCTGACAAAAGTCACCGAGCCTTAATGTAAAGGGTTAAAACAAAATTGTCTATAGGTTTCTGGTTCTTATTCCTAGTTACGATCCAAGTCCCTAGTGAAATAGTTTTACTCTTTGTCTGCTTTATGATCCCAGTAAACTACAAATCCCTCAGGACTCTCCCGTAAGTCCTACTGTGGGGGTCATTGTCTATAAATCTTCAAAAACATCAATGGAGCACAGAGGCCGGAATAGGCTTCGCAGTAAAAGAGAGGGATAGTTAGGATGAAAAATGGAGAAGTCTTAGCCAACAGGGTGTCCAGACTCATTACGGGAGATCCATGCAACGGCCACAACTGCAAACATATGTAGAAAATCATAACATATTCATTTATCCCTCTAACCTTATGGCCACTTAAGCGGCAGCAAGAGTATCAGTTACCGACCAAAAATATAGTAAGCCATTTCCTCCAGTTCTGTAAACTTGTGTGTCCCCGGCTCAGCTCAATGGTCTAGTGGGCTACGGGTTTAGCCCTGGATTAGTAAGTAAAACATTTCTGCAATTGGAAATGTATCTTTTTCTTATACAACGTCTGGATTCTTAGAGAAAAGGGGGATTTACGTGCCAAGGTTCTCTGCGCTGAAACGCGACTGTTGTGACATGTGCAATTCGTTCCCAAGCTCAAGTCAGATGTTGCATGGAGGTAGGCACGAAAGGGAAGGGGGAAGTCCGGATTTAATATGGGATATGATATATTGATCATTGGATGGATTGTATGGGATTTATAGAATCTGACAGGCGTGTCGTGTGGTTTATAATCGGTACAAAATTAGAGACTAAATTCACATCTTATATTACATTTAAGAAAGTGTTAGATTTTTTACGATCTTTTTTTCTAAGTTTACCTTTTTTATTGCTTTGGAAAAAAAAATTATTTTTTTTCTTTCTCTTCTCAGTATTAGTGCTGACTTCCTGTTGGTACAGAACTTGACCTGAGCAAGGACCCGGATTAAAGGGGTTTTCCCATAAACATATTTAAATTTTGAAGCCATTTAAGATTGAAACAATTTTGCAAATATAACATTTTTTAAATGTATTATTAAATAAAAAAAATAAAAATTCAAAAATAAATAAATAAATGAAAAAATAACTTAAAAATTAATTATAAAAAATAAAAAAAAGGAATAATAATAATTATTATTATTATCATTATTATTATCATTGTTATTATTATCTCAGTGGTGACAACTTTTGTCTTGATCATTGGCCAATGGATATGAACACGAATGCAGGAACTTTCTATGGTCGGGGACCTGTCAGTAACCCATCCATGATGTCCTTACTGTGGCCGGGACACTACATGTATCAGAAGATATCCATTCCACAGTATGTAAAAAGCATAAATAGGACTTGATGGAGACTTCACCATCTTGTTGCCACTACGGCTTTGCAATCATTTGTTACTGGGTCTCATCCGCTAGAACACACCGATCTCGTTGGTCCTCCCCATTGCTTGATATTCAAGATAAAATAAAATAGTGATCTCAATCCCATAGAACATTCTAAAAATTAAAAAAAAGGAGTCAATGATGTTAATAAACTAGATATTAGAACACTAAATAGAAAAAAATACAATAAAACTCCTAATGGCCACATTGTCGGAAAAAATGGTTGCCACTTATTATATGCACAAAGAAAAGCAGCGTACAGTGCCACTATGGGGCATAATAGTGTGTGCAGGGGCCACTATGGGGCATAATAGTACGTGCAGGGACCACTATGGGGCATAATAGTGT
Organism: Leptodactylus fallax; assembly: GCA_947044405.1. Classification (NCBI taxonomy): domain Eukaryota; kingdom Metazoa; phylum Chordata; class Amphibia; order Anura; family Leptodactylidae; genus Leptodactylus; species Leptodactylus fallax. The sequence continues at coordinate 460,317 of CAMRHE010000323.1, forward strand.
GTGCAGGGACCACTATGGGACATAATAGTGTGTGCAGGGGCCACTATGAGACATAATACTGTGTGTAGTGGCCACTATTGGGCATAATACTGTGTGCAGGGGCCAATGTGGGGCATAATACTGTGTGCAGGGGCCACTGTGAGGCATAATACTGTGTGCCGGGGCCACTGTGGGGCATAATAGTGTGTGTAGGGACCACTATGGCGCATAATAGCGTGTGCCGGAATGCGGTTTGTTTTTTGGGGGGGTTGGGGGCGGCAGTTTGGGGGGGCCATGTCAAATGTTTGCCTTGGGGCCCAGCCATTCCTAGTTACGCTACTGCCTCAGGCCATAAGCATCTGCGGGTGGTTTAGTGTCCCAAATCACCCTGGCCAGTTCCCCTTAACTTTCACATGTAACTGTAACTTTGCTATTGGCCCCAGTTACGCCCCTAGAGAAGGGACCATGCATTTCTATGAATTTTGGGTGACTCAGTGACTCATTTAACGTTCCATATGAAAGAGGTTTTTTGGCCAAGGGTAACATATCAAATATAGGAAGAGGACAAGCGCATAACCACGTGATACAGAAGCCAGCTATCACTTTATCTCCCACCTCCAGTGTACATCATAACCTGTGTGCATTATAGGGTCCCCCGTAGCGAAATTCTACCCCCTTAATGTGACAACTCCGATCACTGCATCTCGTCAAACTTCCAACTGATCTTTCTTGTCAGCCTGCGGAGACAGAGGAGACAGTCAGCGAGCTGTAAGCACCAGCTGGCCAAGTCAGTTTGGCCCAACAGCTTCTGTAATAATAATGGTCTTCTCTCTGGAATGATACGGTTACTTTGTGTCAAGGCCAAATGTCTCTTTTTGTACATTCCAGCGCCAACAATTTCGCTGAAAGCCTTTGTTTTGACTCCATCATTGTCTGAAAATTGCTCTTTATTGCATTTTTGGGTTTACCACATTTACCTCGCTGCTAATTAAGTTTACTCGCCTGAAGGATAATAGAGCGGCCATAATACAGCGCCCGGAGCGGATCCATGTCACACATGTAACCTAATAGCATCTAATTATTATTTAGCAACTGTTTAGAGATGATACACCCGGCTTATGTTTTATCCTTACACCACATACGGTAGTTTACGGATATACTGTACATAGTTTTTTTATTCTATTTTCTGTACATGATTATAGAGGCGGCCATCTTGCCTGAGCTTCTTCTCTGCTCTGTTAACAGCAATTAGTGATATACTTTACAGCACAGTCATGGCCATAAGCAGTAATATTACGGGGCCGACTCATTGAGGTCTATGGGAGAGTTTCTAGACATGGAAGGGGAAGGAGATAAGATGTGACCTATTGTCAGTAGTGGATGCAATGATGGCTCAGTGGTGTTATCTAGAGAGGTGTTATCTTCTATTGTAATCCTCTCTGTGATGTAAATGAGAAAGATGGCTGCAAAGAAAACCCTACAAGATTGGCAAGTATTAGTCTATTATTAGGCTTAGAGGCTAGAGTAAAAATTGCAGGATATATTTAAAATAAATAAATAAATAATCTAAAATAAACAATAAAATAATAAATAAATAAAATACTGACTGTCTACCACCACCACTAGGGGGAGATAACTATATATATATATATATATATATATATATATATACATAAAGTATTAAACTTAAAGGGAGATTCTGAAACCTACAAATTATTCCCTATCCACAGAAAAAGGATTAACTCTCTGGAGGCGTTTGACCATTGGGATCTTTCCAGATCAAGAGACTGGGGGTATGAACTGACCAGTTGGCATTAGCACTCCACTGACTTCTATGGGACTGTCATAGGTAAACGCCTGGCTACCGACGGCAGTCCATAGAGGTGATTGTGCATCCTCTTTGAGCCACATGGGACCCCTATTTTCCTGATTGCTGGGGGCCCCAATGCTCAGACCTCATCCAACACACAGTTATCCCCTATCCTGTGCATAGGGGATATTTTATTTTTTCCAGAATACCCCTTTAACCCCTTTAATATCTGATTGCTATGAACGCCCTCTAGCGGCAGCCACAAGCAAAAATAGGAAAAAGGCCCCAAAGTAAACTTTGTAAGAAGGCCCCCTCCTACAATGTGCTATTTATAATACTGTGTTAGAGTTATGTTCGGGCCCCCTCTGTCCCCTGATGCAGCTGCTACCTCTATAGCTACGACCCTTATGTCCCTTTATTCTGGACATGACTTCATGATCACAGACATCATCCATACTATCTGTATCAAAACGACTTTTCCAATTTACTATTTGGACAGATATTTGGTCAAAAGCAAAAGTTATAAGAACTAGTGGACTCGATGACACCTAAGACATGATTTATCCCAGGACATTGTGTAGTGGTGTCAAGTCACATACTGTAAGATCCTGAAGTACAAGATCTCAGATTTCTCTGTATCCTCAAGGAAAGCAATGGGTAATATCATGTTGAGTCTATCCGACAAGTCCGGGTAATATTGTATGGGAGAAAACTGATCACAGAGATATATGATAAGGATCTATAAGAACGGATATCACCTAGACAAAGCAGAGCCAGGGGTCATCACAGGCATCTCATGACATTGAGCGTCTTGTCAGAAGCCCCCTTGATCTCTAAGACTTCGACTCCACCATTGAGTGTAATAAAAGTAAAATATTCTTAAGGGGGGGGATAATTTTTTCCAGAAGTGTTACAGCAGCTTAGATGGTACATCCTGATTTAGTCAATAGTATTGATACAATAAGGTATACAGATATAACAGAGCTGAAGATTACAACCCATAAACATATCTTAGATATTGGCCGATAAACCATAGAACACCACAACCAGAGCTTCTTTGGTCCTGGATAGTCATGGTGCTAGCAGGCAAAATTTGGCCAACTATAGAAGTTCCTTCTCAAAGTGAAGAAGAGCTGAAGCCATGGTAGACATGTGTTGAGGTTGTCTGAAGACCCTCTAAGAAGTCAGAGAAGTGGACAAAGAGGACACCATTGGATCATTATGTTTCCAAAAGTTGGAAGCCCAAGCCAAAGCCTCTCCAGAAAACAAGGAAACTACTGTATGGAGGACAACGTTCAAATGGTTTGGTACTCTCGTTGACGGTCTTTAGGATCTCCATTAAACCAGTGAGAATCAAGTAGATGCAGTGATGGTACCAAAATGGCCTTTACTGTATCTACCTGCAGGGGGAGTCACAGGAGGTGCAGGTTTTCGAGACCAATTGAGCCATATCCCCAAAAATGCAAGGATAACCTCCTTTCAATTTTTTGTTGACAATTTTGCTGCTGGTCTGAAATTTCATAGACAAATACTGTTAAGGGTGTCAGGGCCACTTTATCTATATGGCAAACAATGCACCTCCATCAGGCCCTAAAGTAGCCATCCCAGATCCAGCAGGACAATCCTATATGGGAGCCATAAGGGGGACATTATACTGAGTGGGGGAGACTGAGGGGACATAATACTATATAGGAACCACTAAGGAGGTATTATACTATGTTGAGGACATTAAGAGGGCATTATACTATGTGGGAAGAACTGAGGGGTCATGATACTATGTGGGGACGATGAAGGAGACATTTTAAAGTGTGGGGATACTAAGGGGAATTATACTGTGAGGGTCACCAATAGGCATTATATTGTGCGGGGTACTTAGGGGATTTATATAGTGAGGGTCACCAATAGGCATTATACTGTTTGGGGGGGGGTAGTAAAGTATATTATGCAGTGAAGAGCTGCTTAGGAGCATCATACTGTGTGGGGGTCAGTAAGGGAGCATTACACTATGTAGAGGTACTAAGGGGCATTATGCTGTGTGGGGGTCCTAAGGGGCATTATACTGTTAAGGGGTACTTAGGGGATTTACACTGTGAAAGTCACCAAGGGCCATTATACTGTGTGGGGTCACTTAGGGGCATTATACTGTGTGGGGTCACTTAGGGGCATTATACTGTGCAAGCACACAAAGGGACTGATTGGAAATGGACGGGGTTAGGGGCATGGTTGTCCCTCTTTGTGTCTTGGGGGGGGGACACTTAGGAAACCTTTACACTGCGCAGACCAATGTTTTGCATCACTACATTGCAACACATTTGAGGTCTGTGGCCTGAAAATATCATTAGGTTTCTCTACAGAGAAGTAGATCCTCAATGGGTCTGGTGCTGGCCAGACTGGGGTGGAGAGTCTAAGGAATCTCCCCTTTCTTCACCCTTAATCCCTGATTCCTAGGTCGTAGACCCGAGCATAGGCATTGACTGGTGATGGGAACCTAGTGGTGGGGCTGGAGCTCCTGGAAGAGACAAGAAGAGGTAAGAACTTAATCGCTCCAATGAAGTATGAGTTTAGGGGTTGGGATTGTAAAAACGTATCATAGGGCCGGTACCTTACATAGTAATGAGCTCCTGTAGGTAGGAGAACGTGCACCCTCCAGATCTCAGTGCATAAGTCTCTCCAATACTGGAAACCCTACAGATAGAGAATGTGCCAAGCTTCTGTGAATGAAATGGAGATATATTCTCTCGGGGCTGTATAGAAACATGTGGTCTGCATTAACAAACATGACCACAGATACAGAACATTTACATTTCATTTTTATGTATCAGCATCTGGTTCTGATCAATCTTCAGTAACAAGCGAGTTGGTATCATGTACCCACGGAGCATAGCCCAGGACCGCGCTGTATGGGGGGAGCAGATGTACAGATACAGACAGATCTGTGTTCTTAGATTGCAGTGGTAATGCTTTGGCATTGTTTAATCAGGAACAGCTCCATACATCTTCTTGTGGCCATGCCCGGTACTGCAGCTCACATCAGCTTAATCCTAGTGAATGGGAGAGCGCTGCAATTCCAGGAACAGCCACAACCCAATAACTGGAGCTGTGGCAATGGAGAAGATGAGGCTCTTCTTGTAGCAGTGTGACCCCTACATTCAGCTGATCAGTGGGGTGCTGGAAGTCTAACCCCCACAAAGATCCTAATGAACCGTTAATAATACAGTGCTGGAAAATCCATTTATGTGGACAGGAAGTGGTAGTAGCAAAAGTCACATGGTCTTTGGCCTCTGTTATACGGTGAGATTTTGTTTCCCCCCCAGACAGGTTGCCTAAAAATAGAGCACACCCCATATCTAGGATCTGATATTGATATAGGGGTCTAATCTAGGGTTCGATATTTTTATAGGGGACGTGGTCTGACACCAATGATCAGTCATCTCAAAGAGGTTTCAATGTATCTCAATGTTTATAATGGGAAAACCTCCATAACAGTAATGAAGCTACAATACCAGACACAGCCTGCGGACTAAAGGGGCACTGTTTCCAGAACAAAAGCAGCCCTTTTTTCTAATTATGGACAATCCCTTTAAGGAGCACATATCTTGTAGATGTACATGTCATGACAGTATTGCATGTTTTCCAATTTCCCATCGCCTCAGAGCAGGATTCTCATTCATATTATATCATATTGGTTGCAATAAAAGAAACCTGAGAGATGCAGATGTAATAGTCAAGAGCCAACACTGAAAACTAAACTGGACACTGACAAAATCCTATTATGTTCATGAACAGGAGAACAATGTCAGTCTCACACAAAGGGAAAAAGGGGAAAAACTATGGCTGCTTTCTTCCAGAAACAGCACCAAACCAATCCGCAGGTTGTGTCTGGTACTGCAACTCAGCCCTGAACTGCAATACCATACACAACCTGTGTACAGATGTGGCGCTGTTTTTGGAATAAAGTCCATAAAGTGGAAATGAAGATAGATTTTACTAAGTTAAATTGTTTGATATTTAAAGCAACATTAAATGTCTTCCGTCCAGATCTGCAACTCCAAAGAAAGCTTAAAGGGGACCTCTAACATAAAGGGGATCTCTCATATATCTCTGCTTTGTGGTCTTCTGTGAGTATGACCACAGATTATGTGCTTAAAGGGGTTGTTTAGGGTCTGAAGGTAATTGATACGGATGACTAGAGAAGGGAGGATCAGTTCACAACGAACCGGATTTGACTTGAATATTCCAAATTTGCTTGAATTTGGGATTTGTCTCGGACAAACTAAAATGTTCACCGCCACATGAATTGCAGTAAATTTTTATACTCTGGGGTCCCTTAAGAGTATAGGTGGAGGCCCAAGGGATGTGACAAAAATAAAAAACATTTATACTCACCTTCTGTTGTCACTTTTGGGCCTCTTTGCGGCATCCGGCGCCATCTCTGCCCTTTGCTGACGTCTGGCCAGGGTCACCGCTGAGGCCTGTGGTTAGCATTGCAGTATATTGCATCAGTGATGAGACCCCTGAGGTTTAAAACCCCTAGGGGGTCAAAAAAATAAAACTTATTTATATTAAAAAAAAAAAAAATATATATATATATATATATATATATATATATATATATATATATATATATATATATATATATATATATATATAAATATATATATATATAAATATATATATATATATATTTATATATATACGTAACTTGAAATCATACCTCTTTCCCTAGATCGAATAAGTAAAACACATACACAGTAGCTGTCCCCACATCCAAAAGTGCCCGAACTACAAACTTACAAAAATATTTAAAAAAAAAATCAGAAGAGCTGAATTAGTGTTTTTTCGCCTTTTCATCTTGCAAGAAATTTGAATTAAAAGTGTTCAAAACATTAGACATTCCCCAAAATGGTATAAACAAAAAGTACATCTGTCCCCCGAAAAAAAAAAAAAGACACTTCTGTAGCCCATATACGGAAAAAAGTTACAGGTGTCAGAATATGGCGCCCGCAAAACTTTTTTTCTTCATAGGTTTGGATTTTTTTCTAAGGCATTAAAATGTAACAAAAACTATATAAAGTTGGTATCGCCATAATCGTTACGACACACAGAATATTTGCTGCGTACAGATCACCGTAAACACTAAACCCATTAAAAAATGGCACAAATACAGTTTTGGGTTTTTTTTCACCTCATTCTGATTTTTTTTCCAGCATCCCAGTACATCTTATGGACTATTAAATGGTACCATTGTGAAGTACAATTTGTCCCACAAAAATTAAGCCCTCCTATGGCTTTGTAAATGGAAAAATTGAAAAAAAAAGTTATGGCTTTTGGAAGGTGGGGAGTAAAAACAAAAATCGAAAAATTGGTGCTGCAGGAAAGGGTTAATGCCCCAATTATGTCTTATCTGGGCTCTTACATTATACTGAATGTAAACTTGCACGTTGAGGAATCGCAGCTTATTTTGTTGCAGATTTTGCTGCGGTTTTTTGAGGTAGAAGTATAAGAACTTCCTATATATTACCCATTCCTTTTGTGTCCATTCTGTTGCACCCCACGGATCTCACCCCACCTATCCTTGGATAATCCCTTTAAGTTAGATTTACACATTGACTTATCACAATGTAATAAAAGACTCTCCTAGAGAATTCTATATCAAACTCAGCTCTGCTACATCAGTGCCTAATCCATTACAAGTTACGTCAGGGCACGTAGAGACGTCAGTGGAGGTTGCGGAGTACGGGGTAATTGCTCCATGTACTATTAGCTGTAGAACAGCGTTTCCAATCATTGCTGTGAGTAATAGTCAGTGATTTCCAGGATGTAACATTCGGCTTCCCTGTATTACATTATACATATATATAGGGGCTGTAATTAGGAATAATTCTAGTCCTGACTTCATGTCTGTCTCTGACATTTAGGACCCAAGGAAAACATGTCAGGAGTCATTTTGAGAAGTTGGAAATGGGGGAAGATGTGAGCGGAGTCCTAGGGGAGGTTTACATTGTGCTGATTAGTAATGGCTGCAGCGTCATTGTGTCAATATGGCGGTGACAGACTCATTAATAGGGCTGACTATTACTCATCCTACAAGCGGCTCCCGAGACGTATAGATCAGGAACTAGTCCAGCCCAAGTCACGTCTCTACGTCAGTAATGTGATGGCTCAGCCAATTAATTCCAGGGCAAATTTAGGACCTGGAAGGGGCACAGTGACAAATGTTAAGAGGTTTTCCAGGATCTGAAGAACTTTGATACTGAAGGTCTATCCACAGGATAGGTCATGAGTATCAGATCGGTCTAGGTCCAACACCTGAACCCCACACCGATCAGCTGATGTCCCTATATACTAAATATATGTCTGGAAGCTGCCCTGATCCCATCCAAGTGAATGGGGGCGCCACTGCGGGGCTAAGCGCCTCTGCTACAGACAGTGTATCAGACATATACTTAGTATATAGGGGCATCAGCTGACTGGTGCGGGGTTTGGGTGTTGGACCCCGACTGATCTGATACTGATGACCTATCAGAGATCTTCAGATCCTGGACAACCCCTTTAACATTTGTCACTGTGCTCCTGAGAATTTTGGTCTTGTGTTTTTCTAGTTCGTTCAGCCATTCCAAAGCTATAAGCCCTTTCAGTGTTGATGCAAGTTACAGTCTACTAGCCAAGTGGGCGGTACCATTGTAGATTCTCTGGGGGCGCGGTCTCTATATGTCACGCAGTGTCACCACCTACTTGTCAAGTAGACCTTAATCTGCAGGGTTTATATCTTTGGAATGGCTGAACGGATTGGATGAACAAAAGACCAAAATGCTCCGGGTGACAGCGCCGATCACATGATGAATGTCTTTTGGGGTCTTCAGAACTGCTTACAAGGAGACAATAGCAATCCCGTTTTTTTGGGGCATAATCTGAATTTTTTGGGCTCCAATAAATAATCTGGACCCACCACAATGTGCGATTTATAATACTAGTGACAAAGCAGGGCCCCTCGGACAACAGGACCCTCTTCACAATATCAGCTCGGATACATTTGACATACCCAGCTCTGCTACATCAGCGTGCCGTAACCCCCCACCCAGCAATCTACAGAACACAAGCTTTGTTAGGTTTCAAGCCGTGAAACACATTTGTTTATCCAGTATGGCGATGCTTTCCTTTGGCGTAATTGATGCTCGCCCCCATATAATCAGCGCTAAATGACTTCTTCTGCCGTCCTTACTGGAAACAGAATAGTATTGAAAATGTAACTTCTCATTCTTCAAAGTCGCCAAGGAGGAAAAGTTAAATTGAATGCAGGAAATGCAGACAATCACGGAGGCCCGATCCTCGCAGGCAGCGACCACATGGCCTGGAAAGGTTCCAGGTGCTGGATGAAAGAACAATTGCCATATTTCATCCCACCAGGTCTTTTCTGCTGCGTTTGAAACCTCCATCTCAATAAGGAACCAAACCCCCCGCCGCATCTGAAGAGGTGAATGCAGGCGAGGATGAATGCTTTCAATTGCTTCCTTCTAATGGGATTACACCGGCAATCAATTATCTTTAAGTAAAGCAAGCAGGGGTATGGCGGTGGAATACAAGGCTTTCTGCACAAGCTCCAGGGAAGGAATAATGCTACATACAAAAGGCTGCCGAGCTCCTCAGAGATGCAAAAATATATACCTGGTCAGATGAGCGTGCCAAGAAGGTTTCCTTTTTAGAATATTCCTTGAGAAATTGCTACTATTCAATAAAAATAGTAAATTCTGTCCAATATGGGGAAGCTTTATAAGGACTGGCGATTCATACCCCAGTCTAATAAAGACACTGACTGTGGCAGGGCACGACTGATCTATGAAGAGGCTCCAGAGCCTGAATGGAGATCTACACTAGTCAGGAGCTGGAGCAGATTTCCATTACAACTCACAGCAGAAAACTGGCACGAGATATAATGTATGTATCGGGTTAAGGCTCCGTCCACATTAGGCAAGTGTGGCGTGGAATGAGGGATGTGGTGCATGTTTGGCGCAAGGAAGGGTGTTTTGCCAAATGTAAGCAACAATATCATTCCTATAAGAAAGAAAACTGGCATAAAAGGGTAAGTAGCAGAGTGGAAAGGTAGATAGATAGATAGATAGATAGATAGGAGCTAGATAGATAGACAGTAGATAGATAGATAGATAGATAGATACGAGATAGATATGAGATAGATAGATAGATAGATAGATAGATATGATATGTAGATAGATAGATAGATAGATAAGAGATAGATAGATAGATACGAGATAGATATGAGATAGATAGATAGATAGATAGATAGATATGTAGATAGATAGATAGATAGATAGATATGATAGATAGATAGATAGATAGATAGATAGATAAATAGATAGATAAGGTAGCTAGATAGATAAATAGATAGATAGATAGATAGATAGATATGCTATAGATATGAGGTAGATAGATAGATGATTAGATAGATAGATAGTAGATAGATAGATAGATAGATGGAGATGAGATAGATAGATAGATAGATAAGAGATAGATAGATAGATAAATAGATAGATAGATAGATATGCTAAGAAGGATAGCTGTAGATATTAGTAGTTGAGTAGTAGTAGGTGATAGATAGGAGATAGATAGATAGATATTAGATAGATATGATAGATAGATAGATAGATAGATAGTGAGATAGATAGATAGATATGAGATAGATAGATAGATAGATATGATAGATAGATATGATAGATAGATAGATAGATAGATAGATAGATAGATAGTCCAGAGTTCCTGACTCTCCTATATTATGGTCACTTTTCTCAGGTGTTTGTTTGCAATTGTACAGTTACTCCTGGCAGAATAGTATCAGCAATGGATGGGGGAGGGGGCAGTTTGTTCCTTATTGTACAAGTCCCCTGGCTGAGAGACAAATGTGAAAGGTGTTGCAGCAATAATGTGATTATTAGCAGCAGAAAAACTAATAGGACATCATGTATCAAGGCTTGTACAGTCAGAACAGACTGCCAAGCAAAATCCTGCAGAGATTTAAACTTCTTATGAAAACGCAGACCATTTAAGGACTGCAGATTAGATACTTTCAGATAGTTAGGGAGAGAGATCGATAGATAAAGATATATAGATACATAGATAGATAGATATGAGATCGATAGATATGAGATAGATAGATAGATAGATAGATAGATAGATAGATAGATATGAGTAGATAGATAGATAGATATGAGATAGATAGCTAGATATGAGATAGATAGATAGATAGATAGATAGATAGATAGGAGATAGATAGATAGATAGATAGATAGATAGATAGATAGATAGATAGGTAGGATAGATAGTAATAGATAGATAGATATGTAGATAGATAGATAATAGATAGATAGATAGATAGATAGATAGATAGATAGATAAAGATAGATAGATAATAGATAGATAAAGATAGATAGATAGATAATAGATAGATAGATAAATATGTGTTTCTGTATTACATCATGTTTATGTATTACATGTCAAGTCTTTTTTCATGGAATTCCCAGGCCATATTGAAGCCATAGAGTAACCAGCTGGCTCATGGGTTCCCTGTTAAAAGAAAAATGAATATCAAAGTTTTAAAAAGTTTCAGATCAGTGTACCTCATGCACCACCTAGTGGCCAGCCGCAGATTTACAGCTGCCCCTTTACTGTTTTCAGTCCACAACACTCACTGAAGGAAATGGAGTCACGTCCAAACTGGACCATAAATCTTTGTGTCCCCTTTTATGTTCCCTCTTATGGACAGAGAAAGATTAATGATAGAATATATCTTGGAAACAACTGGAACCAAGACACCAGAAGACAACATTTAGTAGAGGAGTGGTCCCTTCATGTCTGTTTTAATTTAGAGGGGGAGTAATACTAAGCTCCAGTTGCCAGGACGACGCCTTACACTTAATGTGACGTCTGACAGACGCATCCATTAAAGTACACGTGTGACGCATACGGCTCGCCTTAACTATCACCGTGGAGTCTATAAATTACATATTTCTAAGGATATTCACTACAGATTATCAGCCAGACTGATGATATTTGGGGAGTGGTTGCTAGGCAACATGGCTGTCTGACAAGGTTTTGGCTGCCGGCCTTTATATATTGTTTTGTGAAACTTCCTTTATGTTCGGCTCCCGAGGTTAGATGAGGACACTTCTTCATGGTCTACAATGTCTGGTTCATCTTTCTAATGTAAATGTGCGGAAAACCAAAAAATTATGTAATTAAATGGTCCAAAAAATGTTAATATCTGTGGAACAGAGCCAAAATCATCATAGGGCAATATAATATAGCCACAAGATGGACCATATTACAACCGCGACACTCAGATGTCCCAAAATACCATCTAATGCAAACTAGATCCCTAAGGTCAAGAAAGGTTTACTCAGTGAGACTATTATAGTAGTTATATTATTATACATAGCAGTGGTATTATAGTAGTTATATTCTTGTACATAGGAGGTAGTATTATAGTAGTTATATTCTTGTACACAGGAGGCAGTATTATAGTAGTTATATTCTTGTACATAGGAGCAGTATTATAGTAGTTATATTCTTGTACAAAGGGGGCAGTATTATAGTAGTTATATTCTTGTACATAGGAGCAGTATTATAGTAGTTATATTCTTGTACATAGGGGGCAGTATTATAGTAGTTATATTCTTGTACATAGGAGGCAGTATTATAGTAGTTATATTCTTGTAGATAGGTGCAGTATTATAGTAGTTATATTCTTGTACATAGGAGGAAGTATTATAGTAGTTATATTCTTGTACATAGGAGCAGTCTTATAGTAGTTATATTCTTGTACATAGGGGGCAGTATTATAGTAGTTATATTCTTGTACATAGGAGCAGTATTATAGTAGTTATATTCTTGTACATAGGAGCAATATTATAGTAGTTATATTTTTGTACATAGGAGCAGTATTATAGTAGTTATATTCTTGTACATAGGAGTGGTATTATAGTAGTTATATTTTTGTACATAGGAGCAGTATTATAGTAGTTATATTCTTATACATAAGAGGCAGAATTATAGTAGTTATATTCTTGTACATAGGAGCAGTATTATAGTAGTTATATTCTTGTACATAGGAGCAGTATTATAGTAGTTATATTCTTGTACATAGGAGCAGTATTATAGTAGTTATATTCTTGTACATAGGTGCAGTATTATAGTAGTTATATTCTTGTACATAGGAGGAAGTATTATAGTAGTTATATTCTTGTACATAGGAGCAGTATTATAGTAGTTATATTCTTGTACATAGGAGCAGTATTATAGTAGTTATATTCTTGTACATAGGGGCAGTATTATAGTAGTTATGTTCCTGTAAATAGGAGCAGTATTATAGTAGTTATATTATTGTACATAGGAGCAGTATTATAGTAGTTATATTCTTGTACATAGGAGCAGTAATATAGTAGTTATAATCTTGTAAATAGGAGCAGTATTATAGTAGTTATATTCTTGTACATAGGAGGCAGTATTATAGTAGTTATATTCTTGTACAAAGGAGGAGCAGTATTATAGTTATATTCTTGTACATAGGAGCAGTATTATAGTAGTTATATTCTTGTACATAGGATGCAGTATTATAGTAGTTATATTCTTGTAGATAGGTGCAGTATTATAGTAGTTATATTCTTGTACATAGGAGGAAGTATTATAGTAGTTATATTCTTGTACATAGGAGCAGTCTTATAGTAGTTATATTCTTGTACATAGGGGGCAGTATTATAGTAGTTATATTCTTGTACATAGGAGCAGTATTATAGTAGTTATATTCTTGTACATAGGAGCAATATTATAGTAGTTATATTTTTGTACATAGGAGCAGTATTATAGTAGTTATATTCTTGTACATAGGAGCGGTATTATAGTAGTTATATTCTTGTACATAGGAGCAGTATTATAGTAGTTATATTCTTGTACATAGGAGAGTAGAATTATAGTAGTTATATTCTTGTACATAGGAGCAGTATTATAGTAGTATATTCTTGTACATAGGAGCAGTATTATAGTAGTTATATTCTTGTACATAGGAGCAGTATTATAGTAGTTATATTCTTGTACATAGGTGCAGTATTATAGTAGTTAATTCTTGTACATAGGAGGAAAAGGAGAAACGCAAGGGGGCAAAAAGCCAAGCAGTATTATAGTAGTTATATTCTTGTACATAGGGGCAGTATTATAGTAGTTATGTTCCTGTAAATAAGAGCAGTATTATAGTAGTTATATTATTGTACACAGGAGCAGTATTATAGTAGTTATATTCTTGTACATAGGAGCAGTATTATAGTAGTTATAGTCGAAAAGAGGAAGAGAAGAAGGAGGGGGAAGAGAAAGAAAAGAAGGGAAGAGAAAAAAAAGGGGGGGGAAAGGGTGAAAGGGGGGGGCGTGTACAGTGAGGAGGAAGTACTAAAGGACAGTCAGCAGCTACTGCTAAGCCAAGATGTGGAGGAAACATTTGCCGCTTCCTCCAGTAGGCGGGCAAGTAGTGATGAGGAGAGTGGTGTGGGAGCTGATGTTGAGGAGGACATCAGTGATCTGCAGACAGTAGTGGATGACGATGTAGCCGATCATAATTGGGAGCCGGATGACGAAGGGTCTTCATCGTCATCAGGAGAAGAGGGTTGCAGCTTACTCATGAGGCAGCGGGGGAGTCAGCAGGGTGGCAGCAGTTGGAGGACGGGAACTAAACGTGTCCGGGGTAGACCATCCGCTTCGCTGCAGCCTACCTACCCGGAAAGCAGTGGTGCAGGGGTTCACGGAGGCAGTTAGTTGGAGTGTTGGGGGTAAAATCACCTACTCAACAGTGTGGTAGTTTTTTGTTAAGGAGTTGAACATGGCCATATGTGGAATCTGTGGGCAGAAGGTGAAGCGTGGCCAGGTTGCCAATGTTGGCACCACAGCCCTGCGTCAACATATGCAGCGCCACCATAAATTGACCTGGGAGAACCGTGGCTCCAATGTGGTGGTCTAGCCTGCCGCAGCAACCGTTGCATCACTCAGTGGCACGAAACCCATTTCAGCCTGTTTGTGCCACCCACCTCCCCACTCTGTCACCGGGTCACTGTATGGCCTCTTTATGCTGCTGCCAACTCTACATTATATCACCTTGCCACTCTGTGTCCTCCTCATGCTGCTGCCACTGGGTCACTGTATGTCCTCCTCATGCTGCTACCACTGGGTTACTGTATGTCCTTAACATGCTGCTGCCACTGGGTCACTGTATATCCTCCTCATGCTGCTGCCACTGGGTCACTGTATGGCCTCCTCATGCTGCTGCCACTGGGTCACTGTATGTGCTCCTCATGCTGCTGCCACTGGGTCACTGTTTGGCCTCCTCATGCTGCTGCCACCTCCACATTATGTCGCCTTGTCACTCTGTAGACCTCTATGTGGAATCAGCTGACGACGGTTTAAAAGGAGTGCGCTCTTTCACGCTACAGTAGGATGTGGGGCCTCTGCACGGTTCTTTATACCTGGCACTAACATGGACCTGTAAGGCTGGGTTTACACTTGAGTTAGTTGATCAGTTTTGGACCCATAACTGGCCAAATAAGTGAAGTGTGCAGTGGTTTTAAGAGCGATGCTTGTCATGTGCGTGTCATTCTAACTCACAGTATTTTTTCACTACCACAGCAGGCTCCCTATGCGTGTTACTGCAAGGCACAGTGTTCTACACCATTATACTGGTTCTCTGTAGCCAGGAAATGGATGTTTTTTAATGCTATTCGCCGCAAATTATTTTGGATCGAAGCAAATCTTTTTGGAGACATCGGAGAATCGGTCGAATTGAATTTTTCATAAATTCGCTCATCACCATAGAGGAAAAATATTTTTATAAGTTTGTAGACCGGGTGTTTTCAGACAAAAGGATACCTAATGTGTATGTGTTTCACAGTAATTTTTTACTTTTATATGTATTCTAGTGAAAGTGGGGGGGGGGACATGAACTTTATTTTTTTATACTTTTTAACTATTTTCACTATTTTATATTTGGAATAGGGTTTATATTTCAAGCCTTCTCCAAAAATCCTGGAAAATCTAGCTAGGGCTTATTTTCAGGGTAGGGCTTATTTTTGGAGAAACACGGTAGTTAGTTGTGGTGTTGCATTAGCAATGGGACAACCTAGGTCTGTTTCTACAAACTATACATGGAACTAAACTCGCTGGACAAACAGCACATAACTCAACAAGAATATAACTACTATAATACTGCTGCTATGTACAAGAATATAACTACTATAATACTACTCCTATGTACAAGAATATAACTACTATAATACTGCTCCTATGTACAAGAATATAACTACTATAATACTGCTCCTATGTACAAGAATATAACTACTATAATACTGCTCCTATGTACAAGAATATAACTACTATAATACTGCTCCTATGTACAAGAATATAACTACTATAATACTGCTCCTATGTACAAGAATATAACTACTATAATACTGCTCCTATGTACAAGAATATAACTACTATAATACTGCTCCTATGTACAAGAATATAACTACTATAATACTGCTCCTATAAAAAAAAAAAAAAAAAAAAAAAAAAACCTCCTTAAAAGAAAAAAAAAAAAAAAAAAAAAATGCTTCTATAAGAAAAAAAAAAAAAAAAAAAAAAACCCCCCCTTTAAGAAAAAAAAAAAAAAAAAAAAAACACTTCGTAGGAAGAAGAAAAAAAAAACAAAAAAACACCTATGAAGAAGAAAAAAAAAACAAAACCTACTATAATACTGCCTCCTAGCTGTGAGGTTGTGTTTCTGTAGCTCTCCTGAGTCTCCTGATGTCTGGAGAAAGCCCAGGGCGGGGCCACCCTGGGTGGGGCAGCTCCCCTAGCAAGGCCCAGGCTCCAAGGCCTACTCTGGGAAACAATTCCCAGACAACTGAGAAAGTGGATGAAAATCCCAAAGTCTCCAGGAATGGAAGTAAGGTCCAGTATGTCAGCAGTCCCAGTGCAAGTCAAGATGGGAAGAAAGTTATTGCAAAGAAAGCAGTAGCAGAAGCAAGCAGAGGTACGGTGCAACAACCTACCAAAGTAATTGTGCAGCATCCAGACAGAATACCTGATTGTAAGAAGAAGCAAGCCGTGCAGCCTGTGCAGACGCCATTACAGGTTACAGGTGTCCTGTCCACTCCACCCTCCTGCAGACAGAGGAGAACGTCCTTGGAGAGACAGACCATGCTGGAGAACATGCAGCGGCCTGTACTGGTGCGGTCTGAGCGGACAAGATCTGGGAATGGAAACTGCAAAACTGTAGTGAAGGCTGCGGATGAGACCAAAGTGAGACCAGCGGGGAGGCCTCATGGTACTAGTAGTGCGGTCACTGGGAACAAACTGGGACCCAGTGCCCAATCTGCAGATTGTGGCCCCATGGCAGTGACAACAGCCGCAGCAGGCCAGAAGTCACAGGCTACACCGACCAGAGGCCATACTGTGAGTAACCAGCCTGCAAAACTACCTAATAATGCACAGAGTGTTACAATGGCGGAGCGTGCACCTGAACTGCGCCTGGCAGACGAGATCCCAGCACTGGTCAGGAGACTGGAAACACTTAAAGCGGGTAAAATATATCTGCAGAGACAGATTGACTGCGCCTATAAAATAAGGGCTGCTAAACCTTGGTTAGAGGAAGGAGTGGACAAGAAGCTGAGCGCACTGGCGAAAGAGCTCGCCGATGTCGTACAGGAGACCGAGACTGTACTGGAGCAAATGGGACCGGTGGGAGAATCGTACAGAAACCAGCAGCGATTCGAGGAATACCGGAAGTCACCATCATCTCGCTCTAGGTCTGAACCCTCTCAAGATGGCGGCCAGCAGTCCCATGCAAAGCCTATTCTACAGCCAGCAAGTTTCCCTTTTAAGGAAGGGAATTTGTATGGGGAAGGAGCAGCTAATGCCGGGCCACAGCAAAGACCTGCAGCAGTTCCTGGCAAGGCACCACAAGTCCCAGCAACCAGCACTTTAGAGCAAGATCATGGACTCCTGCCTGAAGTAGCATCTGTGCAGACACCACAAGTCCCAGGAGGCAGGTCATCTCAGCAGGACTGTGGACTGTTACCTGAAGGTACTGAGGTAGTAGCACATTTGGGGTCTCAGGTTGTGAGTGTGTGGGACAGTCTGGACTCTGCTGTGCAAGCTCACCAATAGTGACTATAATAACATTGTGGACTCTGCTGTGCAGGACTCTGCTGCCACTGACTGTCTGTCTAATGTGTCTGATATTATAGATAATCCTGTATATAATAATGGCCCAGCAGGGGAAAGTGTTTCTCATTCTGGGGGGGATCCTTCACCATCTATGGCGTCAGACCCCTCTACAGTCCAGTCTCTGGAGTCTGGTGATATCACAGACATAGAGGTTGATGGTGGGGCGGACACAGCACAGTCCAATGTACAGGACTTTCCCCCTCTAGTTACTAATGTAGTAGCAGAACCTCGTAGTGCAGGTGCTCAGCAGCCCACACAGCGCCCACAGACACGCCAAGATGGCGGATCTGGCCATACCTCCTCTGGGAATGCCTGGAGCCGCGGTGCTCCATCTTTTACGTCAGGCACGAACTATACAGGCCAGGCTTTCAAGAGGAGGAATGTAGTCAGGTTTAGGCACAGAGGTGCCAAGGAAGATCTGCCTGATAGAAGGTTTGTGGTCAGAGGGCTCCTATGTACCCAGATGGGCTTCCTGCCGACTGACATCCTGGCAGTGATAAACCTTCGTGACCGCCAGGGGTATGATGTCAGCTTTAAGCTGATGTCTGATCTGGACCGTTTCTGGGCTAATGTCACCAGGTTCAGAGATACTGAGGGTTGGAATAAGTTCAGCTTCATCCCCATCTCTAGGCCAGATACAGCAAATGTCACCATTGTATTCTGGAATGAAGCCGTTCCCCCTCAGGACATTGTCATCTGGCTCAGGAGACACTGCGACCTAATGTCCGATCTCACTAAGAATAGGGATGAAGACGGGATCTGGACTGGTGGGTGGAAGGTCCTGGTTAAGTTGCGTCAGCACAACAACATAACCCAACATCTGCCCAACTCATTCTTTATTGGCCGAGAGAAAGGCATCTGCTTCTATGCGGGTCAGCCACGCAGATGCTTTAAGTGTGGGAAGGCCGGTCATATAGCGAGCGTGTGCACCATGGTAAAATGCAACTTGTGTAATGAAATGGGCCACGTGAGCGCTACCTGCCAAAACATTAGATGTAATCTGTGTGGTAAGATGGGTCACCCCCACAGGGATTGTCCTGACGCTTGGCACAACATCCATAGGGATATCCCTGATGAGGACTTGCTGGCAGCGGCTGATGACATACGGAGGAGGAGGAGGAGGCGCTGTTGTCAGGGTCAGTAGTCACTGAGTCAGAACCCCAAACAGATACAGGTTATACCACCCAGGACCAAGCCCAGTCAGAACCCATTGAGGCGACCATGGAGGTTGTTGACAAGGTTGCACAACCCTCAGTGGCCATCTCTTCTCCTGCCCCAACACCCACCAGTACTAAGAGAAGGAAAAAAGACAGATCCAGCCGTAAGCCTGAGGGTGAGTGGACCACTGTCAAAAAAACAACTAGGATGAGAGTAGATAGAACTGGCGATGTCACAGCAACGGCAAATAGATTCTATATCCTATCAGAGTCAGACGGAGAAGAGGAACTAGACAGGAAGATCCAACAAATGATGGCAGAGTACGATGAGGAAGAGGGTGATCCTCCTACTAAAAGGAGACCCCGCCGAGCTGAGGTGCAGTCTGAATCAGACATGGAAACAGTAGGTCACCGGGACAGCTCTGATTCAGATCTATGATGGAAGAAAGTGGATCTGTTTTAAGTTTGACCTATTAGTTTTACTGTATGTTCTTTAAATTTTCTTCTCCAACAATTGTGGACTCTTTAAGTTGATTTTGCTTTAAGTATTTTCTTGTTTGATCCTTCTTTGTACATACAAAATGTCTGGAATTACTGAAAGAATTTTTGTTTAATTGTATTTGTTTGTTTTTACTTTAATAAAAATTGCCTCCTATGTACAAGAATATAACTACTATAATACTGCCTCCTATGTACAAGAATATAACTACTATAATACTACCTCCTATGTAGAGGAATATAACTACTATAATACTGCTCCTATGTACAAGAATATAACTACTAAAATACTGTTCCTATGTACAAGAATATAACTACCATAATACTACTCCTATGTACAAGAATATAACTACTATAATACTGCTCCTATGTACAAGAGTATAACTACTATAATACTGCTCCTATAAACAAGAATATAACTACTATAATACTGCTCTTATGTACAAGAATATAACTACTATAATACTGCTCCTATAAACAAGAATATAACTACTATAATACTGCTCCTATGTACAAGAATATAACTACTATAATACTGCACCTATGTACAAGAATATAACTACTATAATACTGCTCCTATGTACAAGAATATAACTACTATAATACTGCTCCTATGAACAAGAATATAACTACTATAATACTGCTCCTATGTACAAGAATATAACTACTATAATACTGCTCCTATGTACAAGAATATAACTACTATAATACTGCTCCTATGTACAAGAATATAACTACTATAATACTGCTCCTATGTACAAGAATATAACTACTATAATACTGCTCCTATGTACAAGAATATAACTACTATAATACTGCCTGCTATGTACAAGAATATAACTACTATAATACTGCTCCTATGTACAAGAATATAACTACTATAATACTGCCTCCTATGTACAAGAATATAACTACTATAATACTGCCCCTATGTACAAGAATATAACTACTATAATACTGCTCCTATGTACAAGAATATAACTACTATAATACTGCTCCTATGTACAAGAATATAACTACTATAATACTGCTCCTATGTACAAGAATATAACTACTATAATACTGCTCCTATGTACAAGAATATAACTACTATAATACGCCTGCCACCTATGTACAAGAATATAACTAGTATAATCAAGAAAACTACATACCTCCTATGTACAAGAATATAACTACTATAATACTGCTCCTATGTACAAGAATATAACTACTATAATACTGCCTCCTATGTACAAGAATATAACTACTATAATATTGCTCCTATGTACAAGAATATAACTACTATAATACTGCTCCTATGTACAAGAATATAACTACTATAATACTGCTCCTATGTACAAGAATATAACTACTATAATACTGCTCCTATGTACAAGAATATAACTACTATAATACTGCTCCTATGTACAAGAATATAACTACTATAATACTGCTCCTATGTACAAGAATATAACTACTATAATACTGCTCCTATGTACAAGAATATAACTACTATAATACTGCTCCTATATACAAGAATATAACTACTATAATACTGCTCCTATGTACAAGAATATAACTACTATAATACTGCTCCTATGTACAAGAATATAACTACTATAATACTGCTCCTATATACAAGAATATAACTACTATAATACTGCTCCTATGTACAAGAATATAACTACTATAATACTGCTCCTATGTACAAGAATATAACTACTATAATACTGCTCCTATGTACAAGAATATAACTACTATAATACTGCTCCTATGTACAAGAATATAACTACTATAATACTGCTCCTATGTACAAGAATATAACTACTATAATACTGCTCCTATGTACAAGAATATAACTACTATAATACTGCTCCTATGTACAAGAATATAACTACTATAATACTGCACCTATGTACAAGAATATAACTACTATAATACTGCTCCTATATACAAGAATATAACTACTATAATACTGCTCCTATGTACAAGAATATAACTACTATAATACTGCTCCTATGTACAAGAATATAACTACTATAATACTGCTCCTATGTACAAGAATATAACTACTATAATACTGCTCCTATGTACAAGAATATAACTACTATAATACTGCTCCTATGTACAAGAATATAACTACTATAATACTGCTCCTATGTACAAGAATATAACTACTATAATACTGCCTCCTATGTACAAGAATATAACTACTATAATACTGCTCCTATGTACAAGAATATAACTACTATAATACTGCTCCTATGTACAAGAAATAACTCAACCCCTATGTACAAGAATATAACTACTATAATACTGCTCCTATGTACAAGAATATAACTACTATAATACTGCTCCTATGTACAAGAATATAACTACTATAATACTACTCCTATGTACAAGAATATAACTACTATAATACTACTCCTATGTACAAGAATATAACTACTATAATACTGCTCCTATGTACAAGAATATAACTACTATAATACTGCTCCTATGTACAAGAATATAACTACTATAATACTGCCTCCTATGTACAAGAATATAACTACTATAATACTGCTCCTATGTACAAGAATATAACTACTATAATACTGCACCTATGTACAAGAATATAACTACTATATTACTGCTCCTATGTACAAGAATATAACTACTATAATACTTCTATGTACAAGAATATAACTACTATAATACTGCTCCTATGTACAAGAATATAACTACTATAATACTGCTCCTATGTACAAGAATATAACTACTATAATACTGCTCCTATGTACAAGAATATAACTACTATAATACTGCTCCTATGTACAAGAATATAACTACTATAATACTGCTCCTATGTACAAGAATATAACTACTATAATACTGCTCCTATGTACATGAATATAACTACTATAATACTGCTCCTATGTACAAGAATATAACTACTATAATACTGCTCCTATGTACAAGAATATAACTACTATAATACTGCTCCTATGTACAAGAATATAACTACTATAATACTGCTCCTATGTACAAGAATATAACTACTATAATACTGCCTCCTATGTACAAGAATATAACTACTATAATACTGCTCCTATGTACAAGAATATAACTACTATAATACTGCCTCCTATGTACAAGAATATAACTACTATAATACTGCTCCTATGTACAAGAATATAACTACTATAATACTGCTCCTATGTACAAGAATATAACTACTATAATACTGCTCCTATGTACAAGAATATAACTACTATAATACTGCTCCTATGTACAAGAATATAACTACTATAATACTGCTCCTATGTACAAGAATATAACTACTATAATACTGCTCCTATGTACAAGAATATAACTACTATAATACTGCTCCTATGTACAAGAATATAACTACTATAATACTGCTCCTATGTACAAGAATATAACTACTATAATACTGCTCCTATGTACAAGAATATAACTACTATAATACTGCCTCCTATGTACAAGAATATAACTACTATAATACTGCTCCTATGTACAAGAATATAACTACTATAATACTGCTCCTATGTACAAGAATATAACTACTATAATACTGCCTCCTATGTACAAGAATATAACTACTATAATACTGCTCCTATGTACAAGAATATAACTACTATAACTGCCCCTGTACAAGAATATAACTACTATAATACTGCTCCTATGTACAAGAATATAACTACTATAATACTGCCTCCTATGTACAAGAATATAACTACTATAATACTAGCTCCTATGTACAAGAATATAACTACTATAATACTGCTCCTATGTACAAGAATATAACTACTATAATACTGCTCCTATGTACAAGAATATAACTACTATAATACTGCCTCCTATGTACAAGAATATAACTACTATAATACTGCCTCCTATGTACAAGAATATAACTACTATAATACGTCTCCTATGTACAAGAATATAACTACTATAATACTGCTCCTATGTACAAGAATATAACTACTATAATACTGCTCCTATGTACAAGAATATAACTACTATAATACTGCTCCTATGTACAAGAATATAACTACTATAATACTGCTCCTATGTACAAGAATATAACTACTATAATACTGCTCCTATGTACAAGAATATAACTACTATAATACTGCTCCTATGTACAAGAATATAACTACTATAATACTGCTCCTATGTACAAGAATATAACTACTATAATACTGCTCCTATGTACAAGAATATAACTACTATAATACTGCTCCTATGTACAAGAATATAACTACTATAATACTGCTCCTATGTACAAGAATATAACTACTATAATACTGCTCCTATGTACAAGAATATAACTACTATAATACTGCTCCTATGTACAAGAATATAACTACTATAATACAGCTCCTATGTACAAGAATATAACTACTATAATACTGCTCCTATGTACAAGAATATAACTACTATAATACTGCCTCCTATGTACAAGAATATAACTACTATAATACTGCTCCTATGTACAAGAATATAACTACTATAATACTGCTCCTATGTACAAGAATATAACTACTATAATACTGCCTCCTATGTACAAGAATATAACTACTATAATACTGCTCCTATGTACAAGAATATAACTACTATAATACTGCCTCCTATGTACAAGAATATAACTACTATAATACTGCCTCCTATGTACAAGAATATAACTACTATAATACTGCTCCTATGTACAAGAATATAACTACTATAATACTGCTCCTATGTACAAGAATATAACTACTATAATACTGCTCCTATGTACAAGAATATAACACTATAATACTACTATGTACAAGAATATAACTACTATAATACTACTCCTATGTACAGGAATATAACTACTATAACACTACTCCTATGTACAAGAATATAACTACTATAATACTGCTCCTATGTACAAGAATATAACTACTATAACTACGCCTCCTATGTACAAGAATATAACTACTATAATACTGCCTCCTATGTACAAGAATATAACTACTATAATACTGCCTCCTATGTACAAGAATATAACTACTATAATACTGCTCCTATGTACAAGAATATAACTACTATAATACTGCTCCTATGTACAAGAATATAACTACTATAATACTCTCCTATGTACAAGAATATAACTACTATAATACTGCTCCTATGTACAGGAATATAACTACTATAATACTGCTCCTATGTACAAGAATATAACTACTATAATACTGCCCCCTATGCACAAGAATATAACTACTATAATACTGCTCCTATGTACAAGAATATAACTACTATAATACTGCTCCTATGTACAAGAATATAACTACTATAATACTGCTCCTATGTACAAGAATATAACTACTATAATACTGCTCCTATGTACAAGAATATAACTACTATAATACTGCTCCTATGTACAAGAATATAACTACTATAATACTGCTCCTATGTACAAGAATATAACTACTATAATACTGCTCCTATGTACAAGAATATAACTACTATAATACTGCCTCCTATGTACAAGAATATAACTACTATAATACTCCTCCTATGTACAAGAATATAACTACTATAATACTGCTCCTATGTACAAGAATATAACTACTATAATACTGCACCTATGTACAAGAATATAACTACTATAATACAGTGCACCTATGTACAAGTACAAGTATAACTACTATAATACTGCTCCTATGTACAAGAATATAACTACTATAATACTGCTCCTATGTACAAGAGTATAACTACTATAATACTGCTCCTATGTACAAGAGTATAACTACTATAATACTGCTCCTATGTACAAGAATATAACTACTATAATACTGCTCCTATGTACAAGAATATAACTACTATAATACTGCCTCCTATGTACAAGAATATAACTACTATAATACTGCTCCTATGTACAAGAATATAACTACTATAATACTGCTCCTATGTACAAGAATATAACTACTATATTACTGCTCCTATGTACAAGAATATAACTACTATAATACTACCTCCTATGTACAGGAATATAACTACTATAACACTACTCCTATGTACAAGAATATAACTACTATAATACTGCTCCTATGTACAAGAATATAACTACTATAATACTGCCCCTAGACAAGAAATAACTACTATAATACTCCTCCTGTGTACAAGAATATAACTACTATAATACTGCTCCTATGTACAAGAATATAACTACTATAATACTACTCCTATGTACAAGAATATAACTACTATAATACTCTCCTATGTACAAGAATATAACTACTATAATACTACTCCTATGTACAGGAATATAACTACTATAACACTACTCCTATGTACAAGAATATAACTACTATAATACTGCCCCTATGTACAAAAATATAACTACTATAATACTGCTCCTATGTACAAGAATATAACTACTATAATACTGCTCCTATGTACAAGAATATAACTACTATAATACTGCTCCTATGTACAAGAATATAACTACTATAATACTGCCCCTATTACAAGAATATAACTACTATAATACTGCCCTATGTACATGAATATAACTACTATAACACTACTCCTATGTACAAGAATATAACTACTATAATACTGCCCCCTATGTACAAAATAAACACAAATACTCCCTATGTACAAGAATATAACTACTATAATACTGCCCTATACAAGAATATAACACTATAATACGCCCTATGTACAAGAATATAACTACTATAATACGCTTCCTATGTACAGAATATAACTACTATAATACTGCCCTAGGTACAGGATATAATAGTATAATATTGCTGGGTGGCAACGCCAAAAAAACATGACCACAGGGGGGGGGCGGCGGGCCCCCCCGTGTATAAACCCCGGGCCCCTTCTCAAACAACATAAAAAAAATAACCTGTGTTATCTTGGGGTGGGGTCCCCCCCCATAAAAAAAAGCCCCCAACACCAAAAAAAAAAAAAAAAAAATATAAAAAGGGGGGGGGGGTAGAGAGGAGCGCGTAATATAAAAGGAAAGGTGGGTAGAAGGATATAAATGATAGTTGTTAAAAATATAAAAAGATAAGTAAAAATACAATACATGTAAAGTGCGATATATTTAACATTGCAGTTATACAGATTGTTCTAGATTTCTAATATCAGAGAATAATACAATAAAATACAAAGAATGTAATAAGATAAAGATACAGAAGGCCGGGACGGAGGTTTATTAAAGGGGAAGTAAAGGGGTTTCCAGGGTTTAAAAAAAAACATAATATTGTAAGCTGAATATGCAAATGAGATTGACATTTACTGTGTATGCAAATTAGATTGACCTTTAGCACTGGAATTCCAAGTGTATTATGACATCACAGGGATGGCCCCTGCATAGAAGACCTTACACTACAAGAGCTGCTCACTCCTACAGAGGACGGCGAAGGGCGAGGACTATGCTGAGGAGACTGCACCAGGTATGTACAGTATAGAAGATTTACTATAGGGGGCGCTCACATGTCCATGCTGGGGAGGATTCAGGATATCTAAATTCACATCACACATCACAGCGCCCCCCAGTGCTGGCCCCTTGTACTTGTGTATAGACTGAGCGTCTGCGGCTCTTACTTATTATGATAATGATATTGGGGTAAGGATGAAATCACACAGGCAGATTTTGATGGTGTCCTATTATTATATCCCCATCCCTTTTAGGTCCACTTCAGACTTAGACCCCAAAAACTACATCAAAAACTGCCTGTGTGATTCCAGCCTAGACATCCCATAATCTACAGAGATATATACAAGTGACCGGGGACATGACCATTATTTTGGAAGTTTTTATACCCAGCACTGGGGGGGATTTATTAAGGCTCTGTGTAATGTGAAGTGCTGGAGTATTATACACTCGCCTCCTAATAAATGTATCGCCTCTATGGCCGCCTCTGCCACAAAGTCACATTTATTACACTGGAATATTCAGTAATTTTGGTAGCAAATTTTGCTAGGGTGCTTTAGACCCCACCCAGTCTGCTAAGCCACGCCCACTTAAAAAGCTTAGAATCAGAAAAAAAGTTGCAAATGTTTGTGTAAATGAGGCACGGGCCAAAATTTGCAACTATTTTTTTTTAACCAATTCCAGCAATGATTCATTTTCCCCTTGGAACATCCCATGACCATATGATATCACACAGGACCATATGACATCACAATGATGTATTTACATATAATGACCTTAGACTATAAGAGCATTTCTATAGGTGAGGTCCAGGCCGAGAGAGGGGAGGACGAGGCCCAGTATGGAGGGGAATTTATCAGGTCTGGGGTTTTATACTTCATGTAAAGTGCAAAATACACCGAATTTATTAAGAAGTACAAGTTATGAGCTAGTTTACATTTGTGCCATAATTACTATTTTTGGTGTAATTATATAAAATCTGTGTGTCTAGGGAGGCTCCGCCCCTTCTGATAAACCCCACCCATTTTATAAATGAGGTGATATTTGTGTAATGTGACGACTTCAGGTTTTCACTCACTTTCTATCTGTCACTTTATTTCAGTCTCTATCAGCGTAGTCTGAGCCGCCTCCTCCACAGGCCTGAGAGGTAAGTACCGCAGCGTTATACCCCACATTATACCCCACCGCTATACCCCACGTTCATACCCCACCTTTATATCCCACTTCTATTATATTTATTAATATATTTTATATTATTATTTTTAGTTGAATTTCTGGGTATTTTAGATTTTGGGCCTTAATAACCAGACACAGGGGTTTTTGGGGAAGATTACCTACAATAGACGACCTCTTTCCATAGGATCTATAGGGGTATGTGAGCGCCCAAGAGAATAAAAGTGGGAGGTTACTTTATCAGTACCATGGAATATCAGGCACCGTTCCTGGCTTACAAATAATACAGTAAGTCGCTCTCTGATTTGTAATTCCACACTTTTCCAGCGGAGGCGCTGCAGGGAAAAACAACACTTAGTCTTAGTGAACCTAAAGGAAAGGTCACAGGTTTAATAAGGAGGGATTATTCTACAGATGTCACCTGGAAAGAGAGATCCTTATAATGTCAGAGGTATCACCAACTGTAGCGACCAATCAGAGAATAGTTCATTAGGTGTAATTATTAGTAATAGGACTGAGGGGGAGGGGCTGGGCAGGGAGGGGGCGGGGCTGGACACCTCAGGGGTGGGGCTGGGGCAGTCAGAAGATCAGAGGAAATGACTGATTTTGTTTTTCTCCTTTCTTTTCCTTCACCAGGTCTCTACAAAAAGATCTTCATGACAAAGGCCAAAGTAGGGCCGGAGGGTTCCTTCCTTTAGATTGTAAGCTCCTCGGAGCAGGTAAACATTAACCTTTTAATGACCACTCCCCCACCCACTATAGTTCATACCATGAGCGCCTTCATAGTCTACAATTTTTTCTTCTATTCCAAATGGTAGTAGACTGCCCCCTACGTTTTTGGGGTTGGTGTAGATGAAGCCGTAACCGCTCATGGCCTGCATGCAGCCGCAGGATTTCTTAGCATGGCTGCCTCTTGTATCACAAAACAGTGATCATTGAAGGGTCAATGTTGGTTTTCTTTAGTCTGTAAGCTCAGAAGAGCAGGCGTCATAGAAGGTCGGAAGGAACCTCCGGAATTGTAAGCCTAGTCAGTCCCCGGAGGATCTATAGGGTCCTTGCTCTTATGTCTGCTCCATAAGGGTTTAAGTAATCTGGAGGATGACTTTTCGGCAGGAATCCTCTCTTTAGGTTAGGGGTAGTGATGACCAGGTTGGTTATCACAGAGAGGATTCCTTTCTATAGACTGTAAGCTCTTAGGAGCAGGATGACGCCAGGTTATATTGTATGTATTATTATATATGCGGTTATGTAGATTGCCAGCTCTTCGGAGCAGGTTTCAGGTTTCTGGTCAGCAGTAGGCAGATGGATAGACATGATCCAGGGTTATATCGCCGATCGCCATATTTGGGGTCAGGGAGGAATTATTTTTTCCCCTGAGACTCAGATCTCAGGGGTTTTTCTTCGCCTTCCTCTGGATCATTGGGTTGGGGCTCTTATAAGGACCACAACCCCCATCATTTAGTAGGATATAATACGAGCCCTTATTATTAATGGCTCCTCTGCTTATTGCTAATAAAAGGTATAAAATTAGCCGTTCCGGTGTCCGGTGTCCTTATTGTCTCCGATTATTCATTTGGTACAATAAATAATCTCTTGTCATCTGCTACATCTACATCTAACACATTAGTGGGCCAAGGGTAAAGTTGTCATGAGCGCCCCCTCCTCATTTCCATAACCTCCAATATTGTAAAATGGGAATGGCACAACCTACCTGACCTATGTGAGGGTTCAGTAGGGGGCGTTATACATAGTGGGGGCTGAAGCCATTATACTGTGTGGGGATTGGAGGGACAATATGCTGTGTGGGGGCCAAAAAGGCGTAAGGCGTATTATACTATGCATGGAGCTCTAAACAGGACATTATACCATGTAAGTGATAATATACTGCAATACCAGACACCAAATTTGCACCAACCCCCGCTTTCCCCGTGCACACCCTGTTCTACATCATGACCACCTAGGGGTGGGGCTTGAATGAAGAATGACAGGGCCTTACAATGCAAATACCAACATTTAAAGTATATCTAAAAGTGATATAAAACATATAAAATAATAATAATAATAATATTTGTGCTGTTCCCCTCATTCACTTATCACCAGGGGGTTAATAATTAGCATAAACCTCCAGATGAAGGACCTGCGATCTCGTCATGTGACCAGGATGTCTCAGAGATCCTTCAGCCCTTCCAGCTTTGTAAACTGCCCTGATGCATGGCTGGTATTATTAGTGCGGTTTCTGCATTGTGCAGATGCCCAGACTGGTGAGGACCCCTGCTTCACCCCCACTGCAGCACTGCCATAGATAAAGGCATACCTCCCAACTTTCAAAGGATAAAAAGAGGGACAGAATGTGTGGCGCAACAAATGTAGCTCCACCCACTTCTATGTGACTCCGCCCATTCTCATCTATTTTTCTGTGTGTCCCCATACAGTATAATGCCCCTACAGTTACCCTAACCTTATATGCCCCCACATTATAATGTTCCTCTCCAATTGCCCCACAGTATGAAGTCCCCTCTCCTGGTGCCCCAGTTTAAACTGCAGGAAACTAGAGGGGGACATTAAACTGGGGCAGCTGGAGCAGGATATTAAACTGTGGGGGCAACTAGAGGCAGACGTGTCTCCCTCCAGCTACCCCCACAGTTTAATGTCCCCCTCAATCTGCTCCCAGTTTATTGAACCCCTTTCATCTGCCCCCAGTTTAAGGCCCCCCTCCATCTGCCCCCAATTTAATGTCCCCATTCATCTGACCCCAGTTTAATGAGTTGATACTGGGACATACCTCCTGATGACCGGGACAGCGGGACAGTACCCGGAATCCAGGACTGTCCAGCTGAATCTGGGTCGGTTGGGAGGTATGGACAAAGGGCCCCCGGCCAGACTGGCCCACCTGGAATCTGTCTGACAGAGTAGATTACCAGCCCGCCAGTAAATCTGCCATAAATCACAAGGCCTGCACATTCTCATGAATCAGGGGAATCCTCCGTCACCACAGGAATCATAAAGTAACCAGCGAATAATACGTCGGTGGTAATGAATCAGCCATAATGACTCTGTCACTGCCAAACCAATTTACCTAGAAAGTCCCTTTAGAAAAATGATGTCAGGAAGGAGATAAGACAATGTCGTTCTTCATCAGTTCTCCGTGATTTGGCCATTTGGGCTTTATGTCATCGTCCATCTCTCCAAATAACTTTATGACTTCATCATATGATTTTGTGGCTTCTTCACTACTTACCAGGCACAGTGCTGTCCATTATATAGTGGCTGTACTTGGTATCGCAGCTCAGTTCATTCACTCGAATGGGTCTGATCTAAGAACAGGCCACGTGACCAATGAAGATGATTTCACATGGTCTCTAAAAGAGGAGCGGATCTTAGGAAATGCAGTTGCTGCTTCAAAAAGCTGATCAGCAGGGGTCCCGGGTGTCAGACCCTCACTGATATTCCAAAGGATAGATCATCATTTGATAATTCCCAGAAAACCCCTTTAAGATATCACATAACTTATCCTAACCACATAAAGCTCTGTATAGATTATCTATTACACTACTGGCTAAGAGAAGATACTCGATCCAGTCCTAACCAGACATCAAGCAAAGAGAAAAAGTACATTACTGAGCTGGTGCTGGCTAACCTGAAGTGCAAGGTCTAAGGTATATTCCAATTCTGTACCTTTAGCAGCACTCAGGGGGTGTGAACCTACCGAAAGATCACCCAGGTTGTCGTCCTCAGTTCGGTTGCAGGTAGCAAGTTTGCTCACATACTTGGTCAAATAGATACAGTCTGGTAACAGGAAGATGGTGTCAGGTCCAGGAATTGATAGAAGAAGGCTGAAGTCAGGGGTCAGGCCCAGAATCTGTACAGGGGTCATCACATTAGAGCAGGGTCAAACACAAAGGGTCAGAACAGGATCCACAACAAGAATCAGGAAACATCAAGGCTAAAAGGCAAGTGCGAAGGAGCTCCCTATTGAAGTTTTCTAGGACAATGATATGAGACGCTGTTCCTGGGACTCAAACTTACAACTGGAGCCGCATGTAGTCAGGTTTACCGTGTTTCTCCGAAAATAAGACAGGGTCTAATATTATTCTTGTATTATTTTTTTTTTCACCAAAAAAAGAGCTAGGGCTTGTTTTCAGGTTAGGTCTTAATTTTTTTCCATGAACAACAATCACACATTTGATCACTTTTTAATTCAAATTTTATCAGAGGCGAAACAGCGATTTGACTCTTTTGAACTCTGTTCACTAGAGATGAGCGAATCAAAGCTGAGTTCAATCCGAATTTCAGGAAATCTTCGATTCGCCTCACAATTAGATCAGGGAAAGAGCATTAGAAGTGTAGGGAAAGGATAGTTAAGAATTTACGGAAGAGTATTGAAGCAGAACAGGGGTCATTTGGGGTGGTTGCAGCGTCGGTAATAGCAACAATCATACTACACATTGCAGCAGTCACTGCCATTATACTGCTGCTCATTGCAGGTATATTATTTATTATGCTTACTTACTGTATATAGTGCCATCATATTCCACATCACTTTACAGATATTGACAGTCACTGTCCCATATAGGGCTCACAATCTACATTATTCTATCAGTATGTCTTTGGAGTGTGGGAGGAAATCAAAGCAAATATGGGGAGAACATACAAACTCCTTGCAGATGTTGTCTTGGCAGGATTCGAACCCAGGACTCCAGCACTGCAAGGCTGCAGTGCTAACCACTGAGCCACCATGCTACCCAGGTTTGCAAGCGATCATACCTGTGTGTTCACGGTAGAACATTACAAGCCTTTTGCAGTGCAGTACCGCAAGAAAACATAATTCTTATCCAGAAATCTCTGCAGTAATCTGTTATAAAGGTGTTTATTAGTGAGGAAACAAATAAGGGGCTTATTATATTATTATACAGTTATATTTTTATACAGTGTATAGGAGCAGTATTATAGTAGTTATATACTTGTACATAGGAGCAGTATTATAGTAGTTATATTCTTGTACATAGGAGGTAGTATTATAGTAGTTATATTCTTGTACATAGGGGCAGTATTATTGTAGTTATATTCTTGTACATAGGAGCAGTATTATAGTAGTTATATACTTGTACATAGGAGCAGTATTATAGTAGTTATATTCTTGTACATAGGAGCAGTATTATAGTAGTTATATTCTTGTACATAGGAGCAGTATTATAGTAGTTATATTCTTGTACATAGGAGTAGTATTATAGTAGTTATATTCTTGTACATAGGAGCAGTATTATAGTAGTTATATTCTTGTACATAGGAGCAGTATTATAGTAGTTATATTCTTGTAAATAGGAGCAGTATTATAGTAGTTATATTCTTGCACATAGGAGCAGTATTATAGTAGTTATATTCTTGTACATACAGTACAGACCAAAAGTTTGGACACACCTTCTCATTCCAAGAATTTTCTGTATTTTCATGCGACTTTAAAAATTGTAGATTCACACTGAAGGCATCAAAACTATGAATTAACACATGTGGAATTATATTCTTAACAAAAAAGTGTGAAACAACTGAAAATATGTCTTATATTCTAGGTTCTTCAAAGTAGCCTCCTCTTGCTTTGATTACTGCTTTGCACACTCTTGGCATTCTCTTGATGAGCTTCAAGAGGTAGTCACCTGAAATGGTTTTCACTTCACAGGTGTGCCCTGTCAGGTTTAATAAGTGGGATTTCTTGCCTTATAAATGGGGTTGGGACCATCAGTTGTGTTGTTCAGAAGTCAGGTGGATACACATCTGATAGTCCTACTGAATGGAGTGTTAGAATTTGTATTATGGCAAGAAAAAAGCAGCTAAGTAAAGAAAAACGAGTGGCCATCATTACTTTAAGAAATGAAGGTCAGTCAGTCCGAAAAATTGGGAAAACTTTGAAAGTGTCCCCAAGTGCAGTTGCCAAAACCATCAAACGCTACAAAGAAACTGGCTCACATGAGGACCGCCCCAGGAAAGGAAGACCAAGAGTCACCTCTGCTGCGGAGGATAAGTTCATCCGAGTCACCAGCCTCAGAAATGGCAGGTTAACAGCAGCTCAGATTAGAGACCAGGTCAATGCCACACAGAGTTCTAACAGCAGACACATCTCTACAACAACTGTTAAGAGGAGACTGTGTGCAGCAGGCCTTCATGGTAAAATAGCTGCTAGGAAACCACTGCTAAGGACAGGCAACAAGCAGAAGAGACTTGTTTGGGCTAAAGAACACAAGGAATGGATATTAGACCTGTGGGAATCTGTGCTTTGGCCTGATGAGTCCAAATTTGAGATCTTTGGTTCCAACCACCGTGTCTTTGTGCGACGCAGAAAAGGTGAACGAATGAACTCTACATGCCTGGTTCCCACCGTGAAGCATGGAGGAGGAGGTGTGATGGTGTGGGGGGGCTTTGCTGGTGACACTGTTGGGGATTTATTCAAAATTGAAGGAATACTGAACCAGCATGGTTACCACAGCATCTTGCAGCGGCATGCTATTCCATCCGGTTTGCGTTTAGTTGCACCATCATTTATTTTTCAACTGGACAATGATCCCAAACACAGCTCCAGACTGTGTAAGGGCTATTTGACCAAGAAGGAGAGTGATGGGGTGCTACGCCAGATGACCTGGCCTCCATAGTCACCAGACCTGAACCCAATCGAGATGGTTTGGGGTGAGCTGGACCGCAGAGTGAAGGCAAAAGGGCCAACAAGTGCTAAGCATCTCTGGGAACTCCTTCAAGACTGTTGGAAGACCATTTCAGGTGACTACCTCTTGCTCAAGAGAATGCCAAGAGTGTGCAAAGCAGTAATCAAAGCAAAAGGTGGCTACTTTGAAGAACCTAGAATATAAGACATATTTTCAGTTGTTTCACACTTTTTTGTTAAGTATATAATTCCACATGTGTTAATTCATAGTTTTGATGCCTTCAGTATGAATCTACAATTTTTATAGTCATGAAAATACAGAAAACTCTTGGAATGAGAAGGTGTGTCCAAACTTTTGGTCTGTACTGTAGGAGTGGTATTATAGTAGTTATATTCTTGTACATAGGTCTCAGATCCAGTGTACAGTGAGGAGGAAGGTACTAGAGGACAGTCAGCAGCTACTGCTCAGCCAAGATGTGGAGGAGACATTTGCCGCTTCCTCCGGTAGGCGGGCAAGTAGTGATGAGGAGAGTGGTGTGGGAGCTGATGTTGAGGAGGACATCAGTGACCTGCAAACAGTAGTGGATGACGATGTAGCCGATCGTAATTGGGAGCCGGATGACGAAGGGTCTTCATCGTCATCAGGAGAAGAGGGTTGCAGCTTACGCATGAGGCAGCAGGGGGGTCAGCAGGGTGGCAGCAGTTGGAGGTCGGGAACTAAACGTGCCCGAGGTAGACCATCCGCTTCGCTGCAGCCACCGCCCGGACGCCTACTCGACGGTGTGGTAGTTTTTTGTTAAGGAGGTGAACATGGCCATATGTGAAATCTGTGGGCAGAAGGTGAAGCGTGGCCAGGTTGCCAATGTTGGCACCACAGCCCTGCGTCAACATATGCAGTGCCACCATAAATTGGCCTGGGAGAGCCGTGGCTCCAATATAGTGGTCTACCCTGCCGCAGCAACCGTTGCATCACTCAGTAGCACGCACCCTATTTCAGCCTGTTTGTGCCACCCACCTCCCCACTCTGTCACCGGATCACTGTATGGCCTCTTCATGCTGCTGCCAACTCCACATTATGTCGCCTTGCCACTCTGTGTCCTCCTCATGCTGCTGCCACTGGGTCACTGTATGTGCTCCTCATGCTGCTGCCACTGGGTCACTGTATGGCCTCCTCATGCTGCTGCCACTGGGTCACTGTATGGCCTCCTCATGCTGCTGCCACCTCCACATTATGTCGCCTTGTCACTCTGTAGACATCTATGTGGAATCAGCTGACGACGGCTTAAAAGGAGTGCGCTCTTTCACGCTACAGTAGGATATGGGCCTCTGCACGGTTCTTTATACCTGGCACTAACATGGACCTGTAAGGCTGGGTTTACACTTGAGTTAGTTGGTCAGTTTTGGCCCCATAACTGGCCAAATAAGTGAAGTGTGCAGTGGTTTTAAGAGCGATGCCTGTCATGTGCGTGTCATTCTAACTCACAGTATTTTTTCACTACCACAGCAGGCTCCCTATGCGTGTTACTGCAAGGCACAGTGTTCTACACCACTATACAGGTTCTCTTTAGCCAGGAAATAGCTGTTTTTTAATGCTATTCACCGCAAATTATTTCGGATCGAAGCAAATCTTTTTGGAAACATCGGAGAATCGGTCGAATTGAATTTTTCATAAATTCGCTCATCACCATAGAGGAAAAATATTTTTATAAGTTTGTAGATCGGGTGTTTTTGGACAAAAGGATACCTAATGTGTATGTGTTTCACAGTAATTTTTTAGTTTTATATGTATTCTAGTGAAAGTGGGGGGGGGGAATGAGCTTTATTTTTTATATTTTTTTAACTATTTTCACTATTTTATATTTGGAATAGGGTATATATTTCAAGCCTTCTCCAAAAATCCTGGAAAATCTAGCTAGGGCTTATTTAATAATAATAATAAAAATAATAATAATAATAATAATAATAGTCCTTTAATAGCCCCACAATGGGGAAATTCAGTGTGTTACAGCAGCAAAGATAAGCAGATACAAATACAAATACAACATGTGCAGGAATGTTCCAAGGTAAGAGGCATTACATTGATAGCAGACAGACACAAAGGAAGTAGCAGAGGAGGGGGGGGGGGGTTAACAGGCAGAGAGATATTTCAGTTCTCTGTGTGTATTGATCTCCGCTTAGGTCGGTGTTGGTTGTACAGCCTAACCGCGGTGGGGAGGAAAGACTTCTGATAGCGCTCCTTCTCACACCTAGGGTGGAGCAGTCGGTCACTGACAGTACTGGCCGGCGCGATTACAGTCCCATGCATGGGATGGGACTTCTTCTTCCGCATGGAGCTCACCACGGACAGTATCCTTCTGTCACCCACCACCTGCACTGGGTCCAGTGGGCTCCCCAGGACAGAGCTGGCCCTTCTAATCAGCTTGTCAAGTTTATTTCTGTCCCTGGTTGATATACTGCTCCCCCAGCAGGCCACTCCAAAGAAGATGGCTGATGCCACTACCGAGTTGAAGAAAGTCCTAAGAAGTGCCCCCCGGATTCCAAAGGCTCTCAGCTTCCTAAGCAGGTAGAGCCTGCTGTGGCCCTTCCTGTACAGGGCCTCCATATGATCTGCCCAGTCCAGCTTATGTGGCATCCCAGAGCTGGCTATGGCTGGGCTGAGGGTGATCTCTGTAGTCATTGTATTATTTCCTGTTGCTTCATAGCCTGTGTGACATAGCAGGGGGTCCTGAGTCTCACACAACACAGCGCCACCTAGTGAGCCTCACACATGCATTACACCTCCCATAGGATTGAATAGTAACCAAATGTCCAATGGGAGGACATCGCCTGGGAAAAGGGGAGGAGTCAGCTGATCACTGGGTCCCCATGGTAACACCCCTGCAGGAAGGTCCTGCGTGTGAGGAGTTAGAAGTGTGGAGTGTTAGGAGGAGGAGGTGAGGAGAGAAGTCTGATGTCCTGTGAAGAAAGCAGTGAGTTTAGTGCAGGAATCTCAAGTCCTAGACAGGCCCAGGAAGGTTGGAGAGCTGACATACTCCAGCTATTCAGAAGATCCTGAAGAAACTGTTTAAGCATTTGTGCCTCCACACCGATGGAAGTAAAAGTTCAACTTTACAACCGTTTCTGTGTCTGACTCTGCACCGACAACATCAGGGCGCCCCAAACACCACCAGTCGGCACAGTATAGGGGAAGCGCCCCGGGGGAACAATCACCACCAACATTTGTGCAGCCCCCTCATCACCGGTACCAGTGGTGGTAACGTGGGACAGCACCAGCGCTGCGCCCTCGTGCCCAGAGACCGTGACAAGTCTGCGCTGTTTGCACCCCGCAATCCCAACTGCAGCGTTACCTTCCATCTGGTCACCGCACTTATTATTAAGGAGCAAACCCAGGTACTTATAGGTGTTCACAATCTCGATGCCCGTCCCCATGATGTCCACTGGTTTAGGAGGGCATCTGCCTTTACGGAAGTCCACCACCATCTCCTTGGTCTTCCCCGCTTTAATCTTCAGGTGGTTCAGCTGGCACCAGTCCACAAAATCCCGGTTCAGTTCTCTGTACTCCCTGTCATCATCGTCTGTGATGAGGCCTACTATTGCCGAGTCGTCAGAATACAGTCATATGAAATAGTTTGGGCACCCCTATTAATCTTAATCATTTTTAGTTCTAAATATTTGGGTGTTTGCAACAGCCATTTCAATTTGATATATCTAATAACTGATGGACACAGTAATATTTCAGGATTGAAATGAGGTTTATTGTACTAACAGAAAATGTGCAATATGCATTAAACCAAAATTTGACCGGTGCAAAAATTTGGGTACCCTTATCATTTTATTGATTTGAATACTCCTAACTACTTTTACTGACTTACTGAAGCACAAAATTGGTTTTGTAACCTCACTGAGCTTTGAACTTCATAGCCAGGGGTATCCAATCATGAGAAAAGGTATTTAAGGTGGCCAACTGCAAGTTGTTCTCCTATTTGAATCTCCTCTGAAGAGTGGCATCATGGGCTCCTCAAAACAACTCTCAAATGATCTGAAAACAAAGATTGTTCAACATAGTTGTTCAGGGGAAGGATACAAAAAGTTGTCTCAGAGATTTAACCTGTCAGTTTCCACTGTGAGGAACATAGTAAGGAAATGGAAGACCACAGGGACAGTTCTTGTTAAGCCCAGAAGTGGCAGGCCAAGAAAAATATCAGAAAGGCAGAGAAGAAGAATGGTGAGAACAGTCAAGGACAATCCACAGACCACCTCCAAAGAGCTGCAGCATCATCTTGCTGCAGATGGTGTCACTGTGCATCGGTCAACAATACAGCACACTTTGCACAAGGAGAGCTGTATGGGAGAGTGATGCGAAAGAAGCCGTTTCTGAAAGCACGCCACAAACAGAGTCGCCTGAGGTATGCAAAAGCACATTTGGACAAGCCAGCTTCATTTTGGAAGAAGGTCCTGTGGACTGATGAAACAAAGATTGAGTTGTTTGGTCATACAAAAAGGCGTTATGCATGGCGTCAAAAAAACACAGCATTCCAAGAAAAACACTTGCTACCCACTGTAAAATTTGGTGGAGGTTCCATCATGCTTTGGGGCTGTGTGGCCAATGCCGGCACCGGGAATCTTGTTAAAGTTGAGGGTCGCATGGATTCAACTCAGTATCAGCAGATTCTTGAGAATAATGTACAAGAATCAGTGACGAATTTGAAGTTACGCCGGGGATGGATATTTCAGCAAGACAATGATCCAAAACACAGCTCCAAATCTACTCAGGCATTCATGCAGAGGAACAATTACAATGTTCTGGAATGGCCATCCCAGTCCCCAGACCTGAATATCATTGAACATCTGTGGGATAATTTGAAGCGGGCTGTCCATGCTCTGCGATCATCAAACTTAACTGAACTGGAATTGTTTTGTAAAGAGGAATGGTCAAAAATACCTTCATCCAGGATCCAGGAACTGATTAAAAGCTACAGGAAGCGACTAGAGGCTGTTATTTTTGCAAAAGGAGGATCTACTAAATATTAATGTCACTTTTCTGTTGAGGTGCCCATACTTTTGCACCGGTCAAATTTTGGTTTAATGCATATTGCACATTTTCTGTTAGTACAATAAACCTCATTTCAATCCTGAAATATTACTGTGTCCATCAGTTATTAGATATATCAAATTGAAATGACTGTTGCAAACACCCAAATATTTAGAACTAAAAATGATTAAGATTAATAGGGGTGCCCAAACTTTTTCATATGACTGTACTTCTGTAGGTAGCAGCTGGATGAGTTGCACCTAAAATCTGCAGTGTACAGTGTGAAGAGGAAAGTGGCGAGAACCGTACCCTGAGGTGCCCCCGTATTACAGACTACGGTACCTGACACACAGTCTTGGGCTCTCACGTATTGAGGTCGATTTGTGAGGTAGTCTAGGATCCAGTTGGAGAGGTGGTGGTCCACTCCAGCAAGGCCCAGCTTGTCCCTCAATAACCTGGGCTGTATGGTGCTAAAAGCACTGGAGAAATCAAAGAACATTATTCTCACCGTGTTCCCTGGTTTCTCCAGGTGAGACAGAGCCCTGTGCAGAAGGTGGATGATGGCATCATCTACCCCAATGCCCGGCTGATAAGCAAACTGGAGAGGGTCCATAGCGGGGCTCACTAGAGGGCGGAGATGTGTGAGAACCAATCTCTCTAAGATCTTCATCAGGTGGGATGTCAATGCTACAGGTCTGTAGTCGTTGAGGTCCATAGGGTGAGGTTTCTTTGGAACTGGTACCACACAAGAAGATTTCCATAATTCAGGGACTATTTCCTGCCTCAGGCTCATATTATACATATATGTAATTATACCACACAGCTGGTCCCGCAAGTCTTAATTAGCCTTGCACTGATGTCATCTGGCCCTGCGGCTTTCCTCGCCTTGATCTTTTTCATCTCCTTCCTCACCTGGGCCCGTGTGAAGGTCAGACTGTGGTCAGATAAAGACGGATTTCTGGATTTACTGGTCTGTTGGAAAGTAGCCGCATGGGGTGAAGTCATTGTAGTGGGGGGAGCTGAAGGACATACTGGGGTGAGAGGAGCTGGTGTGTGATCAAATCTGTTGAAGAATAGGTTTAGTTCATTAAGCCAATTAACATCTGCCTCAATCTGGCAGACAGACTGGGTAGGGCTTATTTTTGGAGAAACACGGTAGTTAGCTGTGGTGTTGCATTGGCAATGGGACAACCTAGGTCTGTTTCTACAAACTTTATATGGACCTAAACTCGCTGGACAAACAGTGCATAACTCAACAAGAATATAACTGCTATAATACTGCTCCTATGCACAAGAATATAACTACTAAAATACTGCTCCTATGTACAAGAATATAACTACTATAATACTGCTCCTATGTACAAGAATATAACTATTATAATACTGCCTCCTATGTACAAGAATATAACTACTATAATACTACTCCTATGTACAAGAATATAACTACTATAATACTGCTCCTATGTACAAGAATATAACTACTGTAATACTGCCTCCTATGTACAAGAATATAACTACTATAATACTGCTCCTATGTACAAGAATATAACTAATATAACACCGCTTCCAATATACAAGAATATAGCTACTATAATATTGCTCCCATGTACAGGAATATAACTAATGTAATACTCCCACTATGTAGAGGAATATAACTACTATAATACTGCCCCTATGTACAAGAATATCACTACTATAATACTGCTCCCTAAATACAAGAATATAACTACTATAATACTGCTCCCTAAATACAAGAATATAACTACTATAATACTGCCTCCTATGTACAAGAATATAATTACTATAATGTAGCTCCTATGTACAAGAATATAACTACTATAATACTGCTCCTATGTACAAGAATATAACTACTATAATACTGCCTCTTATGTACAAGAATATAGCTACTATAATACTGCTCCTATATATAAGAATATAGTTACTATAATACTGCTCCTATGTACAAAAATATAACTACTGTAGCACTGCCTTTATGTACA
The DNA here is from genome assembly GCA_947044405.1 of Leptodactylus fallax. Lineage (NCBI taxonomy): Eukaryota > Metazoa > Chordata > Amphibia > Anura > Leptodactylidae > Leptodactylus > Leptodactylus fallax. Next base: position 502,277 of record CAMRHE010000323.1, read on the forward strand.
AGAATATAACTACTACAATACTGCACCTATGTACAAGAATATAACTACTATAATACTGCTCCTATGTACAAGAATATAACTACTATAATACTGCTCCTATGTACAAGAATATAACTACTATAATACTGCTCCTATGTACAAGAATATAACTACTATAATACTGCTCCTATATACAAGAATATAACTACTATAATACTGCTCCTATGAACAAGAATTTAACTACTATAATACTGCTCCTATGTACAAGAATATAACTACTATAATACTGCTCCTATATACAAGAATATAACTACTATAATACTGCTCCTATGAACAAGAATTTAACTACTATAATACTGCTCCTATGTACAAGAATATAACTACTATAATACTGCCGCTTATGTACAAGAATATAACTACTATAATACTGCTCCTATGAACAAGAATATAACTACTATAATACTGCCCTCTATATACAAGAATATAACTACTATAATACTGCCCCTATGTACAAGAATATAACTACTATAATATTGCCTCCTATGTACAAGAATATAACTACTATAATACTGCTCCTATGTACAAGAATATAACTACTATAATACTGCTCCTATGTACAAGAATATAACTACTATAATACTGCTCCCATATGTACAACAATATAACTACTATAATACTGCCCTCTATATACAAGAATATAACTAAGAATATAACTACTATAATACTGTCCCTATATACAAGAATAAAACTACTATAGCACTGCCTCCTATGTACAAGAATATAACTACTATAATACTGCCCCTATCTACAAGAATATAACTACTATAATACTGCTCCTATGTACAAGAATATAACTACTATAATACTGCCCCTATGTACAAGAATATAACTACTATAATACTACTCCTATGTACAAGAATATAACTACTATAATACTGCCCCCTATGTACAAGAATATAACTACTATAATACTGCCCCTGTGTACAAGAATATAACTACTATAATACTGCTCCTATGTACAAGAATATAACTACTATAATACTGCCCCCTATGTACAAGAATATAACTACTATAATACTGCCCCTATGTACAAGAATATAACTACTATAATACTACTCCTATGTACAAGAATATAACTACTATAATACTGCCCCCTATGTACAAGAATATAACTACTATAATACTGCCCCTGTGTACAAGAATATAACTACTATAATACTGCTCCTATGTACAAGAATATAACTACTATAATACTGCCCCCTATGTACAAGAATATAACTACTATAATACTCCCCTGTGTACAAGAGTATAACTACTATAATACTGCTCCTATGTACAAGAATATAACTACTATAATACTGCCCCCTATGTACAAGAATATAACTACTATAATACTGCCCCTATGTACAAGAATATAACTACTATAATACTGCCCCTGTGTACAAGAATATAACTACTATAATACTGCTCCTATGTACAAGAATATAACTACTATAATACTGCCCCCTATGTACAAGAATATAACTACTATAATACTACTCCTATGTACAAGAATATAACTACTATATTATTGCTGGGTTTGGCAAAGCCCAAAACACATGAGTACACTTAAGGCAGTGGTGCCGGAGTTACCCCTTCTGTAGTAATACAGACACTCGGGCTCTTTCAGAACACTTCATACAATAATCACCTTGTGTATAATCCTTGAGTGTAACGTTTCGCCCTCATATAAATGACCTACATCAGACACTATAACAAAATAATATATCAATACAAGGACTATGCAGAGTATACAAGCTACAAGTATGTTACAGAACATAGGTATGTATGCAGATAAATATGACAGGTAATAAGTATAAGGATATGTAGGTACATATAATATAGATACAATACATGTAAAGTGCGATATATTTAACATTGCAGTTATACAGATTGTTCTAGATTTCTAATATCAGAGAATAATACAATAAAATACAAAGAATGTAATAAGATAAAGACACAGAAGGCCGGGACGGAGGTTTATTAAAGGGGAAGTAAAGGGGTTTCCAGGGTTTAAAAAAACATAATATTGTAAGCTGAATATGCAAATGAGATTGACATTTACTGTGTATGCAAATTAGATTGACCTTTAGCACTGGAATTCCAAGTGTATTATGACATCACCAGACCATGATGACATCACAATGATGGCCCCTGCATAGAAGACCTTACACTACAGGAGCTGCTCATTCCTACAGAGGACGGCGAAGGGCGAGGACTATGCTGAGGAGACTGCACCAGGTATGTACAGTATAGAAGATTTACTATAGAGGGCGCTCACCTGTCCATGCTGGGGAGGATTCAGGATATCAAAATTTCCTTTCACATCACACAACACAGCGCCCCCCAGTGCTGGCCCCTTGTACTTGTGTATAGACTGAGCGTCTGCGGCTCTTACTTATTATGATAATGATATTGGGGTAAGGATGAAATCACACAGGCAGATTTTGATGGTGTCCTATTATTATATCCCCATCCCTTTTAGGTCCACTTCAGACTTAGATCCCAAAAACTACATCAAAACCTGCCTGTGTGATTCCAGCCTAGACATCCCATAATCTACAGAGATATATACAAGTGACCGGGGACATGACAATTATTTTGGAAGTTTTTATACCCAGCACTGGGGGGATTTATTAAGGCTCTGTGTAATGTGAAGTGCTGGAGTATTATACACTCGCCTCCTAATAAATGTATCGCCTCTATGGCCGCCTCTGCCACAAAGTCACATTTATTACACTGGAATATTCAGTAATTTTGGTAGCAAATTTTGTCAGGGTGATTTAGACCCCACCCAGTCTGCTAAGCCACGCCCACTTAAAAAAGCTTAGAATCAGAAAAAAGTTGCAAATGTTTGTGTAAATGAGGCACGGGCCAAAATTTGCAACTATTTTTTTTTTTAACCAATTCCAGCAATGATTCATTTTCCCCTTGGAACATCCCATGACCATATGACATCACACAGGACCATATGACATCACAATGATGTATTTACATACAATGACCTTAAACTATAAGAACATTTTTATAGGTGAGGTCCAGGCCGAGAGAGGGGAGGACGAGGCCCGGTATGGAGGGGAATTTATCAGGTCTGGGGTTTTATCCTTCACGTAATGTGCAAAATACACCAAATTTATTAAGAAGTACAAGCTATGAGCTAGTTTACATTTGTGCCATAATTACTCCATTTTTTGGTGTAAATTATAGTTAATCTGTGAGTCGAGGGAGGCTCCGCCCCTTCTGATAAGCCCCTCCCATTTCATAAATGAGGTGATATTTGTGTAATGTGACGGCTTCAGGTTTTATATTCACTCACTTTCTATCTGTCACTTTATTTCAGTCTTTATCAGCATAGTCTGAGCCGCCTCCTCCACAGGCCTGAGAGGTAAGTACCGCAGCGTTATACCCCACATTATACCCCACTGCTATACCCCACCGCTATACCCCACGTTCATACCCCACCTTTATATCCCACTTCTATTATATTTATTAATATATTTTATATTATTATTTTTAGTTGAATTTCTGGGTATTTTAGATTTTGGGCCTTAATAACCAGACACAGGGGTTTTGGGGAAGATTACCTACAATAGACGACCTCTTACATAGGATCTATAGGGGTATGTGAGCCCCCAAGAGAATAAAGGTGGGGGGTTACATTATCAGTACCATGGAGTATCAGGCACCGCTCCTGGCTTAGAAATAATACAGTAAGTCGCTCTCTGATTTGTAATTCCACACTTTTCCAGCGGAGGCGCTGCAGGGAAAAACAATGCTTAGTCTTAGTGATCCTAAAGGAAAGGTCACAGGTTTAATAAGGAGGGATTATTCTACAGATGTCACCTGGAAAGAGAGATCCTTATAATGTCAGAGGTGTCACCAACTGCAGCGACCAATCAGAGAATAGTTCATTAGGTGTAATTATTAGTAATAGGACTAAGGGGGAGGAGCTGGGCTGTGCAGCTCAGGGGTGGGGCAGGGACAAGCTGGGCAGCTCAGGGGTGGGGCAGAGAGGGGCTGCGCAGCTCATGGGTGGGGCAGGGACAGTCAGAAGATCAGAGAAAATGACTGATTTTGTTTTTCTCCTTTCTTTTCCTTCACCAGGTCTCTACAAAAAGATCTTCACGACAAAGGCCAAAGTAGGGCCGGAGGGTTCCTTCCTTTAGATTGTAAGATCCTCGGAGCAGGTAAACATTAACCTTTTAATGACTACTTCCCCACCCGCTATAGTTCATACCATGAGCGCCTTCATAGTCTACAATTTTTTCTTCTATTCCAAATGGTAGTAGACTGACCCCTACGTTTTTGGGGTTGGTGTAGATGAAGCCGTAACCGCTCATGGCCTGCATGCAGCCGCAGGATTTCTTAGCATGGCTGCCTCTTGTATCACAAAACAGCGGTCATTGAAGGGTCAATGTTGGTTTTCTTTAGTCTGTAAGCTCAGAAGAGCAGGCGTCATAGAAGGTCGGAAGGAACCTCCGGAATTGTAAGCCTAGTCAGTCCCCGGAGGATCTATAGGGTCCTTGCTCTTATGTCTGCTCCATAAGGGTTTAAGTAATCTGGAGGATGACTTTTCGGCAGGAATCCTCTCTTTAGGTTAGGGGTAGTGATGACCAGGTTGGTTATCACAGAGAGGATTCCTTTCTATAGACTGTAAGCTCTTAGGAGCAGGATGACGCCAGGTTATATTGTATGTATTATTATGTAAGAGACAGCCAATGTTGTCCTAAGCTTCATTTGTCTGTATAAACTGTTAATGTTGAATGTATTTCTGTGATTCTGTTCCTTTAAGACAGCAGCCATTGTAATTGTGACATGATGCTGGAGTGAGACCCCCCCCTTTTGTGGGGGGGGGGGTGTGGGGGGGGGGGGGGGGGGGGGGGGGGGGGGGGGGGGGGGGGGGGGGGGGGGGGGGGCTTGGGGGGGGGGGTGTGGTGGGGGGGGGGGGGGGGGTTTTGTGGGGGGGTAGGTGTTTTGTGGGGGGGGGGGGGAGAGGGGGGGGGGGGGGGGGGGGGGGGGTGGGGGGGGGGGGGGGGGGGGGGGGGGGGGGGGGGGTGGGGGGGGGGTGTTGTTTGTTTTTTTTTTTTGGTGATAGGGGGGGGGGGGGGGGGGGGTGCTGTTGACGTACTGGACGGCACCTGCTAAATCCCGGCTTACATCCCAGCTCAGTGTATGGATTCTGCAGGACTGTCAGTGTGCTGAGTGGAATCTGCTGTTGGATTACATTGCATTCAGTTGGTTTCCCTGTCTGTTAAAGAGGACTTCATTTCTCCCAAGATCCTGATAACCGTGAGAGGACGCTTCACTATAAAAGAAAGGACTGACTTTGGGCCCCACCGCGAGCTTCTACGGACTGTAAGCGGTCCACCTGGACCACTGGGGAAAAGGGGGTGCACCCAAATGTGATGTCAGGGTCAGTTAGGGATAGTTTTGAGTATATTGTTCATTCAGTGTCCATACTGCAGAAGTGGACAGAGTAAAAGTAGAAACCATTGCAGAATTTGCCTTGAAATTGTTCATGCTATATTGTATATTTTGCTTGTCTTTATCCCTGTCATTTTACCTTCAAATAGCCTTTATTAACTTATAGTAAATATATATTTTTTTCTTGAACTACCGCGTGTGCGTTCATTTCTGGTTGCGGAGTCCAAACCACCTGCCTTGCTCTCGGTTCACAAATTGGCGTAGTCGGCAGGATCCGCTTACCAGAATGGACGGTGACGCACCCGTTAGGGAGAATGGTGCTGGAGGAAGAATGCCAGCAGGGGCTATAATGAGTCAGTTAGCTAAATTTGATGGCAATAATATGTCAGTGAGTATGTGGGTGGAACAGATACGAATGATACAGCGAATGTACCAGACCGCACCAGAAGTACTAGTAGAGCTAGCAATATTGACATTACAAGGGGATGCTAAGACCACGGTGATACTGAGGCCATTTGAACAAAGGCAGACATTTGAGCAAGTAGTCCAGATTCTAGAAACCATCTATGGAGAAACTGCATTGCTGGGGTCTCTGCAGGCTCGGTTCTTCCAGAGGGTACAACAGGAGAATGAAAGCCTTCCCCAATATGCAAATGCCCTACAAGAACTGCTCCGAGATATTCAAAGGAAGGAAAGAGGGGGCTCGCCAGCCTTCTGTAACCCTGATCGGACTCTCCGTGACCAGTTTGTCCTGGGGATACGTGACGGCAGTTTAACTGTGACTATGCAGGATTTTATACGACGAGAGACTGATGCTAAATTCCATGATGTACAGGTAGAGGCCATCTCCCGTGCCAATAGTATGGTCCCGAGGCCGCAGACCGCAGTTGGAGTTACTTTGTCACAGGGGGCTAGTTCTGGCTCAGAGACAGTAGAAAAAGGGACGGTTAAAGAAATTCTCACAGTAATGCAGAAACTGCAAGAACAAATGGAACACTTGCACACTCGTTGTGATGAGCAGTCTATGAAAATTGCAGACTTCCAGAAGACTGGAGATGAAAGGGTGAGCCATCCACACCCAGCAAGTCAGAATCACCCACCACCCCGCTGGAGGGGTTGAGGATAGGACCTACCGAAGGGGTCCAAATCATTTAGTGCAGTGCTCAGGAGAAATCGAAGGGGCTTACCGAAGGGGCCCAAACAGATGGCCAGAACGACGGGGGATACGCTGCTGGGAGTGTGGACGGATGGGCCACGTTGCTGCTAGATGTCCAGAGCAGCGACAAACTTATGAGAGACCGCCGTTAAACTGAAGTCCCCTGCTGCTGAAGGGCGTGTAGTAGGGGAGACTGACAAGGAGACTATGTGGGGAGAATGCCCTGATGATGACCTGATCGCTGCAAGTCCTGTCATACAGGTGGAAATGGAGGGTATTCCGGTTACCGGGATGATTGACACGGGTTCCCAAGTAACGACCTTGAGTAGAGACTGTTATGAACGGTACTTCCGACAACATGTGAAATATGATCCCCATACATTCGTACGAGTGGTCGCAGCTAACCAGTTACCAGTTTCGGTCGTGGGAGTGGCCTGGATGAATGTCCGGGTATGTGGCCAAGATCTAGGTAGGAAAGGCATTGTGGTGGTACAGGAGTCACATGAAGTAAAGGTCCCTGTCATTTTGGGGATGAATGTGTTAAAAGAATTAGATCAGATCCTCTTTGAAAAGAAAGGTCACGGTTATTGGAAAGAAACCACCACCCATCGGCCTACTCAAACAGCTTTCCAGCGGCTGATCCGGACATGTGGCTTACAGAAAAGTTCAGATGCACAGCGTCCTCTGGCTCGAATTTCAGTTCCTTTGCATACAAAAGTTACACTGCCACCCAGTCGGGAGACAATAGTGTCCATGCCCGTAGGCACCTGTCGGAAACTAGAGGGCATAGCTGTGTTGGTAGAACCACTGCAGGCAGCCGAAGGAGGTGTTGATCCGCTAGTGGCCCGTTCCTTGGCAATAGTTCGCAATGGAAGAGTACCACTTCGATGTGTAAACACTCAGGACCAGAGTGTGGACCTGACCCCAGGGAGGCTGCTGGCTAACATCTATGTGACTCCGGAGGAAGTAAGGAAAGTAACTCCAATGCAGCTGAAGCCGACTGAAAGGGATGAGTGGACCGTAACTGTGTCCATGGGAGAAGATGAGGAACCCACCTCTGAATGGAATGGCTGTGCAATTCGAGAACAGATGAAGATGGATGTAAGTTCATGTTCTCTGGAATGGGTGCAGAAGGTAGATGAGCTGTTGTGGGAGAACCGAGCCACCTTTGCACGGTATGCTGAAGATTTTGGATGTACCACAGGGATCTACCATGAGATTCCCACAGGAGACACCCCTCCAATTAGAGAGCGCTACCGACAAATTCCTCCACAGTTGTATCAGGAAGTGAAAGAACTGTTAGCTAAGATGCTACAGGGTGGGATCATCCAAGAAAGCCAGAGTCCCTGGGCGGCTCCTGTGGTGTTAGTAGAAAAAAAAGATGGGTCCATCCGATTTTGCGTAGACTATCGGAAGTTAAACGCTTGCACCGTACGAGATTCCTACCCCTTGCCACGGATTGAGGAGTCCCTCTCAGCGCTAGGGAGAGCCCGGTACTTCTCCTCACTAGATCTGGCTAGTGGGTATTGGCAGGTGCCGATGGCCACAAAAGACAAGGAGAAGACGGCATTCATCTTGCCCATGGGACTATACGAATTTAACCGGATGCCCTTCGGGTTGACAAATGCACCCGGAACATTTCAGCGGTTGATGGAGAAATGTCTCGGTGACTTCAACTTTGAGTTCACTCTCATCTACTTGGATGACATTATAGTGTATTCTGCGACCTTTGAAGACCATCTCCACCAGTTGGGGCAAGTATTTCGAAGATTGCGGGAACATGGGCTCAAATTGAAACCCAGTAAATGTCGGTTGTTCCAATCTGAAATTGATTACTTGGGTCACCGCGTATCAGGAGAAGGGGTGAGACCATCAAGAGACAAGATAGCGGCTGTTCAAGATTGGCCGATACCGACTACCCTGCGAGAAGTGAGGGCGTTCCTTGGAGTAGCCGGTTACTATCGACGGTTTATTAAGGATTTCGCCAAGGTAGCAGCACCACTTAATGCTCTCCTACGAGGTACATCCGGTGGTCCAAAGAACCGGTCCGTGAAGTGGGGACCTGAACAGGAACAAGCCTTCCAGGCATTGAAGGATGCACTGACAACAGCCCCAATCTTGGCATATGCTGATTACCACTTGCCGTTCCAGCTATATACAGATGCAAGCCTGTATGGTCTTGGAGCAGTGCTTTCCCAGCTTCAGGATGGCCAGGAGAGGGTCATAGCGTACGGCAGCCGGTCTTTGAGAGATTCTGAAAGAAACCCCGAGAATTATAGTTCATTTAAATTGGAGCTGTTGGCACTGGTATGGGCCATGACCGAGAAATTCTCTGAATATTTGACCGGTGCTGAAGTTTTAGTACTGACTGACAACAACCCACTAGCTCACCTGGAAAATGCCAAGCTCGGGGCGTTAGAGCAAAGGTGGATAGCCCGAATGTCTACATTCAATTACCGCATTAAGTATCGGTCCAAGACAGAGAACCAGAATGCTGACAGACTTTCTAGGGTAACTGCCCAGACCCCCACAGAAGACGTGGATCATGAGTTGGAGCATGTGGAGGTGCCCGACTTCAGCAGATTTTTACAGGCCTTGACCGCCACTAATCAGTTTGAGATGGAGGGGACTGAAATGGCTCCTTTCTTTGGTCCCTCACGACAGGAATGGGCACAGATACAACAGACCCATGAGGGGCTGGCGCAGATGATCAAGTGTGTTGAGAAAGGCCAGAAGCCCTGTAGAGAGGAAAGAGAACGACTGACACGTGAGATATTATCTGTTTTGAGTCAGTGGGAAAAGTTGGAGATGAAAAATGGAGTGCTATGCCGAAAGGTCTATTTACCTTCTGAGATCGACATTCAATACCAAATTGTGGTGCCTAGTGAACTGGCTCGCTCCTTGGCAGTTGAGGCTCATAATAAGAATGGACATTTTGGTCATGAGAAGACCTTTCGTTGGTTACAGCGACTGATTTACTGCCCTGGTCTTCGTCAAATGGTCGAAGAAGTATGCCGCAGCTGTGGAACTTGTGAGATCCATAAGGCAATAGAACAGAGAGCTCCCCTGCAAACCATCGTGACCCAGGAACCTTTAGAAATCGTCATGATAGACTATCTAATGGTGGGCCCATCCAATAGCGGACACCAGTATTGCCTCGTAATGGTGGATCACTTCACCAAATTTGCGGTGGTAACCGCCACCAAGGACCAGACAGCTGAGTCAGCAGCTCGTGCTCTGTGCCAAGATTTCATTCGAGTATATGGGTGCCCCCAACGCATCCACTCCGACCAGGGCGCCTGCTTTGAGGGACACGTAATGAAAGAAGTTCAACGTATCTACGGGATAAAGAAGTCGCACACGACTCCATACCACCCTCAGGGAAATGGGGCCTGTGAAAGATTCAACAGAACTCTGCTACAGATGCTGCGGACTCTGGAGGAAGACAAGAAGTTACAGTGGCCTCAGTTCTTGCCTGAAATGGTGTGGGCCTATAACAATCAGGTCCATTCTACAACGGGGTACTCTCCTTATACACTTCTCTTTGGGCGGTCTGGGCGAAGTATAGGAGAATTACAGTTGAATGATGTGGATGGGTTCCCTCCGAGGGATCCAACCTCTTGGGTGCGGGCGCATCGGCAGAGACTTGAGACGATCCATCGATTGGTGCGGCAGCGCCTGCAAGAACATCCCCATCCTGATAAGACCCCAGTGCAAGAAGCACCATTGCAACCAGGTGACCTGGTGCTAGTTCGTGTCAAGAAACCCCAAGGGAAATTGGAAAGCAGATGGGAGGCTTTGCCGTATCGTGTTGTTGGCCGCAAGTATGCGAATGGGCCAGTGTACCAGGTCCAGAAAGAAGGAACTGATTGTGTTCGAGTACTTCACCGAAATATGTTGCGCCTGTGTCATTCTGAAGGGACAAATCACGATGGGCCTGCCAATGTGAATGAGCTCCCACAGTCAGAGAATGGAGGTGCGGAATGGGCCTCCGACGAGGAGGATGATTGTTGGCCGATCCCTGCTCCTGGGGATGTTCCACCTGTGACTACTGTATCTCCGGCCTGTGCCCCCTCTGGTGCGGAATCCGCTGGTCCTTCTCAGCCCATAGCTGCAGCACCCCATAATATACCACCGGTCCTCAGACGGACCACTAGGCCAAATGCTGGTATTCCCCCTGTTCGGTATGCGCAGGATGAGTTTGTTTGGCCTGCCATACATCGGTATACTACCACCCTGTGCATAAAAGTACAACCCTCTGGATATACAGTCATAGGCAGGGACTGCCAATCTTAAAGTGGGGGGGAATATGTAAGAGACAGCCAATGTTGTCCTAAGCTTCATTTGTCTGTATAAACTGTTAATGTTGAATGTATTTCTGTGATTCTGTTCCTTTAAGACAGCAGCCATTGTAATTGTGACATGATGCTGGAGTGAGACCCCCCCCTTTTATGTCAGCCTGCCTGTTCTGCAGACAGAGTGTGAGCAGAGCAGCAGGAAGTGACGAGACAGAGAGCAGCAGCCATCTTGGCAAGTGTTGTATTGAACTGGTGTGGAGATTTTTCTGTACAGCTAAGCTGTATCTTGGTCCAGAGACAAACAGAGTGTAAAGAGACAACAGGACTAGTGAGTCCACGTGAAAGGAACTGTGCTCAGTGGCTGATCAGTGAGACTGACATTGTGACTGTGTATATGGATACCACAGATAGAGACTCGCAGTGCTGTTGATGTACTGGACAGCACCTGCTAAACCCCGGCTTACAACCCAGCTCAGTGTATGGATTCGGCAGGACTGTCAGTGTGCTGAGTGGAATCTGCTGTTGGATTACATTGCATTCATTGGGTTTCCCTGTTAAAGAGGACTTCATTTCTCCCAAGATCCTGATAACCGTGAGAGGACGCTTCACTATAAAAGAAAGGACTGACTTTGGGCCCCACCGCGCGCTTCTACGGACTGTAAGCGGTCCACCTGGACCACTGGGGAAAAGGGGGTGCACCCAAATGTGATGTCAGGGTCAGTTAGGGATAGTTTTGAGTATATTGTTCATTCAGTGTCCATACTGCAGAAGTGGACAGAGTAAAAGTAGAAACCATTGCAGAATTTGCCTTGAAATTGTTCATGCTATATTGTATATTTTGCTTGTCTTTATCCCTGTCATTTTACCTTCAAATAGCCTTTATTAACTTATAGTAAATATATATTTTTTTCTTGAACTACCGCGTGTGCGTTCATTTCTGGTTGCGGGGTCCAAACCACCCTGCCTTGCTCTCGGTTCACAATTATATATGCGGTTATGTAGATTGCCAGCTCTTCGGAGCAGGTTTCAGGTTTCTGGTCAGCAGTAGGCAGATGGATAGACATGATCCAGGGTTATACCGCCGATCGCCATATTTGGGGTCAGGGAGGAATTATTTTTTTCCCCTGAGACTCAGATCTCGGGGGTTTTTCTTCGCCTTCCTCTGGATCATCGGGTTGGGGCTCTTATAAGGACCACAACCCCCATCATTTAGTAGGATATAATACGAGCCCTTATTATTAATGGCTCCTCTGCTTATTGCTAATTAAAGGTATAAAATTAGCCGGTGTCCGGTGTCCTTATTGTCTCCGATTATTCATTTGGTACAATAAATAATCTCTTGTCATCTGCTACATCTACATCTAACACATTAGTGGGCCAAGTGTAAAGTTGTCATGAGCGCCCCCTCCTCATTTCCATAACCCCCAATATTGTAAAATGGGAATGGCACAACCTACCTGACCTATGCGAGGGTTCAATAGGGGGCGTTATACATATTGGGGGATGAAGCCATTATACTGTGTGGGGACTGGAGGGACAATATGCTGTGCGGGGGCCAAAATGGCGTATTATACTATGCATGGAGCTCTAAACAGGACATTATACCATGTAAGTGATAATATACTGCAATACCAGACACCAAATTTGCACCAACCCCCGCTTTCCCCGTGTACACCCTGTTCTACATCATGACCACCTAGGGGTGGGGCTTGAATGAAGAATGACAGGGCCTTACAATGCAAATACCAACATTTAAAGTATATCTAAAAGTGATATATAACATAATAATAATAATAATAATAATATTTGTGCTGTTCCCCTCACTCACTTATCACCAGAGGGTTAATAATTAGCATAAACCTCCAGATGAAGGACCTGCGATCTCGTCATGTGACCAGGATGCCTCAGAGATCCTTCAGCCCTTCCAGCTTTGTAAACTGCCCTGATGCATGGCTGGTATTATTAGTGCAGTTTCTGCATTGTGCAGATGCCCAGACTGGTGAGGACCCCTGCTTCACCCCCACTGCAGCACTGCCATAGATAAAGGCATACCTCCCAACTTTCAAAGGATAAAAAGAGGGACAGAATGTGTGGCGCAACAAATGTAGCTCCACCCACTTCTATGTGACTCCGCCCATTCTCATCTATTTTTCTGTGTGTCCCCATACAGTATAATGCCCCTACAGTCACCCTAACCTTATATGCCCCCACATTATAATGTTCCTCTCCAATTGCCCCACAGTATGAAGTCCCCTCTCCTGGTGCCCCAGTTTAAACTGCAGGAAACTAGAGGGGGACATTAAACTGGGGCAGCTGGAGCAGGATATTAAACTGTGGGGGCAACTAGAGGCAGACGTGTCTCCCTCCAGCTACCCCCACAGTTTAATGTCCCCCTCAATCTGTCACCAATTTAATGTCCCCCTTCATCTGCCCCCAGTTTTTTGAACCCCTTTCATCTGCCACCAGCTTAAGGCCCCCCTCCATCTGCCCCCAGTTTATTGAACCCCTTTCATCTGCCACCAGTTTAAGGCCCCCCTCCATCTTCCCCCAACTTAATGTCCCCATTCATCTGACCCCAGTTTAATGAGTTGATACTGGGACATACCTCCTGCTGACCGGGACAGCGGGACAGTACCCGGAATCCAGGACTGTCCATCTGAATCCAGGACGGTTGGGAGGTATGGACAAAGGGCCCCCAGCCAGACTGGCCCACCTGGAATCTGTCTGACAGGGTAGATTACCAGCCCGCCAGTAAATCTGCCATAAATCACAAGGCCTGCACATTCTCATGAATCAGGGGAATCCTCTGCCACCACAGGAATCATAAAGTGACCAGCCAATAATACGTCGGTGGTAATGAATCGGCCATAATGACTCTGTCACTGCCAAACCAATTTACCTAGAAAGTCCCTTTTGAAAAATTATGTCAGGAAGGAGATAAGACAATGTCGTTCTTCATCAGTTCTCCGTGATTTGGCCATTTGGGCTTTATGTCATCGTCCATGTCTCCAAATAACTTTATGACTTCATCATATGATTTTGTGGCTTCTTCACTACTTACCAGGCACAGTGCTGTCCATTATATAGAGGCTGTACTTGGTATTGCAGCTCAGTTTATTCATTCGAATGGGTCTGAACTAAGAACAGGCCACGTGACCAATGAAGATGATTTCACAGGGTCTCTAAAAGAGGAGCGGATCTTAGGAAAACCCCTTTAAGATATCACATAACTTATCCTAACCACATAAAGCTCTGTATAAATCCCCCCCCCCCCCCCCGATTATCTATTACACTACTGGCTAAGAGAAGATACTGCGATCCAGTCCTAACCAGAATCTCTGTTTTGTTCCCGCTTTTTCCCTTTTTCATCAAGCAAAGAGAAAAAGTACATTACTGAGCCTGGTGCTGGCTAACCTGGGGAAGTGCCAAGGTCTAAGCGTATATTCCAATTCTGTACCTTTAGCAGCACTCAGGGGGTGTGAACCTACCGCGAAAGATCACCCAGGTTGTCGGTCCTCAGTTGCCGCCGGCCCCGCCCCCCCCCCCCCCCCGCCCCGCAACCCCCCCCCGCCCCCCCCCCCCCCGGGGCCCCGATCTCCGCCCCCCCCCCCCCGCGGGCCGCCGTCGGTTGCAGGTAGCGTGAGCGACCAGAGTTTGCTCACATACTTGGTCAAATAGATACAGTCTGGTAACAGGAAGATGGTGTCAGGTCCAGGAATTGGTAGAAGAAGGCTGAAGTCAGGGGTCAGGCCCAGAATCTGTACAGGGGTCATCACATTAGAGCAGGGTCAAACACAAAGGGTCAGAACAGGATCCACAACAAGAATCAGGAAACATCAAGGCTAAAAGGCAAGTGCGAAGGAGCTCCCTATTGAAGTTTTCTAGAACAATGATATGAGACGCTGTTCCTGGGACTCAAACTTACAACTGGAGCCGCATGTAGTCAGGTTTACCGTGTTTGTCCGAAAATAAGACAGGGTCTTATATTATTCTTGTATTATTTTTTTTCACTGAAAGAAGGGCTAGGGCTTGTTTTCGGGTTTGGTCTTAAGTTTTTCCATGAACAACAATCACACATTTGATCAATTTTTAATTCAAATCTTATCAGAGACGAAACAGCGATTTGCCTCTTTTGAACTTTGTTCACTAGAGATGAGCGAATCGAAGCTGAGTTCGATCCGAATTTGCGGAAATCTTCGATTCGCCTCACACTTACATCAGGGAAAGAGCATTAGAAGTGTAGGGAAAGGATAGTTAGGAATTTACGGAAGAGTATTGAAGCAGAACAGGGTTCATTTGGGGTGGTTGCAGCGTCGGTAATAGCAACAACCGTTCTACACATTGCAGCAGTCACTGCCATTATACTGCTGCTCATTGCAGGTATATTATTTATTATGCATACTTATATAGCGCCATCATATTCCACATCACTTTACAGATATTGACAGTCACGGTCCCATAATCTACATTTCTCTATCAGTATGTCTGTGGGAGGAAATCAAAGCAAATATGGGGAGAACATACAAACTCCTTGCAGATGTGGTTTTGATAGGTTTTGAAACCAGGACTCCAGCGCTGCAAGGCTGCAATGCTAAACACTGAGCCACCATGCTGTCCAGGTTTGCAATAGATCATACCTGTGTTTTCACGGTAGAACATTACAAGCCTTTTGCAGTGCAGTAGCGCAAGAAAACATAATTCTTATCCAGAAATCTCTGCAGTAATCTGTTATAAAGGTGTTTATTAGTGAGGAAACAAATAAGGGCTTATTCACTGTTCTCTTGAAAGTAGAAAATTACAGGCCTTTTTGCCCTGTATTAATTTCCTTTTCAATTACTTTTTTGATCTAACAGTATGTCAGACAGAGAAGTGACAGGCCATGCACAGGGGAGGGGCACAGGCCTAAATATTTCTGCCGCAGGCGTAGGTCGCAGCAGAGTAAGGGGACGTGGCAGCAGGGGTCGCTTACAGAGGCCTGAGCTCCCAGGGTCAGCTAGTGGTCGTGTCTTGACCAGCAACCCAACTTTTGTAGAATGGTTGACTCGGTCATCCACTTCATCCCAAGTCACAACAGACACCCCCAGCCAAGAGTCGGTGGGTTCGTCAGACACAACCCTTAGTTGGCATGGCCTGGGAGCAGGCCCTGTGCCCTCACAAGTCCTCAACCTGCCTCTGTGCTTTTCTGTTCCCTCAGCCAGAGAAGTACTCTATGCTGTGGGCTCAGATCCACTGTACAGTGAGGAGGAGGTACTAGAGGACAGTCAGCAGCTACTGCCCAGCCAAGATCTGGTGGAGACATCCACCGCTTCCACCGGTAGGTGGGCAAGTAGTGAGGAGGAGTGTGGCAAGGGAGCTGGTGTTGCGAGCGGTCAGGCTCCTGGCTCAGAGACCGTTGAGGAGGACATCAGTGACGTGCAGACAATAGTGGATGACGAAGTAGCTGATCACAATTTGGAGCCGGGTGACGAAGGGGCTTTATCTTCATCCGGAGAAGAAGGGGGAAGCTTGCGCATGAGGCAGCGGCGGAATCAGCAGGGTGGCAGCAGTGGGAGGTCGGGAGCCAAACGTGCCCGGGGTAGTCCACTCACTTCGGAGGAGCCTACCTGCCCGGAAAGCAGTGGTGCAGGGGTTCACAGAGGCGGTAGTGGTCAGTTGGTGTGGAGTGTTGGGGGTAAAATCACCTACTCGGCGGTGTGGTAGTTTTTGTTAAGCCACCGGGGGAGGTGAACATGGCCATATGTGGCATCTGTGGGCAGAAGGTGACGCATGGCCAGGGTACCAATGCTGGCACCACAGCCCTGCGTCAACATATGCAGCGTCACCATAAAGTGGTCTGGGAGAGCCGAGGCTCCAATGTGGTGGTCCAGCCTGCTGCAGCAACTATTGCATCACCCAGTGGCACGCACCCCATTTCAGCCAGTCAAGGCTCCACCACCTTAGCCAAAGGAAGCTATGTGTCCTTCCCATCATCTGCTGGTCGTGATGCTCCTCCTCCTCCTCCTAGTCAGTCATTACGTCAGCAATCCATTACCGAAGCGATTTCAAAGAGACAACAGTATGTGTGCACTCATCCAACAGTGCAGAAGCTGAACGTGCTCCTGTCCAAGTTGCTGGTGCTGCAGTCCCTCACTTTCCAATTGGTGGACTCTGCACCTTTCAGAGAACTAATGGCTTGTGCCAAGCCGAGGTGGAGAGACCCAAGCCATCATTTCTTTGCCAAAATGCAGTACCAGCCCTGCACAAATATGCAGACGAGAAGGTGGACCAGTCCTTGAGCCTGTCGGTGTCTGCCAAAGTGCACGGCAGCGCCTACGTGTGGAGCTGTAACTACGGTCAATGACAATATATGTCATTTACGGCCCACTGGGTTAATGTGATGCCTGCCCAGAGACACCAGAAACATGGACGGGTGACGCAGCTTCCGCCTCCACGTTCTCACGCCGTTGGTCCTGCAATAATGTCCGCCTCATCCTCCACTGTGTCCTCAGCCTCCACTGCAGGGACAATTCCCAGTGCTCCTCCTGTATACCACATGTGCAGGGCACAGCGTTGTCACGCTATTCTACACCTCGTTTGCCTGGACGAATGAAGTCACACAGGGGAGGAACTGCTCTGTGTCCTCAAGCAAGAAATCGAATCCTGGCTTTCTCCAAGAGAACTTAAAATCGGAACAATGGTGACTGACAACGTGAAGAACATGGTGTCGGCGCTGCGTCAAGGAGGGTTGAGTCATGCGCCCTGCATGGTGCACATGTTCAATCTGGTTGTAAAGCATCTCCTTAAGTGTTCCACCCAACTTTCAAATGGTAAAGAAACTTTGCATGCACTTCAGCCACTCGTACACCACCAAGCACAGCCTCCTTGAGCTGCAGCGGCAGAACGGCTACCACAACATAGGCTGATATGCAATGTTTCCAACCGTTGGAATTCAAACCTCCATATGTTGGATCGACTATACAAAAAGAGAAAAGCCATAAACGATTTCTTGATGATCCAAGCGGACAGAGGTACTCCCCTGTGTAACTTTAACGTTAGCCAGTGACACCTGCCGTTTGCTCGTTCCCTTTGAGGAGGCCACTTTGTTTGTCAGTCGCCAGGACTTCGGAATGAACAACGTCATTCCACTGATTCACATCCTGGAAAAGATGCTTGTAAATCTGGCTGGTCAGGGAACTGGAGATGTTGCGTCTACATCTCAAGGCCACATGAGCCCTGTGGGGGCTGAACTGGAGGAGGAGGAAGAGGATGAGGAGGACATTGGAGCACAAACAATGTGTTGCCAAATGGGTGGAGAGGAGGAGCAGGAGCAACCAGAACAGGCAGAGGGAGATGAGGAGGATGAGGCAGATGACCCAGACACACCGTGGTAGTATGCAGTGGAGATGGATGCAGGGAGTCCCTCGGAGTCACTTGCGAAAATGGCCCGATGCATGCTGACTTCCTTGCACAGTGACAGCCGAATTGTCACCATTTCTCAAGGGACGTTCTCCTCTGTCTGCAGGAAGGTGAGGTGGACAGGACACCTGCAACCTGCAATGGAGTCTGCACAGGCTGCAACGCTTGCCTCTTCTTACATTTAGTCAATCTGCCTGGTTGATGCACCGAACCTCTGCTTGTCTCTATTATTTCTTTCTTTACAATAACTTTCTTCCCATCTTGACTTCTTACTGTACTGGGACTGCTGACACTCTGGACATGACATTCATTCCTGAAGACTTTGGGATTTTCATCCACTTTTTGAGTTGTCTGAGAGTTGTTTCCCAGAGTAGGCCTTGGATCCTGTGCCTTGCTAGGGGAGCTGCCCCACCCAGGGTGGCCCCGCCCTGGGCTTTCTCCAGACATCAGGAGAGCTACAATAACACATCCTCATAGAGTCCTCATACGTCCTACATAGGAGCCAATTTTTTTTAAAGTAAAAACAAAACATAAATACAATTAAACAAAAATTCTTCCAGTAATTTCAGACATTTTGTATGTACAAAGAAGGATCAAACAAGAAAATAATTAACGCAAAATCAACTTAAAGAGTCCACACCTGTTGGAAAAGAAAAAGTAAAGAACATACGGTAAAAGTAAATAGATCCGACTTAAAACTAGATCCACTTTCCTCCATCACAGATCAGAGTCAGAGCTCTCCTGGTGACCTGCTGTTTCCATGTCCGAATCGGACTGTACCTCAGCTTGGCGGGGGTCTCCTTTTAGTAAGAGGATCACCCTCTGGTTCCTCATCGTACTCTGCCATCATTTGTTGGATCTTCCTGTCTAGTTCCTCTTCTCCGTCTGACTCTGATAGGATATAGAACCTATTTGCCGTTGCTGTGACATCACCCGTGCTACCTATTCTCATCCTAGTTGCTTTTTTGACAGTGGTCCACTCACCCTCAGGCTTACGACTGGATCTATCTTTCTTCCTTCTCTTAGTACTGGTGGGTGTTGGGGCAGGAGAAGAGATGGCCACTGAGGGTTGTACAACCTGATCGACAACCTCCATGGTCGCCTCAATGGGTCCTGACTGGGCTTGGTCTTGGGTGGTATCACCTGTATTTGTTTGGGGCTCTGGCTCAGTGACTACTGACCCTGACAACAGCGCCTCCTCCTCCTCCTGTATGTCATCAGCCGCTGCCAGCAAGTCCTCATCAGGGATATCCCTACGGAGGTTATGCCAAGCATCAGGAAATCCCTGTGGGGGTGACCCATCTTACCACACAGATTACACCTGATGTTTTGGCAGGTAGCGCTCACATGGCCCATTTCATTACACAAGTTGCATTTTACCATGGTGCACACGCTCGCTATATGACCGGCCTTCCCACACCTAAAGCATCTGCGTGGCTGACCCGCATAGAAGCAGACGCCTTTCTCTCAGCCAATAAAGAATGAGTTGGGCAGATGTTGAGTTACGTTGTTGTTCTGACGCAACTTAACCAGGACCTTCCACCCACCAGTCCAGATCCCGTCTTCATCCCTATTCTTAGTCAGATCGGACATGAGGTCGCAATGTCTCCTGAGCCAGATGACAATGTCCTGAGGGGGAACGGCCTCATTCCAGAATATAATGGTGACATTTGCCGTATCTGGCCTAGAGATGGGGATGAAGCTGAACTTATTCCAACCCTCAGTATCTCTGAACCTGGTGACATTAGCCCAGAAACGGTCCAGATCAGACATCAGCTTAAAGCTCACATCATACCCCTGGCGGTCAGGAAGGTTTATCACTGCCAGGATGTCAGTCGGCAGGAAGCCCATCTGGGTACATAGGAGCCCTCTGACCACAAACCTTCTATCAGGCAGATCTTCCTTGGCACCTCTGTGCCTAAACCTGACTACATTCCTCCTCTTGAAAGCCTGGCCTGTATAATTTGTGCTTGACGTAAAAGATGGAGCACCGCGGCTCCAGGCATTCCCAGAGGAGGTATGGCCTGATCCGCCATCTTGGCGTGTCTGTGGGCGCTGTGTGGGCTGCTGAGCACCTGCACTAGGAGGTTCTGCTACTACATTAGTAACTAGAGGGGGAAAGTCCTGTACATTGGACTGTGCTGTGTCCGCCCCACCATCAACCTCTATGTCTGCAATATCAGCAGAGTCCAGAGACTGGACTGTAGAGGGGTCTGATGCCATAGATGGTGAAGGATTCCCCCCAGAATGAGAAACACTTTCCCCTGCTGGGCCATTATTATATACAGGATTATCTATAATATCAGACACATTAGACAGACAGTCAGTGGCAGCAGAGTCCTGCACAGCAGAGTCCACAATGTTATTATAGTCACTATTGGTGACTTGCACAGCAGAGTCCAGACTGTCCCACACACTCACAACCTGAGACCCTGAATGTGCTACTACCCCAGTACCTTCAGGTAACAGTCCACAGTCCTGCTGAGATGACCTGCCTCCTGGGACTTGTGGTGTCTGCACAGATGCTACTTCAGGCAGGGGTCCATGATCTTGCTCTAAAGTGCTGGTTGCTGGAACTTGTGGTGCCTTGCCAGGAACTGCTGCAGGTCTTTGCTGTGGCCCGGCATTAGCTGCTCCTTCCCCATACAAATTCCCTTCCTTAAAAGGGAAACTTACAGGCTGCAGAATAGGCTTTGCTTGGGACTGCTGGCCGCCATCTTGAGAGGGTTCAGACCTAGAGCGAGATGATGGTGACTTCTGGTATTCCTGGAATTGCTGCTGGTTTCTGTACGATTCTCCCACCGGTCCCATTTGCTCCAGTACAGTTTAGGTCTCCTGTACGATATCGGCGAGCTCTTTCGCCATTGCGCTCAGCTTCTTGTCCACTCCTTCCTCTATCCCAGGTTTAGCAGCCCTTACTTTGTAGGCACAGTCAATCTTTCTCTGCAGATATATTTTACCCGCCTTTAATGTCTCCAGTCTCCTGACCAGTGCTGGGATCTCGTCTGCCAGGCGCAGTTCAGGTGCTCGCTCAGCCATTGTAACAGTCTGTGCATTATTGGGGAGTTTTGCAGGCTGGTTACTCACAGTTTGGCTTCTGGTCGGTGCAGCCTGTGACTTCTGGCCTGCTGCGGCTGTTGTCACTGCCATGGGGCCACAGTCTGCAGGTTGGGGACTATGTCCCGGTTTGTTCCCAGTGACCGCACTACTGGTACCATGAGGCCTTCCTGCTGGTCTCTCTTTGGTCACATCCACAGCCTTCACTACAGTTTTGCAGTTTCCACTGCCAGATCTTGTCCGCTCAGACCGCACCAGTACAGGCCGCTGCATGTTCTCCAGCATGGTCTGTTTCTCCAGGGACGTTCTCCTCTGTCTGCAGGAGGGTGGAGTGGACGGGACACCTGAAACCTGTAATGGAGTCTGCACAGGCTGCACGGCTTGCTTCTTCTTACATTCAGGCATTCTGTCTGGATGCTGCACAATTACTTTGGTAGGTTGTTGCACCGTACCTCTGCTTGCTTCTGCTACTGCTTTCTTTGCAATAACTTTCTTCTCATCTTGACTTGCACTGGGACTGCTGACATACTGGAAATTACTTCCATTCCTAGAAACTTTGGGATTTTCATCCACTTTCTCAGTTGTCTGGGAGTTGTTTCCCAGAGTAGGCCTTGGAGCCTGGGCCTTGCTAGGGGAGCTGCCCCACCCAGGGTGGCCCCGCCCTGGGCTTTCTCCAGACATCAGGAGACTCAGGAGAGCTACAGAAACACAACCTCACAGCTAGGAGGCAGTATTATAGTAGTTATATTCTTGTACATAGGAGCAGTATTATAGTAGTTATATTCTTGTACATAGGAGCAGTATTATAGTAGTTATATTCTTATACATAGGGGTAGTATTATAGTAGTTATATTCTTGTACATAGGAGCAGTATTATAGTAGTTATATTCTTGTACATAGGAGCAGTATTATAGTAGTTATATTCTTGTATATAGGAGCAGAATTATAGTAGTTATATTCTTGTACATAGGAGCGGTATTATAGTAGTTATATTCTTGTACATAGGAGCAGTATTATAGTAGTTATATTCTTGTACATAGGGGCAGTATTATAGTAGTTATATTCTTGTACAAAGGGGGCAGTATTATAGTAGTTATATTATTGTACATAGGGGGCAGTATTATAGTAGTTATATTCTTGTACATAGGAGTAGTATTATAGTAGTTATATTCTTGTACATAGGAGCAGTATTATAGTAGTTATATTCTTGTACATAGGAGCAGTATTATAGTAGTTATATTCTTGTACATAGGAGGCAGTATTATAGTAGTTATATTCTTGTACATAGGAGCAGTATTATAGTAGTTATATTCTTGTACATAGGGGCAGTATTATAGTACTTATATTCTTGTACATAGGAAAAGTATTATAGTAGTTATATTCTTGTACATAGGAGCAGTATTATAGTAGTTATATACTTGTACATAGGAGCAGTATTATAGTAGTTATATTCTTATACAGTGTATAGGAGCAGTATTATAGTAGTTATATACTTGTACATAGGAGCAGTATTATAGTAGTTATATTCTTGTACATAGGAGCAGTATTATAGTAGTTATATTCTTATATATAGTAGCAGTATTATAGTAGTTATATTCTTGTAAATAGGAGCAGTATTATAGTAGTTATATTCTTGTATATAGGAGCAGTATTATAGTAGTTATATTCTTGTACATACAGTACAGACCAAAAGTTTGGACACACCTTCTCATTCCAAGAGTTTTCTGTATTTTCATGACTTTAAAAATTGTAGATTCACACTGAAGGCATCAAAACTATGAATTAACACATGTGGAATTATATTCTTAACAAAAAAGTGTGAAACAACTGAAAATATGTCTTATATTCTAGGTTCTTCAAAGTAGCCACCTTTTGCTTTGATTACTGCTTTGCACACTCTTGGCATTCTCTTGATGAGCTTCAAGAGATAGTCACCTGAAATGGTTTTCACTTCACAGGTGTGCCCTGTCAGGTTTAATAAGTGGGATTTCTTGCCTTATAAATGGGGTTGGGACCATCAGTTGTGTTGTTCAGAAGTCAGGTGGCTACACAGCTGATAGTCCTACTGAATGGAGTGTTAGAATTTGTATTATGGCAAGAAAAAAGCAGCTAAGTAAAGAAAAACAAGTGGCCATCATTACTTTAAGAAATGAAGGTCAGTCAGTCCGAAAAATTGGGAAAACTTTGAAAGTGTCCCCAGGTGCAGTGGCCAAAACCATCAAACGCTACAAAGAAACTGGCTCACATGAGGACCGCCCCAGGAAAGGAAGACCAAGAGTCACCTCTGCTGCGGAGGATAAGTTCATCCGAGTCACCAGCCTCAGAAATGGCAGGTTAACAGCAGCTCAGATTAGAGACCAGGTCAATGCCACACAGAGTTCTAACAGCAGACACATCTCTACAACAACTGTTAAGAGGAGACTGTGTGCAGCAGGCCTTCATGGTAAAATAGCTGCTAGGAAACCACTGCTAAGGACAGGCAACAAGCAGAAGAGTCTTGTTTGGGCTAAAGAACACAAGGAATGGACATTAGACCTGTGGAAATCTGTGCTTTGGCCTGATGAGTCCAAATTTGAGATCTTTGGTTCCAACCACCGTGTCTTTGTGCGACGCAGAAAAGGTGAACGAATGAACTTTACATGCCTGGTTCCCACCGTGAAGCATGGAGGAGGAGGTGTGATGGTGTGGGGGTGCTTTGCTGGTGACACTGTTGGGGATTTATTCAAAATTGAAGGAATACTGAACCAGCATGGTTACCACAGCATCTTGCAGCGGCATGCTATTCCATCCGGTTTGCGTTTAGTTGGACCATCGTTTATTTTTGTTTTGCCAAATGAAACAGATTCTTTTGGATTCCGTGTAATAGAATGAAGTTATAGAGTAAAAACACTAGACTATCCCCAAATAGCTTAACATTTTATTAAGAAGAGTATAAGAAGATAGAAAAAGGTCTTACAACAAGGAAAAGTATAACAAAAGGTCAAAAGGTCTTACAACAAGGAAAAGTATAACAGATATTAGAAGGTATAATCAAACCTTGCAATACAGCAGGTATTGCAGGGTACAATCAAATATCAAAGTTGATTAAACTGTGATATTATCCAAGCCTGCAATACAGCAGGTATTGCAGGGTACAATCAAATATCAAAGTTGATTAAACTGTGATATTATCCAAGCCTGCAATACAGCAGGTATTGCAGGGTACAATCAAATATCAAAGTTGATTAAACTGTGATATTATCCAAGCCTGCAATACAGCAGGTATTGCAGGGTACAATCAAATATCAAAGTCGATTAAACTATGATATATTCAACACTTACTATACAACAGGTATAGTAAGGTAATCAAACGTAATCAAAGTGTGATATAATTAACACTTACAACACTGCCCAGCTTCATTGATGAATTCCGATCAAGGTATCTTCAGGAAAATCTCACCAAGCCATTGTGACAGGTATGCAGCATCAGGCGTCCCCAATCTGCTGTGTAGATTGCAACATATGGCTGGGGAATATCATCCGTCTTTATATACCCTTTGTGTGTGCCATAGAGTGGGTGGGTTACAGAAGTGTATACACCTCTATAAGGCTTTACTCATCTCTAAGCTCACATTCTTGCGAAAGAGGCCAGTTTTCACCAGAATATGTCTTGTGACACTTAGCTTCATACAAGGTTAATCGTTAAGCTGGTTTGTAAGTCTATTATAGACATTAGCTCATACAGAGTTAATACTTTAAGCTCGTTTTATATCCATGTAAACACTAGCTCAAACAGAGTTGGACTTTGAGCTGATTTTTATGTCTTATGTAGACATAAAGTCAAACAGCGCTGAACCTTCAAGCTGTCCATGTAAACATCACATAGAACAGAGTTGAACTCTGATCTTGCTTTCTGTTTAACTAGACACTACACCATACAGAGTTGAAGTTAAGGTTACATGACTTGGCTTCTAGAAACATCTTGTCAGCCATTTTATCAAGGCTGTCCTTTTGGTTTTTAGCATTACAATTTTTCAACTGGACAATGATCCCAAACACAGCTCCAGACTGTGTAAGGGCTATTTGACCAAGAAGGAGAGTGATGGGGTGCTACGCCAGATGACCTGGCCTCCACAGTCACCAGACCTGAACCCAATCGAGATGGTTTGGGGTGAGCTGGACCGCAGAGTGAAGGCAAAAGGGCCAACAAGTGCTAAGCATCTCTGGGAACTCCTTCAAGACTGTTGGAAGACCATTTCAGGTGACTACCTCTTGAAGCTCAGCAAGAGAATGCCAAGAGTGTGCAAAGCAGTAACCTAGAATATAAGACATATTTTCAGTTGTTTCACACTTTTTTGTTAAGTATATAATTCCACATGTGTTAATTCATAGTTTTGATGCCTTCAGTATGAATCTACAATTTTTATAGTCATGAAAATACAGAAAACTCTTGGAATGAGAAGGTGTGTCCAAACTTTTGGTCTGTACTGTAGGAGTGGTATTATAGTAGTTATATTCTTGTACATAGGTCTCAGATCCAGTGTACAGTGAGGAGGAGGTACTAGAGGACAGTCAGCAGCTACTGCTCAGCCAAGATGTGGAGGAGACATCCGCCGCTTCCTCCGGTAGGCGGGCAAGTAGTGATGAGGAGAGTGGCGTGGGAGTTGATGTTGAGGAGGACATCAGTGACCTGCAAACAGTAGTGGATGACGATGTAGCCGATCGTAATTGGGAGCCGGATGACGAAGGGTCTTCATCGTCATCAGGAGAAGAGGGTTGCAGCTTACGCATGAGGCAGCAGGGGAGTCAGCAGGGTGGCAGCAATTGGAGGTCGGGAACTAAACGTGCCCGAGGTAGACCATCCGCTTCGCTGCAGCCTACCTGCCCGGAAAGGAGTGGTGCAGGGGTTCATGGAGGCAGTTAGTGCGGAGTGTTGGGGGTAAAATCACCTACTCGACGGTGTGGTAGTTTTTTGTTAAGGAGGTGAACATGGCCATATGTGAAATCTGTGGGCAGAAGGTGAAGCGTGGCCAGGGTGCCAATGTTGGCACCACAGCCCTGCGTCAACATATGCAGCGCCACCATAAATTGGCCTGGGAGAACCGTGGCTCCAATATAGTGGTCTAGCCTGCCGCAGCAACCGTTGCATCACTCAGTAGCATGCACCCCATTTCAGCCTGTTTGTGCCACCTACCTCCCCACTCTGTCACCGGGTCACTGTATGGCCTCTTCATGCTGCTGCCAACTCCACATTATGTTGCCTTGCCACTCTGTGTCCTCCTCATGCTGCTGCCACTGGGTCACTGTATGTGCTCCTCATGCTGCTGCCACTGGGTCACTGTATGGCCTCCTCATGCTGCTGCCACTGGTTCACTGTATGGCCTCCTCATGCTGCTGCCACTGGGTCACTGTATGGCCTCCTCATGCTGCTGCCACCTCCACATTATGTCGCATTTGTCACTCTGTAGACATCTATGTGGAATCAGCTGACGACGGCTTAAAAGGAGTACGCTCTTTCACGCTACAGTAGGATGTGGGCCTCTGCACGGTTCTTTATACCTGGCACTAACATGGACCTGTAAGGCTGGGTTTACACTTGAGTTAGTTGGTCAGTTTTGGCACCATAACTGGCCAAATAAGTGAAGTGTGCAGTGGTTTTAAGAGCGATGCCTGTCATGTGCGTGTCATTCTAACTCACAGTATTTTTTCACTACCACAGCAGGCTCCCTATGCGTGTTACTGCAAGGCACAGTGTTCTACACCATTATACAGGCTCTCTGTAGCCAGGAAATAGCTGTTTTTTAATGCTATTTGCCGCAAATTATTTCGGATCGAAGCAAATCTTTTTGGAAACATCGGAGAATCGGTCGAATTGAATTTTTCATAAATTCGCTCATCACCATAGAGGAAAAATATTTTTATAAGTTTGTATATCGGATGTTTTCGGACAAAAGGATACCTCATGTGTATGTGTTTCACAGTCATTTTTTAGTTTTATATGTATTCTAGTGAAAGTGGGGGGGGGAGGAAATGAACTTTATTTTTTATATTTTTTAACTATTTTCACTATTTTATATTTGGAATAGGGTTTATATTTCAAGCCTTCTCCAAAAATCCTGGAAAATCTAGCTAGGGCTTATTTAATAATAATAATAATAATAATAATAGTCCTTTAATAGTCCCACAATGGGGAAATTCAGTGTGTTACAGCAGCAAAGATAAGCAGATACAAATACAAATACAACATGTGCAGGAATGTTCCAAGGTAAGAGACATTACATTGATAGCAGACAGACAGAAAGGAGGTAGCAGAGGAGGGGGGGGGGATTTAACAGGCAGAGAGATATTTCAGTTCTCTGTGAGTAGTGATCTCCGCTTGGTGTTGGTCGGTGTTGGTTGTACAGCCTAACTGCAGTGGGGAGGAAAGACTTCCGATAGCGCTCCTTCTCACACCTAGGGTGGAGCAGTCGGTCACTGACAGTACTACCCAGCGCGATCACAGTCTCATGCAGGAGATGGGACTTCTTCTTCCGCATGGAGCTCACCACGGACAGTATCCTTCTGTCACCCACCACCTGCACTGGGTCCAGTGGGCTCCCCAGGACAGAGCTGGCCCTTCTAATCAGCTTGTCAAGTTTATTTCTGTCCCTGGTTGATATACTGCTCCCCCAGCAGGCCACTCCAAAGAAGATGGCTGATGCCACTACCGAGTTGAAGAAAGTCCTAAGAAGTGCCCCCTGGATTCCAAAGGCTCTCAGCTTCCTAAGCAGGTAGAGCCTGCTGTGGCCCTTCCTGTACAGGGCCTCCATATGATCTGCCCAGTCCAGCTTATTATTAAGGAGCAAACCCAGGTACTTATAGGTGTTCACAATCTCGATGCCCGTCCCCAGGATGTCCACTGGTTTAGCAGGGCATATGCCTTTACGGAAGTCCACCACCATCTCCTTGGTCTTCCCCGCGTTAATCTTCAGGTGGTTCAGCTGGCACCAGTCCACAAAATCCCGGTTCGGTTCTCTGTACTCCCTGTCATCATCGTCTGTGATGAGGCCTACTATTGCAGAGTCGTCAGAATACTTCTGTAGGTAGCAGCTGGATGAGTTGCACCTAAAATCTGCAGTGTACAGTGTGAAGAGGAAAGTGGCGAGAACCGTACCCTGAGGTGCCCCCGTATTACAGATCACGGTACCTGACACACAGTCTCGGGCTCTCACGTATTGAGGTCGATTTGTGAGGTAGTCTAGGATCCAGTTGGAGAGGTGGTGGTCCACTCCAGCAAGGCCCAGCTTGTCCCTCAATAACCTGGGCTGTATGGTGTTAAAAGCACTGGAGAAATCAAAGAACATTATTCTCACCGTGTTCCCTGGTTTCTCCAGGTGAGACAGAGCCCTGTGCAGAAGGTGGATGATGGCATCATCTACCCCAATGCCCGGCTGATAAGCAAACTGGAGAGGGTCCATAGCGGGGCTCACTAGAGGGCGGAGATGTGTGAGAACCAATCTCTCTAAGATCTTCATCAGGTGGGATGTCAGTGCTACAGGTCTGTAGTCGTTGAGGTCCATAGGGTGAGGTTTCTTTGGAACTGGTACCACACAAGAAGATTTCCATAATTCAGGGACTATTTCCTGCCTCAGGCTCATATTATACATATATGTAATTATACCACACAGCTGGTCCCCGCAAGTCTTAATTAGCCTTGCACTGATGTCATCTGGCCCTGCGGCTTTCCTCGCCTTGATCTTTTTCATCTCCTTCCTCACCTGGGCCCGTGTGAAGGTCAGACTGTGGTCAGATAAAGACGGATTTCTGGATTTACTGGTCTGTTGGAAAGTAGCCGCATGGGGTGAAGTCATTGTGGTGGGGGGAGCTGAAGGACATACTGGGGTGAAAGGAGCTGGTGTGTGATCAAATCTGTTGAAGAATAGGTTTAGTTCATTAAGCCAATTAACATCTGCCTCAATCTGGCAGACAGACTGGGTAGGGCTTATTTTTGGAGAAACACGGTAGTTAGCTGTGGTGTTGCATTGGCAATGGGACAACCTAGGTCTGTTTCTACAAACTTTATATGGACCTAAACTCGCTGGACAAACAGCGTATAACTCAACAAGAATATAACTGCTATAATACTGCTCCTATGTACAAGAATATAACTACTATAATACTGCTCCTATGTACAAGAATATAACTACTATAATACTGCCTCCTATGTACAAGAATATAACTACTGTAATACTGCCCCTATGTACAAGAATATAACTACTATAATACTGCTCCTATGTACAAGAATATAACTAATATAACACCGCTTCCAATATACAAGAATATAGCTACTATAATATTGCTCCCATGTACAGGAATATAACTACTGTAATACTTCCATTATGTAGAGGAATATAACTACTATAATACTGCCCCTATGTACAAGAATATCACTACTATAATACTGCTCCCTAAATACAAGAATCTAACTACTATAATACTGCCTCCTATGTACAAGAATATAATTACTATAATACAGCTCCTATGTACAAGAATATAACTACTATAATACTGCTCCTATGTACAAGAATATAACTACTATAATACTGCCTCTTATGTACAAGAATATAGCTACTATAATACTGCTCCTATATATAAGAATATAACTACTATAATACTGCTCCTATGTACAAGAATATAACTACTATAATACAGCCTCTTATGTACAAGAATATAGCTACTATAATACTGCTCCTATATATAAGAATATAACTACTATAATACTGCTCCTATGTACAAAAATATAACTACTGTAGCACTGCCTCTATGTACAAGAATATAACTACTATAATACTGCACCTATGTACAAGAATACAACTACTATAATACTGCTCCTATATACAAGAATATAACTACTATAATACTGCTCATATGTGCAAGAATATAGCTATTAGAATACTGCTCATATGTACAAGAATATAACTACTATAATACTGCTCCTATGTACAAGAATATAACTACTATAATACTGCTCCTATGTACAAGAATATAACTACTATAATACTGCTCCTATGTACAAGAATATAACTACTATAATACTGCTCCTATGAACAAGAATATAACTACTATAATACTGCCTGTTATGTACAAGAATATAACTACTATAATACTGCTCCTATCTACAAGAATATAACTTCTATAATACTGCCCCTATGTACAAGAATATAACTACTATAATACTGCTCCTATGTACAAGAATATAACTACTATAATACTGCTCCTATGTACAAGAATATAACTACTATAATACTGCCTCTTATGTACAAGAATATAGCTACTATAATACTGCTCCTATATATAAGAATATAACTACTATAATACTGCTCCTATGTCCAAGAATATAACTACTATAATACTGCCTCTTATGTACAAGAATATAGAGCCAAAACTACTATAATACTGCTCCTATGTACAAGAATATAACTACTATAATACTGCCTGTTATGTACAAGAATATAACTACTATAATACTGCTCCTATCTACAAGAATATAACTACTATAATACTGCTCCTATGTACAAAAATATAACTACTATAATACTGCTCCTATGTACAAGAATATAACTACTATAATACTGCTCCTATGAACAAGAATATAACTACTATAATACTGCTGCTATGTACAAGAATATAACTACTATAATACTGCCCTCTATATACAAGAATATAACTACTATAATACTGCCCCTATGTACAAGAATATAACTACTATAATACTGCTCCTATGTACAAGAATATAACTACTATAATACTGCTCCTATGTACAAGAATATAACTACTATAATACTGCCCTCTATATACAAGAATATAACTAAGAATATAACTACTATAATACTGCCCCTATGTACAAGAATAAAACTACTATAGTACTGCCTCCTATGTACAAGAATATAACTACTATAATACTGCTCCTATCTACAAGAATATAACTACTATAATACTGCTCCTATGTACAAGAATATAACTACTATAATACTGCCCCTATGTACAAGAATATAACTACTATAATACTTCCCCCTATGTACAAGCATATAACTACTATAATACTTCCCCCTATGTACAAGAATATAACTACTATAATACTGCTCCTATGTACAAGAATATAACTACTATAATACTGCTCCTATGTACAAGAATATAACTACTATAATACTGCCCCTATGTACAAGAATATAACTACTATAATACTGCCCTATGTACATGAATATAACTACTATAATACTGCTCCTATGTACAAGAATATAACTACTATAATACTGCTCCTACAGTGCTGGCCAAAAGTATTGGCACCCCTGCAATTCTGTCAGATAATACTCAATTTCTTCCAGAAAATGATTGCAATCACAAATGCTTTGGTAATAGCATCTTCATTTAATTTGTCTTCAATGGAAAACCACAAAAAGAATTGTCAAAAAGCCAAATTGGATATAATTCCAGACCAAACATAAAAAAGGGGGTGGACAAAAGTATTGGCACCCTTTGAAAAATCAGGTGATGCTTCTCTAATTTGTGTAATTAACAGCACCTGTTACTTACCTGTGGCACATAACAGGTGGTGGCAATAACTAAATCACACTTGCAGCCAGTTGAAATGGATTAAAGTTGACTCAACCTCTGTCCTGTGTCCTTGTGTGTACAACATTGAGCATGGAGAATAGAAAGAAGACCAAAGAACTGTCTGAGGACTTGAGAAGCAAAATTGTGAGGAAGCATGAGCAATCTCAAGGCTACAAGTCCATCTCCAAAGACCTGAATGTTCCTGTGTCTACCGTGCGCAGTGTCATTAAGAAGTTTAAAGCCCATGGCACTGTGGCTAACCTCCCTAGATGTGGACGGAAAAGAAAAATTGACGAGAGATTTCAACGAAAGATTGTGCGGATGGTGGCTAAAGAACCTCGACTAACATCCAAACAAGTTCTAGCTGCCCTGTAGTCCGAGGGTACAACAGTGTCAACCCGTACTATCCGTCGGCGTCTGAATGAAAAGGGACTCTATGGTAGGATACCCAGGAAGACCCCACTTCTGACCCAGAGACATAAAAAAGCCAGGCTGGAGTTTGCCAAAACTTACCTGAGAAAGCCAAAAACTTTTTGGAAGAATGTTCTCTGGTCAGATGAGACAAAAGTAGAGCTTTTTGGGAAAAGGCATCAACATAGAGTTTACAGGGAAAAAAAAGAGGCCTTCAAAGAAAAGAACACGGTCCCTACAGTCAAACATGGCGGAGGTTCCCTGATGTTTTGGGGTTGCTTTGCTGCCTCTGGCACTGGACTGCTTGACCGTGTGCATGGCATTATGAAGTCTGAAGACTACCAACAAATTTTGCAGCATAATGTAGGGCCCAGTGTGAGAAAGCTGGGTCTCCCTCAGAGGTCATGGGTCTTCCAGCAGGACAATGACCCAAAACACACTTCAAAAAGCACTAGAAAATGGTTTGAGAGAAAGCACTGGAGACTTGTAAAGTGGCCAGCAATGAGTCCAGACCTGAAACCCATGGGACACCTGTGGAGAGATCTCAAAATGGCAGTTTGGAGAAGGCGCCCTTCACATCTCAGGGACCTGGAGAAATTCCAGCAGAGCATTGTAAGAAACTCATTGATGGTTACCGGAAGCGGTTGTTCGCAGTTATTTTGTCTAAAGGTTGTGCTACCAAGTATTAGGCTAAGGGTGCCAATACTTTTGTCCGGCCCATTTTTGGAGTTTTGTGTAAAATGATCAATGATTTGACTTTTTTTTTCATTCTCTTTTGTGTTTTTTCATTGCAAGCAAATTAAATGAAGATCTTATTACCAAAGCATTTGTGATTGCAATCATTTTCTGGAAGAAATTGAGTATTATCTGACAGAATTGCAGGGGTGCCAATACTTTTGGCCAGCACTGTATGTACAAGAATATAACTACTATAATACTGCCCCTATGTACAAGACTACTATAATACGCTCCATGTACGTATAATACTTTGCCTCCTATGTACAAGAATATAACTACTATAATATTGCTCGGGTTGGCCAAACACATGAGTACACTTAAGGCAGTGGTGCCGGAGTTGCCCCTTCTGTAGTAATACAGACACTCGGGCTCTTTCAGAACACTTCATACAATAATCACCTTGTGTATAATCCTTGAGTGTAACGTTTCGCCCTCATATAAATGACCTACATCAGACACTATAACAAAATAATATATCAATACAAGGACTATGCGGAGTATAGAAGCTACAAGTATGTTACAGAACATAGGTATGTATGCAGATAAATATGACAGGTAATAAGTATAAGGATATGTAGGTACATATAATATAGATACAATACATGTAAAGTGCGATATATTTAACATTGCAGTTATACAGATTGTTCTAGATTTCTAATATCAGAGAATAATACAATAAAATACAAAGAATGTAATAAGATAAAGATACAGAAGGCCGGGACAGAGGTTTATTAAAGGGGAAGTAAAGGGGTTTCCAGGGTTTAAAAAAACATAATATTGTAAGCTGAATATGCAAATGAGATTGACATTTACTATGTATGCAAATTAGATTGACCTTTAGCACTGGAATTCCAAGTGTATTATGACATCACCAGACCATGATGACATCACAATGATGGCCCCTGCATAGAAGACCTTACACTACAGGAGCTGCTCATTCCTACAGAGGACGGCGAAGGGCGAGGACTATGCTGAGGAGACTGCACCAGGTATGTACAGTATAGAAGATTTACTATAGAGGGCGCTCACCTGTCCATGCTGGGGAGGATTCAGGATATCAAAATTTCCTTTCACATCACACAACACAGCGCCCCCCAGTGCTGGCCCCTTGTACTTGTGTATAGACTGAGCGTCTGCGGCTCTTACTTATTATGATAATGATATTGGGGTAAGGATGAAATCACACAGGCAGATTTTGATGGTGTCCTATTATTATATCCCCATCCCTTTTAGGTCCACTTCAGACTTAGATCCCAAAAACTACATCAAAACCTGCCTGTGTGATTCCAGCCTAGACATCCCATAATCTACAGAGATATATACAAGTGAACGGGGACATGACAATTATTTTGGAAGTTTTTATACCCAGCACTGGGGGGGATTTATTAAGGCTCTGTGTAATGTGAAGTGCTGGAGTATTATACACTCGCCTCCTAATAAATGTATCGCCTCTATGGCCGCCTCTGCCACAAAGTCACATTTATTACACTGGAATATTCAGCAATTTTTGTAGCAAATTTTGTCAGTGTGATTTAGACCCCACCCAGTCTGCTAAGCCACGCCCACTTAAAAAGCTTAGAATCAGAAAAAAGTTGCAAATGTTTGTGTAAATGAGGCACGGGCCAAAATTTGTAACTTTTTTTTTTCCCCTTGGAACTTTCCATGACCATATGACATCACACAGGACCATATGACATCACAATGATGTAATTACATACAATGACCTTAAACTACTGTATAAGAGCATTTCTATAGGTGAGGTCCAGGCCAAGAGAGGGGAGGACGAGGCCCGGTATGGAGGGGAATTTATCAGGTCTGGGGTTTTATACTTCATGTAAAGTGCAAAATACACCAAATTTATTAAGTACAAGCTATGAGCTAGTTTACATTTGTGCCATAATTACTATTTTTGGTGTAAATTATATAAAATCTGTGTGTCTAGGGAGGCTCCGCCCCTTCTGATAAGCCCCACCCATTTTTATAAATGAGGTGATATTTGTGTAATGTGACGGCTTCAGGTTTTATATTCACTCACTTTCTATCTGTCACTTTATTTCAGTCTCTATCAGCATAGTCTGAGCCGCCTCCTCCACAGGCCTGAGAGGTAAGTACCGCAGCGTTATACCCCACCTGTATACCCCACCGCTATACCCCACATTATACCCCAACGCTATACCCCACCTTTATACCCCACCGCTATACCCCACCTTTATACCCCACCGCTATACCCCACCTTTATATCCCATTTCTATTATATTTATTAATATATTTTATATTATTATTTTTAGTTGAATTTCTGGGTATTTTAGATTTTGGGCCTTAATAACCAGACACAGGGGTTTTGGGGAAGATTACCTACAATAGACGACCTCTTCCATAGGATCTATAGGGGTATGTGAGCGCCCAAGAGAATAAAGGTGGGGGGTTACATTATCAGTACCATGGAGTATCAGGCACCGCTCCTGGCTTAGAAATAATACAGTAAATCGCTCTCTGATTTGTAATTCCACACTTTTCCAGCGGAGGCGCTGCAGGGAAAAAACAACACTTAGTCTTAGTGAACCTGAAGGAAAGGTCACAGGTTTAATAAGGAGGGATTATTCTACAGATGTCACCTGGAAAGAGAGATCCTTATAATGTCAGAGGTGTCACCAACTGCAGCGACCAATCAGAGAATAGTTTATTAGGTGTAATTATTAATAATAGTATTGGGGGGGGGGGGGGCTGGGCAGCTCAGGGGTGGGGCAGGGAGGGGCTGGGCAGGGAAGGGGTGGGGCTGGACACCTCAGGGGTGGGGCTGGGACAGTCAGAAGATCAGAGGAAATGACTGATTTTGTTTTTCTCCTTTCTTTTCGTTCACCAGGTCTCTACAAAAAGATCTTCATGACAAAGGCCAAAGTAGGGCCGGAGGGTTCCTTCCTTTAGATTGTAAGCTCCTCGGAGCAGGTAAACATTAACCTTTTAATGACCACTCCCCCACCCGCTATAGTTCATACCATGAGCGCCTTCATAGTCTACAATTTTTTCTTCTATTCCAAATGGTATTAGACTGCCCCCTACGTTTTTGGGGTTGGTGTAGATGAAGCCGTAACCGCTCATGGCCTGCATGCAGCCGCAGGATTTCTTAGCATGGCTGCCTCTTGTATCACAAAACACTGGTCATTGAAGGGTCAATGTTGGTTTTCTTTAGTCTGTAAGCTCAGAAGAGCAGGCGTCATAGAAGGTCGGAAGGAACCTCCGGAATTGTAAGCCTAGTCAGTCCCCGGAGGATCTATAGGGTCCTTGCTCTTATGTCTGCTCCATAAGGGTTTAAGTAATCTGGAGGATGACTTTTCGGCAGGAATCCTCTCTTTAGGTTAGGGGTAGTGATGACCAGGTTGGTTATCACAGAGTGGATTCCTTTCTATAGACTGTAAGCTCTTAGGAGCAGGATGACGCCAGGTTATACTGTATGTATTATTATATATGTGCTTATGTAGATTGCCAGCTCTTCGGAGCAGGTTTCAGGTTTCTGGTCAGCAGTAGGCAGATGGATAGACATGATCCAGGGTTATACCGCCGATCGCCATATTTGGGGTCAGGGAGGAATTATTTTTTCCCCTGAGACTCAGATCTCAGGGGTTTTTCTTCGCCTTCCTCTGGGTCATCGGGTTGGGGCTCTTATAAGGACCACAACCTCCATCATTTAGTAAGATATAATACGAG
Source organism: Leptodactylus fallax (assembly GCA_947044405.1). NCBI lineage: Eukaryota > Metazoa > Chordata > Amphibia > Anura > Leptodactylidae > Leptodactylus > Leptodactylus fallax. The sequence continues at coordinate 539,051 of CAMRHE010000323.1, forward strand.
CCCTTATTATTAATGGCTCCTCTGCTTATTGCTAATAAAAGGTATAAAATTAGCCGTTCCGGTGTCCGGTGTCCTTATTGTCTCCGATTATTCATTTGGTACAATAAATGATCTCTTATCATCTGCTACATCTACATCTAACACATTAGTGGGCCAAGTGTAAAGTTGTCATGAGCGCCCCCTCCTCATTTCCATAACCTCCAATATTGTAAAATGGGAATGGCACAACCTACCTGACCTATGTGAGGGTTCAATAGGGGGTGTTATACGTAGTGGGGGCTGAAGCCATTATACTGTTTGGGGACTGCAGACAATATGCTGTGCGGGGGCCAAAAAAGCATATTATACTATACATGTGGCCAGTGGCGTAACTAGGAATGGCTGGGCCCCAAGGTGAACATTTGACATGGGGCCCCCCGTACCGCCACCCCGAACCTCCCCGCACAAACCGCATTCCTGCGCACACTATTATGTGCCATAGTGGCCCCTGCACACGGTATTATGCCCCATAGTGACCCCTGCACACAGTATTATGCCCCATAGTGGCCCCTGCACATGGTATTATGCCCCACAGTGGCCCCTGCACACAGTATTATGCCCATAGTGGCCTCGGCACACAGTGTTATGCCCCATAGTGGCCACTGCACACGGTATTATGCCCCACAGTGGCCCCTGCACACGGTATTATGCCCCACAGTGGCCCCTGCACACAGTATTATGTGCAATAGTGGCCCCTGCACATGGTATTATGCCCCACATTGGCCCCTGCACACAGTAGTATGCCCCATAGTGGCTCCTGCACACAGTATTATGCCCCATTGTGGACCACCCATGAACGATTATTATACTCTGGAGTCTTCAGACCCCAGAGTATAATGATCGGAGACCCAGGGTAGGATACAAACATAAAAAACAATGCTACTTACCTCTCCCTGGCTCCGATGCACTCCAGCTTTGTAAACTGCCCTGATGCATGGCTGGTATTATTAGTGCGGTTTCTGCATTGTGCAGATGCCCAGACTGGTGAGGACCCCTGCCTCACCCCCACTGCAGCACTGCCATAGATAAAGGCATACCTCCCAACTTTCAAAGGATAAAAAGAGGGACAGAATGTGTGGCGCAACAAATGTAGCTCCACCCACTTCTATGTGACTCCGCCCATTCTCATCTATTTTTCTGTGTGTCCCCATACAGTATAATGCCCCTACAGTTACCCTAACCTTATATGCCCCCACATTATAATGTTCCTCTCCAATTGCCCCACAGTATGAAGTCCCCTCTCCTGGTGCCCCAGTTTAAACTGCAGGAAACTAGAGGGGGACATTAAACTGGGGCAGCTGGAGCAGGATATTAAACTGTGGGGGCAACTAGAGGCAGACGTGTCTCCCTCCAGCTACCCCCACAGTTTAATGTCCCCCTCAATCTGTCACCAATTTAATGTCCCCCTTCATCTGCCCCCAGTTTATTGAACCCCTTTCATCTGCCACCAGTTTAAGGCCCCCCTCCATCTGCCCCCAGTTTATTGAACCCCTTTCATCTGCCACCAGTTTAAGGCCCCCCTCCATCTTCCCCCAACTTAATGTCCCCATTCATCTGACCCCAGTTTAATGAGTTGATACTGGGACATACCTCCTGCTGACCGGGACAGCGGGACAGTACCCGGAATCCAGGACTGTCCAGCTGAATCCGGGACGGTTGGGAGGTATGGACAAAGGGCCCCCAGCCAGACTGGCCCACCTGGAATCTGTCTGACAGGGTAGATTACCAGCCCGCCAGTAAATCTGCCATAAATCACAAGGCCTGCACATTCTCATGAATCAGGGGAATCCTCTGCCACCACAGGAATCATAAAGTGACCAGCCAATAATACGTCGGTGGTAATGAATCGGCCATAATGACTCTGTCACTGCCAAACCAATTTACCTAGAAAGTCCCTTTTGAAAAATGATGTCAGGAAGGAGATAAGACAATGTCGTTCTTCATCAGTTCTCCGTGATTTGGCCATTTGGGCTTTATGTCATCGTCCATCTCTCCAAATAACTTTATGACTTCATCATATGATTTTGTGGCTTCTTCACTACTTACCAGGCACAGTGCTGTCCATTATATAGTGGCTGTACTTGGTATCGCAGCTCAGTTCATTCACTCGAATGGGTCTGATCTAAGAACAGGCCACGTGACCAATGAAGATGATTTCACATGGTCTCTAAAAGAGGAGCGGATCTTAGGAAATGCAGTTGCTGCTTCAAAAAGCTGATCAGCAGGGGTCCCGGGTGTCAGACCCTCACTGATATTCCAAAGGATAGATCATCATTTAATAATTCCCAGAAAACCCCTTTAAGATATCACATAACTTATCCTAACCACATAAAGCTCTGTATAGATTATCTATTACACTACTGGCTAAGAGAAGATACTCGATCCAGTCCTAACCAGACATCAAGCAAAGAGAAAAAGTACATTACTGAGCTGGTGCTGGCTAACCTGAAGTGCAAGGTCTAAGGTATATTCCAATTCTGTACCTTTAGCAGCACTCAGGGGGTGTGAACCTACCGAAAGATCACCCAGGTTGTCGTCCTCAGTTCGGTTGCAGGTAGCGAGTTTGCTCACATACTTGGTCAAATAGATACAGTCTGGTAACAGGAAGATGGTGTCAGGTCCAGGAATTGGTAGAAGAAGGCTGAAGTCAGGGGTCAGGCCCAGAATCTGTACAGGGGTCATCACATTAGAGCAGGGTCAAACACAAAGGGTCAGAACAGGATCCACAACAAGAATCAGGAAACATCAAGGCTAAAAGGCAAGTGCGAAGGAGCTCCCTATTGAAGTTTTCTAGGACAATGATATGAGACGCTGTTCCTGGGACTCAAACTTGCAACTAGAGCCGCATGTAGTCAGGTTTACCGTGTTTCTCCGAAAATAAGACAGGGTCTAATATTATTCTTGTATTATTTTTTTTTCACTGAAAGAAGGGCTAGGGCTTGTTTTCGGGTTAGGTCTTAAGTTTTTCCATGAACAAAAATCACACATTTGATCACTTTTTAATTCAAATCTTATTAGAGTTGAAACAGCGATTTGCCTCTTTTGAACTCTGTTCACTAGAGATGAGCGAATCGAAGCTGAGTTCGATCCGAATTTCAGGAAATCTTCGATTCGCCTCACACTTAGATCAGAGAAAGAGCATTAGAAGTGTAGGGAAAGGATAGTTAAGAATTTACGGAAGAGTATTGAAGCAGAACAGGGTTCATTTGGGGTGGTTGCAGCATCGGTAATAGCAACAATCGTACTACACATTGCAGCAGTCACTGCCATTATACTGCTGCTTATTGCAGGTATATTATTTATTACGCTTACTTATATAGCGCCATCATATTCCACATCACTTTACAGATATTGACAGTCACTGTCCCATATAGGGCTCACAATCTACATTTCTTTATCAGTATGTCTTTGGAGAGTGGGAGGAAATCAAAGCAAATATGGGGAGAACATACAAACTCCTTGCAAATATTGACTTGGCAGGAATCGAACCCAGGACTCCAGCGCTGCAATTCTGTACTGCTAACCACTGAGCCACCGTGCTGCCTAGGTTTGCAATAGATCATACCTGTGTGTTCACGGTAGAACATTACAAGCCTTTTGCAGTGCAGTAGCGCAAGAAAACATAATTCTTATCCAGAAATCTCTGCAGTAATCTGTTATAAGCGTGTTTATTAGTGAGGAAACAAATAAGGGGCTTATTCGTCGTTCTCTTGAAAGTAGAAAATTACAGGCCTTTTTACCCTGTATTAATTTCCTTTTCAATTACTTTTTTGATCTAACAGTATGTCAGACAGAGAAGTGACAGGCCATGCACAGGGGAGGGGCACAGGCCTAAATATTTCTGCCGCAGGCGTAGGTCGCAGTAGAGTAAGGGGACGTGGCAGCAGGGGTCGCTTACAGAGGCCTGAGCTCCCAGGGTCAGCTAGTGGTCGTGTCTTGACCAGCAACCCAACAGTTGTAGACTGGTTGACTCGGTCATCCACTTCATCCCAAGTCACAACAGACACCCCCAGCCAAGAGTCGGTGGGTTCGTCAGACACAACCCTTAGTTGGCATGGCCCGGGAGCAGGCCCTGTGCCCTCACAAGTCCTCAACCTGCCTCTGTGCTTTTCTGTTCCCTCAGCCAGAGAAGTACTCTATGCTGTGGGCTCAGATCCAGTGTACAGTGAGGAGGAGGTACTAGAGGACAGTCAGCAGCTACTGCCCAGCCAAGATCTGGAGGAGACATCTACCGCTTCCTCCGGTAGGCGGGCAAGTAGTGATGAGGAGTGTGGCATGGGAGCTGGTGTTGCGAGCGGTCAGGCTCCTGGCTCAGAGACCGTTGAGGAGGACATCAGCGACCTGCAGACAGTAGTGGATGACGATGTAGCTGATCACAACTTGCAGCCGGGTGACGAAGGGGCTTTATCTTCATCCGGAGAAGAAGGGGGAAGCTTGCGCATGAGGCAGCGGCGGAATCAGCAGGGTGGCAGCAGTGGGAGGTCGGGAGCCAAACGTGCCCGGGGTAGTCCACTCACTTCGGAGGAGCCTACCTGCCCGGAAAGCAGTGGTGCATGGGTTCACAGAGGCAGTTGCGGTAGTGGTCAGTTGGTGCGGAGTGTTGGGGGTAAAATCACCGACTCGGCGGTGTGGTAGTTTTTGTTAAGCCACCGGGGGAGGTGAACATGGCCATATGTGGAATCTGTGGGCAGAAGGTGAAGCATGGCCAGGGTGCCAATGCTGACACCACAGGCATGCGTCAACATATGCAGCGTCACCATAAAGTGGCCTGGGAGAGCCGAGGCTCCAATGTGGTGGTCCAACCTGCTGCAGCAACTGTTGCATCTCCCAGTGGCACGCACCCCATTTCAGCCAGTCAAGGCTCCACCACCTCAGCCAAAGGAAGCTGTGTGTCCTTCCCATCATCTGCTGGTCGTGATGCTCCTCCTCCTAGTCAGTCATTACGTGAGCAATCCATTACCAAAGCGATTTCAAAGAGACAACAGTATGCGTGCACTCATCCAACAGTGCAGAAGCTGAACATGCTCCTGTCCAAGTTGCTGGTGCTGCAGTCCCTCACTTTCCAATTGGTGGACTCTACACCTTTCAGAGAACTGATGGCTTGTGCCAAACCGAGGTGGAGAGACCCAAGCCATCATTTCTTTGCCAAAAAGGCAGTACCAGCCCTGCACAAAGATGTAGAAGAGAAGGTGGGCCAGTCCTTGAGCCTGTCGGTGTCTGCCAAAGTGCACGGCAGCGCCTATGTGTGGAGCTGTAACTACGGTCAGGTACAATACATGTCATTTACGGCCCACTGGGTTAATGTGGTGCCTGCCCAGAGACACCAGAAACTTGGACAGGTGACGCAGCTCCCGCTTCCACGTTCTCACGCTGTTGGTCCTGCAACAATGTCCGCCTCATCCTCCACTGTGTCCTCAGCCTCCACTGCAGGGACAATTCCCAGTGCTCCTCCTGTATACCACATGTGCAGGGCACAGCGTTGTCACGCTATTCTACACCTCGTTTGCCTGGACGAACGAAGTCACACAGGGGAGGAACTGCTCTGTGTCCTCAAGCAAGAAATCGAATCCTGACTTTCACCAAGAGAACTTAAAATCGGAAAAATGGTGACTGACAACGGGAAGAACATGGTGTCGGCGCTGCGTCAAGGAGGGTTGAGCCATGCGCCCTGCATGGTGCACATGTTCAATCTGGTTGTAAAGCGTCTCCTTAAGTGTTCCACCCATCTTTCAAATGGCAAGGAAACTTTGCATGCACTTCAGCCACTCGTACACCACCAAGCACAACCTCCTTGAGCTGCAGCGGCAGAACAGCTCCCACAACATAGGCTGATATGTGATGTTTCCACCCGTTAGAATTCAAACCTCCATATGTTGGATCGACTATACGAAAAGAGAAAAGCCATAAATGATTTCTTGATGATCCAAGCGAACACCTGCCGTTTGCTCGTTCCCTTTGAGGAGGCCACTTTGTTTGTCAGTCGCCAGGACTTCGGAATGAACAACGTCATTCCACTGATTCAGATGCTTGTAAATCTGGCTGGTCAGGGGACTGGAGATGTGGTGTCTACATCTCAAGGCCACATGAGCCCTGTGGGGGCTGAACTGGAGGAGGAGGAGGAGGATGAAGAGGACATTGGAGCACAAACAATGTGTTGCCAAATGGGTGGAGAGGAGGAGCAGGAGCAACCAGAACAGCCAGAGGGAGATGAGGAGGATGAGGCAGATGATCCAGACACACTGTGGTAGTATGCATTGGAGATGGATGCAGGGAGTCCCTCGGAGTCACTTGCGCAAATGGCTCGATGCATACTGACTTCCTTGCACAGTGACAGCCGAATTGTCACCATTTCTCAAGGGATGTTCTCCTCTGTCTGCAGGAGGGTGGGGTGAACAGGACACCTGCAACCTGCAATGGAGTCTGCACAGGCTGCAACGCTTGCCTCTTCTTACATTTAGTCAATCTGCCTGGTTGATGCACCAAACCTCTGCTTTTCTCTATTACTTATTTCTTTACAATAACTTTCTTCCCATCTTGACTTCTTACTGTACTGGGACTGCTGACACTCTGGACATGACATTCATTCCTGAAGACTTTGGGATTTTCATCCACTTTTTGAGTTGTCTGAGAGTTGATTCCCAGAGTAGGCCTTGGATCCTGTGCCTTGCTAGGGGAGCTGCCCCACCCAGGGTGGCCCCGCCCTGGGCTTTCTCCAGACATCAGGAGAGCTACAATAACACATCCTCATAGAGTCCTCATACGTCCTACATAGGAGGCAGTATTATAGGAGCTATATTCTTGTACATAGTAGTAGTATTATACAGTGCTGGCCAAAAGTATTGGCACCCCTGCAATTCTGTCAGATAATACTCAATTTCTTCCAGAAAATGATTGCAATCACAAATGCTTTGGTAATAATATCTTCATTTAATTTGTCGTCAATGGAAAACCACAAAAAGAATTGTCAAAAAGCCAAATTGGATATAATTCCACACCAAACATAAAAAAGGGGGTGGACAAAAGTATTGGCACCCTTTGAAAAATCAGGTGATGCTTCTCTAATTTATGTAATTAACAGCACCTGTTACTTACCTGTGGCACATAACAGGTGGTGGCAGTAACTAAATCACACTTGCAGCCAGTTGAAATGGATTAAAGTTGACTCAACCTCTGTCCTGTGTCCTTGTGTGTACCACATTGAGCATGGAGAAAAGAAAGAAGACCAAAGAACTGTCTGAGGACTTGAGAAGCAAAATTGTGAGGAAGCATGAGCAATCTCAAGGCTACAAGTCCATCTCCAAAGACCTGAATGTTCCTGTGTCTACCGTGCGCAGTGTCATTAAGAAGTTTAAAGCCCATGGCACTGTGGCTAACCTCCCTAGATGTGGACGGAAAAGAAAAATTGACGAGAGATTTCAACGAAAGATTGTGCGTGGCATTATGAAGTCTGAAGACTACCAACAAATTTTGCAGCATAATGTAGGGCCCAGTGTGAGAAAGCTGGGTCTCCCTCAGAGGTCATGGGTCTTCCAGCAGGACAATGACCCAAAACACACTTCAAAAAGCACTAGAAAATGGTTTGAGAGAAAGCACTGGAGACTTGTAAAGTGGCAGCAATGAGTCCAGACCTGAATCCCATAGAACACCTGTGGAGAGATCTCACAATGGCAGTTTGGAGAAGGCGCCCTTCACATCTCAGGGACCTGGAGAAATTCCAGCAGAGCATTGTAAGAAACTCATTGATGGTTACCGGAAGCGGTTGTTCGCAGTTATTTTGTCTAAAGGTTGTGCTACCAAGTATTAGGCTGAGGGTGCCAATACTTTTGTACAGCCCATTTTTGGAGTTTTCTGTAAAATGATCAATGATTTGACTTTTTTTTCATTCTCTTTTGTGTTTTTTCATTGCAAGCAAAATAAATGAAGATATTATTACCAAAGCATTTGTGATTGCAATCATTTTCTGGAAGAAATTGAGTATTATCTGACAGAATTGCAGGGGTGCCAATACTTTTGGCCAGCACTGTAGTAGTTATATTTTTGTACATAGGAGCAGTATTATAGCAGTTATATTCTTGTACATAGGGGCAGTATTATAGTAGTTATATTCTTGTACATAGGAGCAGTATTATAGTAGTTATATTCTTGTACATAGGAGTAGTATTATAGTAGTTATATTCTTGTACATAGGAGCAGTATTATAGTAGTTATATTCTTGTACATAGGAGCAGTATTATAGTAGTTATATTCTTGTACATAGGAGAAGTATTATAGTAGTTATATTCTTGTACATAGGGGGCAGTATTATAGTAGTTATATTCTTGTACATAGGAGGTAGTATTATAGTAGTTATATTCTTGTACATAGGAGCAGTATTATAGTAGTTATATTCTTGTACATAGGAGCAGTATTATAGTAGTTATATTCTTGTACATAGGAGCAGTATTATAGTAGTTATATCCTTGTACATAGGAGTAGTATTATAGTAGTTATGTTCTTTTATATAGGAGGCACCTTGATAGTAGTTATATTCTTGTACATAGGAGGCAGTATTATAGTAGTTATATTCTTGTACATAGGAGGCAGTATTATAGTAGTTATATTCTTGTACATAGGAGCAGTATTATAGTAGTTATATTCTTGTACATAGGAGCTGTATTATAGTAGTTATATTCTTGTACATAGGAGGCAGTATTATAGTAGTTATATTCTTGTACATAGGAGGCAGTATTATAATAGTCTATATTCTTGTACATAGGAGCAGTATTATAGTAGTTACAGTATATTCTTGTACATAGGAGGTAGTATTATAGTAGTTATATTCTTGGACATAGGAGCAGTATTATAGTAGTTATATTCTTGTACATAGGGGCAGTATTATAGAAGTTATATTCTTGTACATAGGAGGCAGTATTATAGAAGTTATATTCTTGTACATAGGAGGCAGTATTATAGTAGTTACTGTAGATATAAGAAACTACATTGTAGACATTCCCTTTAATTGTGATTACAGCAACAATGATGTTGATAGGACTTGTGATTGTGTCTGCCATGTAACTTCATCTGCCCTGTAGATAGGAAAACATACTGTCCTGCGAGAGATACAAGCAAAGATTAAGAAAGAGTGGAGCACACAGGAAGAAGTCTTTTCCAGATCCAGCAGCTGGATTATTAGATGGCCTCCAGCAGGTGGCCTCTGACAGTTATTAGAGGATGTCTCCCCTCCTTCCCCTGCTGACTGTGCCAAGACTTTCAGCTGGTCAGTCCTATCCCTCTATCACAGACCTTTTACTAAAGTGACCACACTGAAGCTGGAACCAGGGGCTGGAGAGAATTGGCTGCCGATCCCTAGTGGAGAATTAGTGGCTAATGGGAGAGGCTCAGTGCACTGTATCGATGTAGGAGGTCTAGAGATCAAAGACTGCAACGTCCTCCACTTACGTCTTATACAGAATCTTACGCAGCAGTGTGAATGTTATTATGATGCAGACTGTACTGGTGTCAGGGAGAATTTGTCAGGGTTACAGATGTGAATTTATCACAGGAGCAGATGTTAATATTCACTATAGAGAAGCCTAGTGGAGTTTATACCTCATCTAGAACATGGTGCTGTAGTTCAGAATATACAAGGGAGTCTACCAACCTCAAAATCTGTGCGCGCTCTATGGCGGTATTTACTTCTGTAGCATTGCTATTTAGCCACTATACAGCGGTGGCACGCTATAATATTGTTAGTTTCACTACTTTATGGCACCATATGGTGCTCCTGACTAGTATGTGAGTGATGTCACCGCTCCCTCTGAGGCTGCTGATTGGCCTCATTGGTTACATGGGGTGCAGGGCTTCTGGGGACCAAGGCATGGCGTGCGACTGAATGGGTTGCGGCAGTGAACACTGGAGGTGAGTATCAATTTTTTTTTATGTTACACCTGCTCCCGGCCTCTCTTGAGTTTATCCAATTCCTGGACATCCCCTTTAAGAACGATGTCACACAGTATAATGTCCCAAAGTGGCCCCTCTATGCGGTATAGTATCCCATAGTGGTCCCTGTTTTTTCTTAAATTTCAGGTTGAAGGTTTTAGGGTTCACCCACAAACCATTATCATTTTCTGGTATTTCTTCAGACCACATGATGAATGGAGGCCCAGGAGAGGCCATTTTTGATTTTCATTTTTGGCTCCCCTCCTTCCAAACCCCATAACTTTTTTATTTTATTTTTCTGTTCATAGAGCCAAATGAGGGCTTAGACTTTTTGGGACAAATTATTCTTTGTAATGATACCATTTAATATTCTGTGCAATGTACTGGGAAGCTGGAAAAAATATAGAATATGGTGGAATTGTAGAAAAACTGCGTTTGTGCGACTTTCTTATTGGCTTTGTTTTTAACAGCTTTCACTGTGCAGCCAACATGACAAGTCACCTGTATTTGGTACAATCTGTACAATTTGGAAACCAAATTTATACAGTTTATTTTACATTTTAACCCCTTAAAAAATCCAAAACGTTGCAAACAAGTATTTTTTGAAGTCACTATATTCTGACATCCATAACTTTTTTATATTTCTATGTACAGGGCTGCCTAAGGCGTCTTTACTTGCATGGCCAGATGTACTTTTTATTTATACCAGTTTGGGGAATGTCTGATGTTTTGATCACTTTTTATTGAAATATTTATTGAAGGTGAAATGGCAAAAAAAATGCGCTTTGGTTTTTTATATGGGAAAAATCTTTTTTATATGTTTGTGGACCAGGCGTTTTTGGACTTGGGGACGTATCATTTGTTTGTGCTTGTTTTTGTCTATTTATTTTTATTTCAAAGGTAGGGAAAAGGGGATGATTTTATTTATTTTTTTAAAAACTTTTTTTTTTTAAACTATTTTATTAGCACCCCCCATACGGGGGCTTGATCCTGCAATCTTTTGATTGCATGTCCCATAGACTGCAATCCATCTGTATTGAAGTCTATGGAAGATTCGCTGCCTAGCTATTGAGGCTGGTCATAGACACAAGTAGACTATCAGAGAGGTAATGTATGGTCCCATAACAACCTCCAGGGGGAGCGGATGAGTTAAAATCCTAAATGATGGACGCCCATCAATTACATATAGATTAACTCTTCGTGTTATCCTATTGATCATCAGAGCAAATTAGTGACCTCTGTGGTCACAGAACAGAAGCTGATGAAAGCACTTGGTATTTCTTGCATTTATTGTTCACATGCTATACTGGTCATGACCACTAGAAGGCAGTATTACTCAATAATGCTGCACGTTACTTTATTGTGCAGTATAGTCTCTGCAGTCTTATAAAATTATATTACAAAGAATAGTCCCGATCCTGCGGTCAGTGCCCTGCTATATTAACCCCTTTCTTTCATGGGATGGGTTATTCCTGCACATCACCACACATGTAAGGGACAGTGATGACATGGGCTCCGTAAATGATTACTATCTATTAGTAAATGTGCGCCATTATTTATACCGCAAAACAATAGCAGAAGATTTTACCTCTATAAAAGTGTCCTAAAAAGTCATAATATGTACTCCAAAATGGTGGCGATAAAAAACAACCGCAAAAAATAAGTCCCTAATATCAAAATAGAAAGATTATGGCTCTAGAAATACACAACAACAACGAAAAGCACAAAAAACTTCTTTGCAGGCGATAATGATCCTCAGAATATACCAAGGATGAACTATTCTGCCCAGACTGGGTCTCGCTGTTGTGTAAATGAACGTAAGACTGTAGTTATCCAGCGTGTGGTCCGTCTCGGCCAAATCAGCAGATGTTGTATTTTTACCGTAGTAGTGTACAGTGAAGAGGCGACTCAGGGATGCTGGCCTTCAAGGCAGAGCGGCCAGGAAAAAGCCATATCTGAGACAGGCTAATAAAAGGAAAAGATTAATATGGGCAAAAGAACAGACATTGGACAGAGGAAGATTGGAAAAAAGTGTTATGGATAGACGAATCGAAGTTTGAGGTGTTTGGATCACACAGAAGAACATTTGTGAGACGCAGAACAACTGAAAAGATGCTGGAAGACGCCTGACGCCATCTGTCAAGCATGGTGGAGGTAATGTGATGGTCTGGGGTTGCTTTGGTGCTGGTAAAGTGGGAGATTTGTACAAGGTAAAAGGGATTTTGAATAAGGAAGGCTATCACTCCATTCTGCAACGCCATGCCATACCCTGTGGACAGCGCTTGATTGGAGCCAATTTCATCCTACAACAGGACATTGACCCAAAGCACCTCCAAATTATGCAAGAACTATTTAGTGAAGAAGCCGCAGCTGGTATTCTATCTGTAATGGAGGGGCCAGCGCAGTCACCAGATCTCAACCCCATTGAGCTGTTGTGGGAGCAGCTTGACCGTATGGTGCGCAAAAAGTGCCCATCAAGCCAATCCAACTTGTGGGAGGGGCTTCTGGAAGCATGGCGGGAAATGTCTCCAGATTACCTCAGCAAATTAACGCTAGAATGCCAAAGGTCTGCAATGCTGGAATTGCTGCAAATGGAGCATTCTGTGACGAAAGCAAAGTTTGAAGGAGAAAATTATTATTTCCAATAAAAATCATTATGTCTAACCTTGTCAATGTCTTGAGTATATTTTCTATTCATTTAGCAACTCATTTGATAAATAAAAGTGTGAGTTTTCATGGAAAACACAAAATTGTCTGGGTGACCCCAAACTTTTGAACGGTAGTGTAGGTATGGGGGCTCTGCTCTCTGACATTCTTAGGAGAGGAGCCAATGAGATAAAAGTAAGTGCCCTTGGTGCCAAACACTGTTGGGCATTACCTGTGTGTGTACAGAGAAGGTATTTGGTAATAGAAACCTTTGAGTCGGCTCGATAGCTGCTAGAGAGTCAAAAGCCATTGCTGGCAGTTGTGGGGTCAAAGTGCACTGAAAGACTTAAAGGGGTTTCCTGGATGTCTGACTTACAGCACCAAATGAATAAAGGGGCATGTGGTGCTCAAGGGCTGTCCTGCTGTCTTGGTTGGCAGGAAGTATACATATCTACCAACCAGGGGCGTAACTACCGGGGTAGCAGTGGTAGCGACTGCCACAGGGCCCGGAACATTACGGGGCCCGCAGCCCTGTGGCAGTCGCTACCACGAACCCCACAATCACTGCTATCGTTATACTCCGGGGTCTTTTGAGACCCCGGAGTATAACGATCGGGGGCCCAGGGGAGGTGAGCGAACATAAAAAACACTGTAACTCACCTCTCCGCCGCTCCGCAGGCTTCGGGCCTGTTTGGTGACGTCCCAAACGTCAGCCGACGTCATTATGCGTCGCAACGCCGGCCTGGATCGCGCGAGATCCGGTCCGACATTGAAGATGGCCGAAGTAGCGCACGGGAGTGCACCGGAGCGAGGAAGAGGTAAGTTGCAGTGTTTTCTATGTTTCTCTCCTCCCCTAGGTCTCCGATCATTATACTCTGGGGTCTGAAAAGACCCCAGAGTATAATAATCGTTCATGGGTGGTCCACAATGGAGCATAATACTGTGTGCAGGGGCCACTATGGGGCAAACTACTGTGTGCAGGGGCCACTATAGGGCATAATATTGTGTGCAGGGGCCACTATGCTGCATAATACCGTGTCCAGGGGCCACTATGGGGCATAATACCATGTGCAGGGGCCACTATGGGGCATAATACCGTGTGCAGGGGCCACTATGGGACATAATACCGTGTGCAGGGGCCACTATGGGGCATAATAGTGTGCACAGGAATGCTGTTTGTGTGTGGGGGGGGTTGGGGGCGGCGGTTTGGGTGGGTTGGGGGCGGCGGCTTGGGGGGGCCCCATGTCAAATGTTCGCCTTGTGGCCCAGCCATTCCTAGTTACGCCACTGCTACCAACCATCCTGTATTCAGTGGGACAGTCCTGGAGGGGGACATTATAATGTGGGGGCACCAGGAGAAAGACTGTATACTGTGAGGGCAACTGGAGGGGGACATTATAATGTGGGGGCATACCGTGTCAGGGTCACTATAGGGGCATTATACTGTGTGGGGGCACAGAGACATGGATTTGTATGGGTTGATTCAAAGTGGAAGTTGGTGGGGCTGGAGGTGGGACTTACTTTATGTAAATTCACTACGGCACATGTAGTGCACCGCACATTCTGTCCCTATTTAAAGTTGGATGCATCATTTCTCTTGCATAAACTGCATAGCCGATAAGTAGAAGTGATTACAATAACCAAAATACCACCATATAGTGCTCGATTAATACCGACATATAGTGACACATACTTAGTAATCTAATACCAGTGCTATATAGTGTGCAGAGAATACAGAGCGGGGTCTCGTACCAGCTTCAGGGGCTGCCTAACGGTAGATATGTCCTTGCCCAGTGGTGGATCCTCTGAAGCTAAAGGCCAAGACAATTTTTTTGCTTCCCTCCCGTCCCTGGGAAATGTATATTGTGACCTATAATCTGGTTTCACAACATGATACTGAGATTCCACTAATAGCAATGCTGTAAGATTAATCGAGCGCAGCCTCCACACTTGGCTGCAGTATAAATAGCCCCCATAGTTTCACTTACCACAAAATGGCCCTGAATACTGAAATGTCAGACATCTGGTATTAATAATAGGATTGTCGTGTCATGTGAAGCCTTTTGGGGATTTTTGTGGTATTTGCATTGCTAGAAATAGATCAAAATATAAGGAATAGAAAACATTTTTGCTTCGTCACGTTCACGAGAAATCCTTCACTTGTGTGCTGAAAAAGTGGTCGGCAGGTCTGACCGCTGGGGCCCCAGTGATAATAAGCACAGAGGTCCCTATTGGAGGGGGCAGCAGTGGGCAGACATGGCCACTAATATGGGACGGATGGAGCGCTCTACTTCACCTATCTCCACTGGTCTCCTAGAAATGAATGAAGCGGAGGCATGCCTTCCCACCAATGCCCCATTCACACTGGGCAATAAAACATCTATCCCCTATCTATCCTCTATTCATCTATCCCCTATATATCCATCCATCCCCTATCTATCCCCTATATATACAGTATATTGTACTGTCACTTCAGCTATTGCTTACTCCTGACTCCCCCGTCCTCCATGTTATTCCTCTTACGCCTCACATCAGAGCTCTATAGGAATTACTTATTCGCTCGCTTCTTATTTGGCATGAGCACATAAAAGCTTACATAATGTAAAGTACAAGTCAGTGAGTTTATAGGGGGCTTCTCCTCATCTTCCCAAACTTCATGTCTATGACTGGATCACACACGGGCCATGGAGGGTAACAATGGTGTCATATTTGTCTTAGAATCTCTTCTATTCATAGTGTCTGCTTTCAAGAATTTTCTATATATATCCCATGTGGCCCAGTTTCCCAGGAAATTCCTATGTTGTTATCCTACTGTAATGGAGCCGTGCTTACAGATCAGAGAGAGACATTTATAATGCAGTCAGTAGGTGTGAGATACAAGAAGGATTGGCTTAACCCCTTCCTGCCGCAGCCATTTTTGGATTTTTGTCGAAAGCCATATGAGGGCTTTATTTTTATGGAACAAATTGTATTTTGTAATGGTATCATTTAATATTCCATACAATGAAATGGAAAGCTGGGAAAAAAATGGAATGGACATGCTACTTGAACTCTCTGGGTCAGCACGATTATGGCCGAATAATCGAAATAATTTATGTTAATTTAATTTTAACCTCATTAAAAAAACATCCAAAACTTTGAAAAAAAAAAATTATTGACGTTGAATATTTTTCAAATCTCTATATATGGGGATACTTGCAGGGCCAGATGTACTTTTTATTTCCACCCGCTAATATGTTTGTAGATCGGGCATTTTTGGACACAGGGATACCTAATGTGTATGTGTTTTACATTATTTATTCATTTTTATATCTGACTTTATTTTTATATCTAACCACTCCGGAAGCCCCTAGGTACATGTATAAATTCAACAAATTGTATAAATCAATAGCACATGAGGACTAACAATATTACTTGCAATTATATTTATATAATATAACTTAGATTTTGCATTTTAATTTTTTTTTTTTTTGGGGGGGGGCTTTAATGATAATTTTTAAGTTCTCCCTGAGTTGATGGGGGGAGATTGGCTGCTATATTATCTCTCATACACAGCACAAAGTGAAGAGAGGAAAATGTGTTTCCTCATTTAGCAGCACAGGATCATATAGAACATATATAAAGAAGTAATGACCAGCATTGATGTGACTAAAGCAGTTGGGGTGAGATAGAAACTTCCTATTAGCTGCTGCAGTTTCTATTACTCCTCTCTTACTCACTTCTCCCACTCTCCATAGACTATATACACGTACAGTTGTAATGATATTCCTCTGACAGCTGCAGTCCGTCTTGATAGAGTAAGACAGATTAGAGAGACATAAGAGTGAATTTCACTTTAGGAGAGAAGGGAGAACAGGAGAAAAGGAAAAGTGGAAAAAGAAGCATTTATCTTTAACATGAGATATTAGAACATTTCTTATATTCCTCTGCACTATTAGTTTATGTAAAGTTTGATTCTTCTTGATGCAGATTTTTTCAATCGAAGGTCAGGAGTGAAAAGTCATATATGCAGTCATTTCTTTTAGCAAAATGATGGACACCTTAACGGAAACCAGACAGATCCAGTTATAGTACGCCAAATTCGTCCATATGGATTTCAGTGTTTTTGTTTCACAAACGTAACAGAAAAATGGAAATCCTGACAAAGACATGAACATGAGCCTAAGAGACCATTTGGATGTCTTAAATGGAGCTCTCGGAAACAGTAATGGGAGGGATGGGAGCATTTTCTGGATTTTTGGAGAAACATCATGTCACCAACTGTGGAGAAGTAGTGTGAGACACCTGCCGTGGGTACCAGGAGAGGATGGAATAGGGCTGTGACAGTCCATTCTTTTTATTTGTATACAGAAATAAAAGTTACTGATCCAATAGTGTGAACGGTAATGGAGATTTATTACTATTTACTTTTCCTGATTATAATGCCGTCTCAGAACTTCATCATCTGTTTTATGTACATTTGCAGGTACTTCGCTTAGCCCCACTTTTCAGAATAAATTGAAAATATATTAAATATTACTGGTGTTAATTTAGAAGATATCTGTGAACAAAAGTCATGTAAATTACAGCAGATTAAGATTAATATTCACCAGACTTTACTGTAAATTACATAAATTATACTGTTTGTTTATGTTTTAAAACAAAAAACATAAGGTGAGTTGTAGCACAGAGTAAATATAAGATACCTTCTATGTGAAAAATAACCATAATACTGCTCCTATGTACAACAATATAACTACTATAATACTGCTCCCTATGTACAAGAATATAACTACTATAATACTGCTCCTATGTACAAGAATATAACTACTATAATACTGCTCCCTATGTACAAGAATATAACTACTATAATACTGCTCCTATGTACAAGAATATAACTACTATAATACTGCCTCCTATGTACAAGAATATAACTACTATAATACTGCCCCTATGTACAAGAATATAACTACTATAATACTGCTCCTATGTACAAGAATATAACTACTATAATACTGCTCCTATGTACAAGAATATAACTACTATAATACTGCCTCCTGTGTACAAGAATATAACTACTATAATACTGCTCCTATGTACAAAAATATAACTACTATAATACTACTCCTATGTACAAGAATATAACTACTAAAATACTGCGCCCTATGTACAAGAATATAACTTCTATAATACTGCCTCCTATGTACAAGAATATAACTACTATAATACTACTCCTATGTACAAGAATGTAACTACTATAATACTGCTCCTATGTACAAGAATATAACTACTATAATACTGCTCCTATGTACAAGAATATAACTACTATAATACTGCTCCTATGTACAAGAATATAACTACTATAATACTGCTCCTATGTACAAAAATATAACTACTATAATACTACTCCTATGTACAAGAATATAACTACTATAATACTGCTCCTATGTACAAGAATATAACTACTATAATACTGCTCCTATGTACAAGAATATAACTACTATAATACTGCTCCTATGTACAAGAATATAACTACTATAATACTACCTCCTATGTACAAGAATATAAGTACTATAATACTGCTCCTATGTACAAGAATATAACTACTATAATACTGCTCCTATGTACAAGAATATAACTACTATAATACTGCTCCTATGTACAAGAATATAACTACTATAATACTGCTCCTATGTACAAGAATATAACTACTATAATACTGCTCCTATGTACAAGAATATAACTACTATAATACTGCTCCTATGTACAAGAATATAACTACTATAATACTGCTCCTATGTACAAGAATATAACTACTATAATACTGCTCCTATGTACAAGAATATAACTACTATAATACTGAAAATTTATAAAGTTTGGTATTTTTTGTTATTAAGTAGAGTTTCCTAAGTTATATCTGAGCTTATGCATATAGAAATGTTTTACAATATAAAGTCATAAGTCCATTAGGATTCACAGGTAAAAGTCTGACTACTACAGGGGGTATCATGGTGGGGCTCAGTTGCTCACAGTCGGGGTAAAGCCCTCAATTACAAGATTATTTAATAATCAGTAGCTATATCCCTTTGTCTGATTCCTTTGTATCCCATAAATGAGTTTTGGCGCTGACTTCTATCCCATTGTTCTATATGGAGCCGCTGCCATCATGATTGATATGTAAAGAATGTTATTTAGATGCCGCTCCGCTGTCCTGGCGTTTGATGTCACTTCCTGTGGATAATAACATATATCTATGAGAAGAGTTATGTAGAGAATGTAATTACAGCAGGCAGTAGGATATCAGGGCTTCAGGTACGGCAATGGATTAGTAATAAAAATTCCAACTAAGAAAAACAATGCTCCGAGTGTTTTCACTGAGATTTATTAAAGTGAAAATAAAAATATTTTCTACAAGCAGCTTGTTTTGGTCTTAAAGGGTACCTGAGTTTCCATGAAAAGTTGAAATATCTGTATGGTCTTGCTGGGCAGTGTGTTCTCTGACTGTATAAACCTTAATACGTCAATCCTATCAGTTTTTCTTCTGCTAATAGCCCTATTGTGGCTGCAGCACATTTTGCATTTCTCCCAAATCAGGGGGGTCATGGGTCATGAACAATGAGGAACACTCTGCCACCCTCCCTATCTATTATCACTACTACTGGTGTCTTTACATGTAATTCTGCCAGGAGTAACAGTAAAATAGCAAACAAATAGTTGAGAAAAGTTCTAGTGACCTTAATAAAGGTGATCCAGGGACACTGAACTGCAAATACAGGTTATGATGCAGCTAAAATTATCCCTGACACAGAAAAAAAAAAAAATCTGAGCACAATAAGGAATGCTGCTTACTGTCTACTGCTACTACCATCCCATCAGTAATAACACAAGCAGCTACTCGGACGTAGGCAGACCTTCCTCACACTCACCATGAGCTATCAGAAACTGCAGACTCTTCTCTGAGCAGTGTACAGGCAGGGAGCACAAAGAAGCAAATCTGTGTGTAGACATGCAGAGGATATAAAGAGAAACCTGTAGCTCCCCCTCCTCTCCCTCTGTTCTCATCTTGAGCTTGTTGGTTTCTAAAGACGGACTTGCCCTAGTTACAGGGAGTGAACAGCAAAATAGGAAGGAGGGAGACACCTCATGGAAGGAAGTTTATAGAGGTTTTTTCAGGAAGGAAACAGCTACATTTTGAATTAACCCTTTAATGACGTAGGGTATTTTGTACGTTAATGCTCAGTGACTTTTTTTCATATTTTCCCTCCCCATCTTCCAAAATTCATAACTTTTTTATTTTTCTGTCCACATAGCTATGTGAGGGCTTCCTGTTTGCGTGATGAGTTGTACTTTCATTTGGCACCATTTTGGGGTACATATAAAGTTTTCATTAACTTTTATTTACGTTTTTGGGGGTCTATGTGATATAACCCACAATTCTGTCATAATTTTATGCATTTTTTTTTTTTCACTCTTTAAAAATGACATGGCGGCTTTGTCCGGCGGGTCATTACGATTACAGCGATACCAGATTTATATTGGTTTTATTATGTTTTACCTCTTTTACAAATAAAACGTCGTTTTTTGAAAATGAACAATTTTCCTGGGGTCATCGTATTCTGACACCTATAACTTCTTTACTGTACGGTTAACGGAGATCTGTCAGGGCTCTTTATTTGTGGGATAAGTTGTACTTTCTATTGGTGCCAATGTTTGGTATGTATGACCTTTTGATCACTTTTATTGTTATTTTTTGGGGGAAAGCAAAGTGACCAAAATACGTTCATTTGCGCATTGCGTTATATATATTTTTTTTTTTTACGGCGTTCACCATATGGAATAAATAACACTATTTTTGGATAGTGGGGAGTTGTACGCACGTGGAAATACCTAACATGTTTGTTTATTTATTTTGTTTACATTATATATTTTTTGACTATAAAGGAGGGTTTTTTAACTTTCGATTATTTGTTTATTTTTATGTGTTTTTGTGCTTTGTTCACTTTTTACATGTCACACAAGGGGATTTGAAGCTGGGATCTCAGATCCCCAGTGCCATGTCCTGCAATCAGTGGTGTAAATGCTGGGGAAGCTGCAGTAGCGGCTGCCACAGGGCCTGGGACATTAGGGGGCCTGGTGGGCCCATGATGTTTTTTTTTAATAGGCCATTACCTGCTGAAGTAACCCCAGCCATTCCTAGTTACACCACTGCCTGCAATACAAAGTATTGCAGAACATCGCACAGTAGTTCCTATGGGAACTGTACATAGGAAGTCAGGAGGCCATGGCCCGGCCTCCTGGCTGCCATGGCAACCCCTCGGAACCTGCGATCTTATTCAAGGGTCCGAAGGGTGACAGGGGGCAATCTTGCCCCCGAACCTCCTGGATGCCATGATCGCTATTGATTGCAGCATCCAGGGGGATAATCTGCTGGAGTCGGAGTATCTTCTGTGGAATACAGCTGAGAGCAGGATGTAATGCCGCGCCGTAACAGTACTGAGCTGAGCGTCAACTATATACATGCCGCGACGTACTATTACGGCGCGGAGCGGGAAGGGGTTAAAATGCATTACATTTTGGTTCACAATCACTTTTTTTTCTATTCTGTTTTTGTTGTAGAATTTTTATTATATTTTCTGTACATGATTATGTGGGCGGCCATCTTGCCTGAGCTTCTCCTGGGCTCTGTTAACGGCATTTAGTAATATGCTTTACAGCACAATCATGGACATAGGCAGCAATAGTCTGAAACCGATTGAGGTTTATGGGAGAGTTTTCTAGACAAGCTCTGTGCAGGAATGGGGTGAGATAAACTGTGACATCACCTATTATCGGTAGTGGATGTAATGATGGGTCAGTGGTGTTATCTATAGAGGTGTTATCTTTAGATTTGGGAAATCTCAGTCTATTATTAGGCTTATCGACCTGCGTGAAAATTGCAGGATACAGTTCTTTTTTAAATGTAGATACATGTTAAATGGAAAAATTTTAAAAAATCATCATAAAATCTTTAAAAATATATTTAACATAAAAACTTGGTTTAAACAATTGGTCATTTCTGGTGGCACATTCCCTTTAACCTGTGTCTGTAATGAGAAGTGAAATAGATTCTCCACGGGGAGTAGTAAAGGGGATCAGAGCTGGTCAGTTCAAGTAGGCTTAGGCAGGCAGCCGGGGATTATTTGGCTCCTACCTGTCTGAAGAGGGTGGGTCAGAGAAGAACTAAGGGACTGATGGTCATGTTTGTAAGTTGGTCATACACAAGAGATAGCTACTGGCTCAATGTGTGTTTGGTCTGACAACTAATCTTCAGATTTCACTGTCAACATATACAATCAGGTCAGGCCAATCCTGCCCTGGCTCGCCAACTTTATCTATTTAGATGGTCAGTTTAAGAGATAAAATGGGATTAAAGGGTGTAGAAGTGGGGCTAGAGAAGGGTCTACTAACCAGCTTTTTTGGATAAGAGACAACAAGCTATGGTACAGGGCAGAGGCGTAGCTAGGAGTTCAGCATGGTGGGGGCAAACACGTGCAAGTATTTGCCGTATACCGATATTATCAGTATATGGTGACCATATAGTGGTATATATCGGCTTTACACAGGGCTCTGCAAACCATTTAGGTGAATACAGGGCAGTAACATTTATTGACTTACAGGTGACGTCTCTGACTAATCCTTCACATTTCCCGTCTCTTCCCTCTGGACCGCCATGACCACTTCTTCCAGCTGTGACTTGTCTCTGTAAAGTTTGCAACACAGACATCTTTGGCTCCTCACTTTTCCAGACACCCGACCCACATTGTCCTCACCTACACAACGCCCCCATCCTGCTGCTACCCCCAATTATATAATATATGATATAACCCCCCATAATGAATAATACCCCCAAGTGCATCTTTATATTAATAATGTCCGTGTGTACCCTGTATAAATAGTGCCCCTTATTAATAATGCCCCAGGTGTTAACTAATTAAAAGGTTTTCCAGGTCATCAATTAAAAAAATCAGTGGCGCTCCAACACCCAGGACCCCCAGGATCAGCTGTATGAATGAACCATGGTACCTGTGTAAGCGCCGTGACCCCTTCTCTGTTTACATAGTGTCATTCATCTCATAGCGGCCATGTAATGTAACTACAGCCTTGTCCTATACACGTCTATGTGACAAGGCTGGAATTACATCACACGGTCACTATAAACAGACAGCATATGATATAAACAGACGCCATAGCCCCTTCATACAGCTGATCAGTGGGGAATCCCTTATCTCTTATTGATGTTTTATGCTGAGGATAGACCATCAATAAAAATGAGCTGGAAAACTCCTTGAATAAAGCAAAAGTGCCACCTTAATTCAATTAATTGCCCCCTTATATTATGCCCCTGATTCCCCCTGACATAAATACTATGCTCCTAATGACTCCCTTTATATATAA
This sequence comes from Leptodactylus fallax, assembly GCA_947044405.1. Classification (NCBI taxonomy): domain Eukaryota; kingdom Metazoa; phylum Chordata; class Amphibia; order Anura; family Leptodactylidae; genus Leptodactylus; species Leptodactylus fallax. The sequence goes on from CAMRHE010000323.1 coordinate 562,067, forward strand.
ATGATGTCATTAGGGGGCATTATGACGACAGGGGTCCATTTATATAAGGGGTAATTTTATATAAAGGGCATTATGAAAATAAGGGGGGGGGTCATTTATATAAGGGCTATTACGGGGTATTATGAATACAAGGGGGAGGTTATTTATAGAAGGGGCCATTAGGGGGCATCGCTTTTTATAAGGGGTCATTTATATTACGGGCATTATGAACTTAAAGGGTATCATTTATCTAAGGGATTATTAGGGGGCATTATGAATAGAAGGAGACGTTGCGGATGTTGTGATGGAGACCCCGTTGCATATGTGAACGAGACGTTTTCTGTTAGGTTCAAGTTTTTTGTTTGAGAAAAGTGATGGAAACTCCTTAAATAGTGTCATTTCACAGCTGAGTTCCGGATATCTGCAGCAGCAAGTTCAGGAGAAAATCCTCTCTCAGACATGAAATCTGTGCGTCCTGCGGTATGATGGAAGATTCCAAAAGAAAGAAGTTGTAAAATTATATTTTTTCTGACAAATAATTTTCATCGCAACATCACCCCCAGTAGACGCTGAGCTGGTATAAGGAGATGCTTTACATTCCTTCTCTCCTGCCACTACATACAAAATCAAAAAGAACATTTCCAAACCAAATGAAACGTAACCCCGAAGAGAGAGGAAATTCCAGTGGGAAAAGGACACATAAAATAAATGTTGACTTTATTTCAGAATTATTTTTGTCATTCCACACAGGTCAGTGGAGAAGACTGAGGCTTCTATAAAAGTTAACTTGTGGTTATTCCACCAAGGGAGTCAGCCTGTGAAATGATCTAAATCTGTGAAAGAAATCAGTAGAGATGTTCTATGTCAGTGAGAATCATCCAACATAGCGATATATACATCATAATAAATGCACAAAATATTAGAGGATTTGTAATAAAAACCCTTATAATCTGCCCTGGATCTGTCAGCTCTCCTGTGTGGTGTAGTATATAGAGGATCTGTCCTCTCTCCTGTGTGGTGTAGTATATAGAGGATCTGTCCTCTCTCCTGTGTGGTGTAGTATATAGAGGATCTGTCCCCTCTCCTGTGTGGTGTAGTATATAGAGGATCTGTCCCCCTCCTGTGTGGTGTAGTATATAGGGTCGTCCTGGGAGTATATAGAGGATCTGTCCTCTCTCCTGTGTGGTGTAGTATATAGAGGATCTGTCCTCTCTCCTGTGCGGTGTAGTATATAGAGGATCTGTCCTGTGTGGTGTAGTATATAGAGGATCTGTCCTCTCTCCTATTTGGTGTAGTATATAGAGGATCTGTCCTCTCTCCTGTGCGGTGTAGTATATAGAGGATCTGTCCTGTGTGGTGTAGTATATAGAGGATCTGTCCTCTCTCCTGTGTGGTGTAGTATATAGAGGATCTCTCCTGTGTGGTGTAGTATATAGAGGATCTGTCCTCTCTCCTGTGTGGTGTAGTATATAGAGGATTGTCCTCTCTCCTGTGTGGTGTAGTATATAGAGGATCTGTCCTGTGTGGTGTAGTATATAGAGGATCTGTCCTGTGTGGTGTAGTATATAGAGGATCTGTCCTGTGTGGTGTAGTATATAGAGGATCTGTCCTCTCTCCTGTGTGGTGTAGTATATAGAGGATCTCTCCTGTGTGGTGTAGTATATAGAGGATCTCTCCTGTGTGGTGTAGTATATAGAGGATCTGTCCTCTCTCCTGTGTGGTGTAGTATATAGAGGATCTGTCCTGTGCGGTGTAGTATATAGAGGATCTGTCCTCTCCTGTGTGGTGTAGTATATAGAGGATCTGTCCTCTCTCCTGTGTGGTGTAGTATATAGAGGATCTGTCCTCTCTCCTGTGCGGTGTAGTATATAGAGGATCTGTCCTCTCTCCTGTGCGGTGTAGTATATAGAGGATCTGTCCTCTCTCCTGTGTGGTGTAGTATATAGAGGATCTGTCCTGTGTGGTGTAGTATATAGAGGATCTGTCCTGTGTGGTGTAGTATATAGAGGATCTCTCCTGTGTGGTGAAGTATATAGAGGATCTGTCCTGTGTGATGTAGTATATAGAGGATCTGTCCTGTGTGGTGTAGTATATAGAGGATCTGTCCCCTCTCCTGTGTGGTGTAGTATATAGAGGATCTCTCCTCTCTCCTGTGTGGTGTAGTATATAGAGGATCTGTCCTCTCTCCTGTGTGGTGTAGTATATAGAGGATCTCTCCGTGTGGTGTAGTTTGGGTCTGTCTCTCTCCTGTGTGGTGTAGTATATAGAGGATCTGTCCTCTCTCCTGTGTGGTGTAGTATATAGAGGATCTTCCTCTCTCCTGTGTGGTGTAGTATATAGAGGATCTGTCCTCTCTCCTGTGTGGTGTAGTATATAGAGGATCTGTCCTGTGTGGTGTAGTATATAGAGGATCTGTCCTCTCTCCTGTGTGGTGTAGTATATAGAGGATCTGTCCTCTCTCCTGTGTGGTGTAGTATATAGAGGATCTGTCCTGTGTGGTGTAGTATATAGAGGATCTCTCCTGTGTGGTGTAGTATATAGAGGATCTGTCCTCTCTACTGTGTGGTGTAGTATATAGAGGATCTGTCCTGTGCGGTGTAGTATATAGAGGATCTGTCCTGTGCGGTGTAGTATATAGAGGATCTGTCCTCTCTCCTGTGTGGTGTAGTATATAGAGGATCTGTCCTCTCTCCCATGTGGTGTAGTATATAGAGGATCTGTCCTCTCTCCCATGTGGTGTAGTATATAGAGGATCTGTCCTCTCTCCTGTGTGGTGTAGTATATAGAGGATCTGTCCTGTGTGGTGTAGTATATAGAGGATCTGTCCTCTCTCCTGTGTGGTGTAGTATAAAGAGGATCTGTCCTGTGTGGTGTAGTATATAGAGGATCTGTCCTCTCTCCTGTGCGGTGTAGTATATAGAGGACTGTCCCCCCGCGGGAGGGATCTGTCCTGTGTGGTGTAGTATATAGAGGATCTGTCCTCTCTCCTGTGTGGTGTAGTATATAGAGGATCTGTCCTCTCTCCTGTGTGGTGTAGTATATAGAGGATCTGTCCTCTCTCCTGTGTGGTGTAGTATATAGAGGATCTGTCCTCTCTCCTGTGCGGTGTAGTATATAGAGGATCTGTCCTGTGTGGTGTAGTATATAGAGGATCTGTCCTCTCCGCTGTGTGGTGTAGTATATAGAGGATCTGTCCTGTGTGGTGTAGTATATAGAGGATCTGTCCTCTCTCCTGTGCGGTGTAGTATATAGAGGATCTGTCCTGTGTGGTGTAGTATATAGAGGATCTCTCCTCTCTCCTGTGTGGTGTAGTATATAGAGGATCTGTCCTCTCTCCTGTGTGGTGTAGTATATAGAGGATCCTCTCCTGTGTGGTGTAGTATATAGAGGATCTGTCCTCTCTCCTGTGTGGTGTAGTATATAGAGGATCTGTCCTCTCTCCTGTGTGGTGTAGTATATAGAGGATCTGTCCTCTCTCTCCTGTGTGGTGTAGTATATAGAGGATCTGTCCTCTCTCCTGTGTGGTGTAGTATATAGAGGATCTGTCCTGTGTGGTGTAGTATATAGAGGATCTGTCCCTCTCTCCTGTGTGGTGTAGTATATAGAGGATCTGTCCTCTCTCCTGTGTGGTGTAGTATATAGAGGATCTGTCCTGTGTGGTGTAGTATATAGAGGATCTCTCCTGTGTGGTGTAGTATATAGAGGATCTGTCCTCTCTCCTGTGTGGTGTAGTATATAGAGGATCTGTCCTCTGTGCGGTGTAGTATATAGAGGATCTGTCCTGTGCGGTGTAGTATATAGAGGATCTGTCCTCTCTCCTGTGTGGTGTAGTATATAGAGGATCTGTCCTCTCTCCCGTGTGGTGTAGTATATAGAGGATCTGTCCTCTCTCCCGTGTGGTGTAGTATATAGAGGATCTGTCCTCTCTCCTGTGTGGTGTAGTATATAGAGGATCTGTCCTGTGTGGTGTAGTATATAGAGGATCTGTCCTCTCTCCTGTGTGGTGTAGTATATAGAGGATCTGTCCTGTGTGGTGTAGTATATAGAGGATCTGTCCTCTCTCCTGTGCGGTGTAGTATATAGAGGATCTGTCCTGTGTGGTGTAGTATATAGAGGATCTGTCCTCTCTCCTGTGTGGTGTAGTATATAGAGGATCTGTCCTCTCTCCTGTGTGGTGTAGTATATAGAGGATCTGTCCTCTCTCCTGTGCGGTGTAGTATATAGAGGATCTGTCCTGTGTGGTGTAGTATATAGAGGATCTGTCCTCTCTCCTGTGTGGTGTAGTATATAGAGGATCTGTCCTCTCTCCTGTGTGGTGTAGTATATAGAGGATCTGTCCTCTCTCCTGTGTGGTGTAGTATATAGAGGATCTGTCCTCTCTCCTGTGCGGTGTAGTATATAGAGGATCTGTCCTGTGTGGTGTAGTATATAGAGGATCTGTCCTCTCCGCTGTGTGGTGTAGTATATAGAGGATCTGTCCTGTGTGGTGTAGTATATAGAGGATCTGTCCTCTCTCCTGTGCGGTGTAGTATATAGAGGATCTGTCCTGTGTGGTGTAGTATATAGAGGATCTGTCCTCTCCCCTGTGTGGTGTAGTATATAGAGGATCTGTCCTGTGTGGTGTAGTATATAGAGGATCTGTCCTCTCTCCTGTGTGGTGTAGTATATAGAGGATCTGTCCTGTGTGGTGTAGTATATAGAGGATCTGTCTTCTCTCCTGTGTGGTGTAGTATATAGAGGATCTGTCCTCTCTCCTGTGCGGTGTAGTATATAGAGGATCTGTCCTGTGTGGTGTAGTATATAGAGGATCTGTCCTCTCTCCTGTGCTGGTGTAGTATATAGAGGATCTGTCCTCTCTCCTGTGTGGTGTAGTATATAGAGGATCTGTCCTCTCTCTCCTGTGTGGTGTAGTATATAGAGGATCTGTCCTCTCTCCTGTGTGGTGTAGTATATAGAGGATCTGTCCTCTCTCCTGTGTGGTGTAGTATATAGAGGATCTGTCCTCTCTCTCCTGTGCGGTGTAGTATATAGAGGATCTGTCCTGTGCGGTGTAGTATATAGAGGATCTGTCCTCTCTCCTGTGTGGTATAGTATATAGAGGATCTTTCCTCTCTCCTGTGTGGTGTAGTATATAGAGGATCTGTCCTGTGTGGTGTAGTATATAGAGGATCTGTCCTCTCTCCTGTGCGGTGTAGTATATAGAGGATCTGTCCTGTGTGGTGTAGTATATAGAGGATCTGTCCTCTCCCCTGTGTGGTGTAGTATATAGAGGATCTGTCCTGTGTGGTGTAGTATATAGAGGATCTGTCCTCTCTCCTGTGTGGTGTAGTATATAGAGGATCTGTCCTGTGTGATGTAGTATATAGAGGATCTCTCCTGTGTGGTGTAGTATATAGAGGATCTGTCCCCTCTCCTGTGTGGTGTAGTATATAGAGGATCTCTCCTCTCTCCTGTGTGGTGTAGTATATAGAGGATCTGTCCTCTCTCCTGTGCGGTGTAGTATATAGAGGATCTGTCCTCTCTCCTGTGTGGTGTAGTATATAGAGGATCTGTCCTCTCTCTCCTGTGTGGTGTAGTATATAGAGGATCTGTCCTCTCTCCTGTGTGGTGTAGTATATAGAGGATCTGTCCTGTGTGGTGTAGTATATAGAGGATCTGTCCTCTCTCCTGTGTGGTGTAGTATATAGAGGATCTGTCCTCTCTCCTGTGTGGTGTAGTATATAGAGGATCTGTCCTGTGTGGTGTAGTATATAGAGGATTCTCTCCTGTGTGGTGTAGTATATAGAGGATCTGTCCTCTCTACTGTGTGGTGTAGTATATAGAGGATCTGTCCTGTGCGGTGTAGTATATAGAGGATCTGTCCTGTGCGGTGTAGTATATAGAGGATCTGTCCTCTCTCCTGTGTGGTGTAGTATATAGAGGATCTGTCCTCTCTCCCGTGTGGTGTAGTATATAGAGGATCTGTCCTCTCTCCCGTGTGGTGTAGTATATAGAGGATCTGTCCTCTCTCCTGTGTGGTGTAGTATATAGAGGATCTGTCCTGTGTGGTGTAGTATATAGAGGATCTGTCCTCTCTCCTGTGTGGTGTAGTATATAGAGGATCTGTCCTGTGTGGTGTAGTATATAGAGGATCTGTCCTCTCTCCTGTGCGGTGTAGTATATAGAGGATCTGTCCTGTGTGGTGTAGTATATAGAGGATCTGTCCTCTCTCCTGTGTGGTGTAGTATATAGAGGATCTGTCCTCTCTCCTGTGTGGTGTAGTATATAGAGGATCTGTCCTCTCTCCTGTGTGGTGTAGTATATAGAGGATCTGTCCTCTCTCCTGTGCGGTGTAGTATATAGAGGATCTGTCCTGTGTGGTGTAGTATATAGAGGATCTGTCCTCTCCGCTGTGTGGTGTAGTATATAGAGGATCTGTCCTGTGTGGTGTAGTATATAGAGGATCTGTCCTCTCTCCTGTGTGGTGTAGTATATAGAGGATCTGTCTTCTCTCCTGTGTGGTGTAGTATATAGAGGATCTGTCCTCTCTCCTGTGCGGTGTAGTATATAGAGGATCTGTCCTGTGTGGTGTAGTATATAGAGGATCTGTCCTCTCTCCTGTGCGGTGTAGTATATAGAGGATCTGTCCTCTCTCCTGTGTGGTGTAGTATATAGAGGATCTGTCCTCTCTCTCCTGTGTGGTGTAGTATATAGAGGATCTGTCCTCTCTCCTGTGTGGTGTAGTATATAGAGGATCAGTCCTCTCTCTCCTGTGCGGTGTAGTATATAGAGGATCTGTCCTGTGCGGTGTAGTATATAGAGGATCTGTCCTCTCTCCTGTGTGGTATAGTATATAGAGGATCTTTCCTCTCTCCTGTGTGGTGTAGTATATAGAGGATCTGTCCTGTGTGGTGTAGTATATAGAGGATCTGTCCTCTCTCCTGTGCGGTGTAGTATATAGAGGATCTGCCCTCCTGTGTGGTGTAGTATATAGAGGATCTGTCCTCTCCCCTGTGTGGTGTAGTATATAGAGGATCTGTCCTGTGTGGTGTAGTATATAGAGGATCTGTCCTCTCTCCTGTGTGGTGTAGTATATAGAGGATCTGTCCTGTGTGATGTAGTATATAGAGGATCTCTCCTGTGTGGTGTAGTATATAGAGGATCTGTCCCTCTCTCCTGTGTGGTGTAGTATATAGAGGATCTCTCCTCTCTCCTGTGTGGTGTAGTATATAGAGGATCTGTCCTCTCTCCTGTGCGGTGTAGTATATAGAGGATCTCTCCTGTGTGGTGTAGTATATAGAGGATCTGTCCTCTCTCTCCTGTGTGGTGTAGTATATAGAGGATCTGTCCTCTCTCCTGTGTGGTGTAGTATATAGAGGATCTGTCCTGTGTGGTGTAGTATATAGAGGATCTGTCCTCTCTCCTGTGTGGTGTAGTATATAGAGGATCTGTCCTCTCTCCTGTGTGGTGTAGTATATAGAGGCTCTGTCCTGTGTGGTGTAGTATATAGAGGATCTGCCCTCCTGTGCGGTGTAGTATATAGAGGATCTGTCCTCTCTCCTGTGTGGTGTAGTATATAGAGGATCTGTCCTCTCTCCTGTGTGGTGTAGTATATAGAGGATCTGTCCTCTCTCCTGTGCGGTGTAGTATATAGAGGATCTGTCCTCTCTCCTGTGCGGTGTAGTATATAGAGGATCTGTCCTCTCTCCTGTGTGGTGTAGTATATAGAGGATCTGTCCTCTCTCCTGTGTGGTGTAGTATATAGAGGATCTGTCCTCTCTCCTGTGTGGTGTAGTATATAGAGGATCTGTCCTGTGCGGTGTAGTATATAGAGGATCTGTCCTGTGCGGTGTAGTATATAGAGGATCTGTCCTCTCTCCTGTGTGGTGTAGTATATAGAGGATCTGTCCTCTCTCCTGTGTGGTGTAGTATATAGAGGATCTGTCCTCTCTCCTGTGTGGTGTAGTATATAGAGGATCTGTCCTCTCTCCTGTGTGGTGTAGTATATAGAGGATCTGTCCTGTGTGGTGTAGTATATAGAGGATCTGTCCTCTCTCCTGTGTGGTGTAGTATATAGAGGATCTGTCCTCTCTCCTGTGTGGTATAGTATATAGAGGATCTGTCCTCTCTCCTGTGTGGTGTAGTATATAGAGGATCTGTCCTCTCTCCTGTGTGGTGTAGTATATAGAGGATCTGTCCTCTCTCCTGTGTGGTGTAGTATATAGAGGATCTGTCCTCTCTCCTGTGTGGTGTAGTATATAGAGGATCTGTCCTCTCTCCTGTGTGGTATAGTATATAGAGGATCTGTCCTCTCTCCTGTGTGGTGTAGTATATAGAAGATCTGTCCTCTCTCCTGTGTGGTGTAGTATATAGAGGATCTGTCCTCTCTCCTGTGTGGTGTAGTATATAGAGGATCTGTCCTCTCTCCTGTGCGGTGTAGTATATAGAGGATCTGCTCCTGTGTGGTGTAGTATATAGAGGATCTGTCCTCTCCCCTGTGTGGTGTAGTATATAGAGGATCTGTCCTGTGTGGTGTAGTATATAGAGGATCTGTCCTCTCTCCTGTGTGGTGTAGTATATAGAGGATCTGTCTTCTCTCCTGTGTGGTGTAGTATATAGAGGATCTGTCCTCTCTCCTGTGCGGTGTAGTATATAGAGGATCTGTCCTCTCTCCTGTGTGGTGTAGTATATAGAGGATCAGTCCTCTCTCTCCTGTGCGGTGTAGTATATAGAGGATCTGCTCCTGTGCGGTGTAGTATATAGAGGATCTGTCCTCTCTCCTGTGTGGTGTAGTATATAGAGGATCTGTCCTCTCTCCTGTGTGGTGTAGTATATAGAGGATCTGTCCTGTGTGGTGTAGTATATAGAGGATCTGTCCTCTCTCCTGTGCGGTGTAGTATATAGAGGATCTCTCCTGTGCGGTGTAGTATATAGAGGATCTGTCCTCTCTCCTGTGTGGTGTAGTATATAGAGGATCTGTCCTGTGTGGTGTAGTATATAGAGGATCTGTCCTCTCCCCTGTGTGGTGTAGTATATAGAGGATCTGTCCTGTGTGGTGTAGTATATAGAGGATCTGTCCTCTCTCCTGTGTGGTGTAGTATATAGAGGATCTGTCCTCTCTCCTGTGTGGTGTAGTATATAGAGGATCTGTCCTCTCTCCTGTGCGGTGTAGTATATAGAGGATCTGTCCTCTCTCCTGTGTGGTGTAGTATATAGAGGATCTGTCCCTCTCTCTCCTGTGCGGTGTAGTATATAGAGGATCTCTCCTGTGTGGTGTAGTATATAGAGGATCTGTCCTCTCTCTCCTGTGCGGTGTAGTATATAGAGGATCTCTCCTGTGTGCTGTAGTATACAGAGGATCTGTCCTGTGTGGTGTAGTATATAGAGGATCTGTCCTCTCTCCTGTGTGGTGTAGTATATAGAGGATCTGCTCTCCTGTGTGGTGTAGTATATAGAGGATCTGTCCTGTGTGGTGTAGTATATAGAGGATCTGTCCTCTCTCCTGTGTGGTGTAGTATATAGAGGATCTGTCCTGTGTGGTGTAGTATATAGAGGATCTGTCCTCTCTCCTGTGTGGTGTAGTATATAGAGGATCTGTCCTCTCTCCTGTGTGGTGTAGTATATAGAGGATCTGTCCTGTGTGGTGTAGTATATAGAGGATCTCTCCTGTGTGGTGTAGTATATAGAGGATCTGTCCTCTCTCCTGTGTGGTGTAGTATATAGAGGATCTGTCCTGTGTGGTGTAGTATATAGAGGATCTCTCCCTGTGCGGTGTAGTATATAGAGGATCTGTCCTCTCTCCTGTGTGGTGTAGTATATACAGGATCTGTCCTCTCTCTCCTGTGTGGTGTAGTATATAGAGGATCTGTCCTCTCTCCCGTGTGGTGTAGTATATAGAGGATCTGTCCTCTCTCCCATGTGGTGTAGTATATAGAGGATCTCTCCTCTCTCTCTCCTGTGTGGTGTAGTATATAGAGGATCTGTCCTGTGTGGTGTAGTATATAGAGGATCTCTCCTGTGTGGTGTAGTATCTAGAGGATCTGTCCTCTCTCCTGTGTGATGTAGTATATAGAGGATCTGTCCTGTGTGGTGTAGTATATAGAGGATCTGTCCTGTGTGGTGTAGTATATAGAGGATCTGTCCTTTCTCCTGTGCGGTGTAGTATATAGAGGATCTGTCCTCTCTCCTGTGCGGTGTAGTATATAGAGGATCTGTCCTCTCTCCTGTGTGGTGTAGTATATAGAGGATCTGTCCTCTCTCCTGTGTGGTGTAGTATATAGAGGATCTGTCCTCTCTCCTGTGTGGTGTAGTATATAGAGGATCTGTCTTCTCTCCTGTGTGGTGTAGTATATAGAGGATCTGTCCTCTCTCCTGTGTGGTGTAGTATATTGAGGATCTGTCCTCTCTCCTGTGTGGTGTAGTATATAGAGGATCTGTCCTCTCTCCTGTGTGGTGTAGTATATAGAGGATCTGTCCTGTGTGGTGTAGTATATAGAGGATCTGTCCTCTCTCCTGTGTGGTGTAGTATATAGAGGATCTCTCCTCTCTCCTGTGTGGTGTAGTATATAGAGGATCTGTCCTGTGTGGTGTAGTATATAGAGGATCTCTCCTGTGTGGTGTAGTATATAGAGGATCTGTCCTCTCTCCTGTGTGGTGTAGTATATAGAGGATCTGTCCTCTCTCCTGTGTGGTGTAGTATATAGAGGATCTGTCCTGTGTGGTGTAGTATATAGAGGATCTGTCCTCTCTCCTGTGTGGTGTAGTATATAGAGGATCTGTCCTCTCTCCTGTGTGGTGTAGTATATAGAGGATCTGTCCTCTCTCCTGTGTGGTGTAGTATATAGAGGATCTGTCCTCTCTCCTGTGTGGTGTAGTATATAGAGGATCTGTCCTCTCTCCTGTGCGGTGTAGTATATAGAGGATCTGTCCTCTCTCCTGTGTGGTGTAGTATATAGAGGATCTGTCCTCTCTCCTGTGTGGTGTAGTATATAGAGGATCTGTCCTGTGTGGTGTAGTATATAGAGGATCTGTCCTCTCTCCTGTGTGGTGTAGTATATAGAGGATCTCTCCTCTCTCCTGTGTGGTGTAGTATATAGAGGATCTGTCCTGTGTGGTGTAGTATATAGAGGATCTCTCCTGTGTGGTGTAGTATATAGAGGATCTGTCCTCTCTCCTGTGCGGTGTAGTATATAGAGGATCTGTCCTCTCTCCTGTGTGGTGTAGTATATAGAGGATCTGTCCTGTGTGGTGTAGCATATAGAGGATCTGTCCTCTCTCCTGTGTGGTGTAGTATATAGAGGATCTCTCCCGTGCGGTGTAGTATATAGAGGATCTGTCCTCTCTCCTGTGCGGTGTAGTATATAGAGGATCTGTCCTCTCTCCTGTGTGGTGTAGTATATAGAGGATCTGTCCTCTCTCCTGTGCGGTGTAGTATATAGAGGATCTGTCCTCTCTCTCCTGTGTGGTGTAGTATATAGAGGATCTGTCCTCTCTCCTGTGTGGTGTAGTATATAGAGGATCTGTCCTGTGTGGTGTAGTATATAGAGGATCTGTCCTGTGCGGTGTAGTATATTGAGGATCTGTCCTCTCTCCTGTGCGGTGTAGTATATAGAGGATCTGTCCTCTCTCCGGTGTGGTGTAGTATATAGAGGATTGTCCTCTCTCCTGTGCGGTGTAGTATATAGAGGATCTGTCCTGTGTGGTGTAGTATATAGAGGATCTGTCCTCTCTCCTGTGTGGTGTAGTATATAGAGGATCTGTCCTCTCTCCTGTGTGGTGTAGTATATAGAGGATCTCTCCTGTGTGGTGTAGTATATAGAGGATCTGTCCTCTCTCCTGTGTGGTGTAGTATATAGAGGATCTGTCCTCTCTCCCTCCTGTGTGGTGTAGTATATAGAGGATCTGTCCTCTCTCCCGTGTGGTGTAGTATATAGAGGATCTCTCCTCTCTCTCTCCTGTGTGGTGTAGTATATAGAGGATCTGTCCTCTCTCCTGTGTGGTGTAGTATATAGAGGATCTGTCCTGTGTGGTGTAGTATATAGAGGATCTGTCCTCTCTCCTGTGTGGTGTAGTATATAGAGGATCTGTCCTCTCTCCTGTGTGGTGTAGTATATAGAGGATCTGCCCTCTCTCCTGTGTGGTGTAGTATATAGAGGATCTGTCTTCTCTCCTGTGTGGTGTAGTATATAGAGGATCTGTCCTCTCTCCTGTGCGGTGTAGTATATTGAGGATCTGTCCTCTCTCCTGTGTGGTGTAGTATATAGAGGATCTGTCCTCTCTCCTGTGTGGTGTAGTATATAGAGGATCTGTCCTCTCTCCTGTGTGGTGTAGTATATAGAGGATCTCTCCTCTCTCCTGTGTGGTGTAGTATATAGAGGATCTGTCCTGTGTGGTGTAGTATATAGAGGATCTCTCCTGTGTGGTGTAGTATATAGAGGATCTGTCCTCTCTCCTGTGTGGTGTAGTATATAGAGGATCTGTCCTCTCTCCTGTGTGGTGTAGTATATAGAGGATCTGTCCTGTGTGGTGTAGTATATAGAGGATCTGTCCTCTCTCCTGTGTGGTGTAGTATATAGAGGATCTGCTCCTCTCTCCTGTGTGGTGTAGTATATAGAGGATCTGTCCTCTCTCCTGTGTGGTGTAGTATATAGAGGATCTGTCTTCTCTCCTGTGTGGTGTAGTATATAGAGGATCTGTCCTCTCTCCTGTGTGGTGTAGTATATAGAGGATCTGTCCTCTCTCCTGTGTGGTGTAGTATATAGAGGATCTGTCCTCTCTCCTGTGTGGTGTAGTATATAGAGGATCTGTCCTGTGTGGTGTAGTATATAGAGGATCTGTCCTCTCTCCTGTGTGGTGTAGTATATAGAGGATCTCTCCTCTCTCCTGTGTGGTGTAGTATATAGAGGATCTGTCCTGTGTGGTGTAGTATATAGAGGATCTCTCCTGTGTGGTGTAGTATATAGAGGATCTGTCCTCTCTCCTGTGCGGTGTAGTATATAGAGGATCTGTCCTCTCTCCTGTGTGGTGTAGTATATAGAGGATCTGTCCTGTGTGGTGTAGTATATAGAGGATCTGTCCTCTCTCCTGTGTGGTGTAGTATATAGAGGATCCTCTCCCGTGCGGTGTAGTATATAGAGGATCTGTCCTCTCTCCTGTGCGGTGTAGTATATAGAGGATCTGTCCTCTCTCCTGTGTGGTGTAGTATATAGAGGATCTGTCCTCTCTCCTGTGCGGTGTAGTATATAGAGGATCTGTCCTCTCTCTCCTGTGTGGTGTAGTATATAGAGGATCTGTCCTCTCTCCTGTGTGGTGTAGTATATAGAGGATCTGTCCTGTGTGGTGTAGTATATAGAGGATCTGTCCTGTGCGGTGTAGTATATTGAGGATCTGTCCTCTCTCCTGTGCGGTGTAGTATATAGAGGATCTGTCCTCTCTCCGGTGTGGTGTAGTATATAGAGGATTGTCCTCTCTCCTGTGCGGTGTAGTATATAGAGGATCTGTCCTGTGTGGTGTAGTATATAGAGGATCTGTCCTCTCTCCTGTGTGGTGTAGTATATAGAGGATCTGTCCTCTCTCCTGTGTGGTGTAGTATATAGAGGATCTCTCCTGTGTGGTGTAGTATATAGAGGATCTGTCCTCTCTCCTGTGTGGTGTAGTATATAGAGGATCTGTCCTCTCTCCCTCCTGTGTGGTGTAGTATATAGAGGATCTGTCCTCTCTCCCGTGTGGTGTAGTATATAGAGGATCTCTCCTCTCTCTCTCCTGTGTGGTGTAGTATATAGAGGATCTGTCCTCTCTCCTGTGTGGTGTAGTATATAGAGGATCTGTCCTGTGTGGTGTAGTATATAGAGGATCTGTCCTCTCTCCTGTGTGGTGTAGTATATAGAGGATCTGTGCTCTCTCCTGTGCGGTGTAGTATATAGAGGATCTGCCCTCTCTCCTGTGTGGTGTAGTATATAGAGGATCTCTCCTGTGTGGTGTAGTATATAGAGGATCTGTCCTCTCTCCTGTGTGGTGTAGTATATAGAGGATCTGTCCTGTGTGGTGTAGTATATAGAGGATCTGTCCTCTCTCCTGTGTGGTGTAGTATATAGAGGATCTGCCCTCTCTCCTGTGTGGTGTAGTATATAGAGGATCTGTCCTGTGTGGTGTAGTATATAGAGGATCTGTCCTCTCTCCTGTGTGGTGTAGTATATAGAGGATCTGTCCTCTCTCCTGTGTGGTGTAGTATATAGAGGATCTGTCCTCTCTCCTGTGTGGTGTAGTATATAGAGGATCTGTCCTGTGTGGTGTAGTATATAGAGGATCTGTCCTGTGTGGTGTAGTATATAGAGGATCTGTCCTCTCTCCTGTGCGGTGTAGTATATAGAGGATCTGTCCTGTGTGGTGTAGTATATAGAGGATCTGTCCTCTCTCCTGTGTGGTGTAGTATATAGAGGATCTCTCCTGTGTGGTGTAGTATATAGAGGATCTGTCCTCTCTCCTGTGTGGTGTAGTATATAGAGGATCTGTCCCTCTCTCCTGTGTGGTGTAGTATATAGAGGATCTGTCCTCTCTCCTGTGTGGTGTAGTATATACAGGATCTTTCCTCTCTCTCCTGTGTGGTGTAGTATATAGAGGATCTGTCCTCTCTCCCATGTGGTGTAGTATATAGAGGATCTGTCCTCTCTCCCATGTGGTGTAGTATATAGAGGATCTGTCCTCTCTCCCATGTGGTGTAGTATATAGAGGATCTCTCCTCTCTCTCTCCTGTGTGGTGTAGTATATAGAGGATCTGTCCTGTGTGGTGTAGTATATAGAGGATCTCTCCTGTGTGGTGTAGTATCTAGAGGATCTGTCCTCTCTCCTGTGTGATGTAGTATATAGAGGATCTGTCCTGTGTGGTGTAGTATATAGAGGATCTGTCCTGTGTGGTGTAGTATATAGAGGATCTGTCCTCTCTCCTGTGCGGTGTAGTATATAGAGGATCTGTCCTCTCTCCTGTGCGGTGTAGTATATAGAGGATCTGTCCTCTCTCCTGTGTGGTGTAGTATATAGAGGATCTCTCCTGTGCGGTGTAGTATATAGAGGATCTGTCCTCTCTCCTGTGTGGTGTAGTATATAGAGGATCTGTCCTCTCTCCTGTGTGGTGTAGTATATAGAGGATCTGTCCTCTCTCCTGTGTGGTGTAGTATACAGAGGATCTGTCCTGTGTGGTGTAGTATATAGAGGATCTGTCCTCTCTCCTGTGCGGTGTAGTATATAGAGGATCTGTCCTGTGTGGTGTAGTATATAGAGGATCTGTCCTCTCTCCTGTGTGGTGTAGTATATAGAGGATCTGTCCTGTGCGGTGTAGTATATAGAGGATCTGTCCTCTCTCCTGTGTGGTGTAGTATATAGAGGATCTGTCCTCTCTCCTGTGTGGTGAAGTATATAGAGGATCTGTCCTCTCTCCTGTGTGGTGTAGTATATAGAGGATCTCTCCTGTGTGGTGTATATAGAGGATCTGTCCTGTGTGGTGTAGTATATAGAGGATCTGTCCTGTGCGGTGTAGTATATAGAGGATCTGTCCTCTCTCCTGTGTGGTGTAGAATATAGAGGATCTGTCCTCTCTCCTGTGTATTGTAGTATATAGAGGATCTCTCCTGTGCGGTGTAGTATATAGAGGATCTGTCCTCTCTCCTGTGTGGTGTAGTATATAGAGGATGCCTCTCTCCTGTGCGGTGTAGTATATAGAGGATCTGTCTGTCCTCTCTCCTGTGTGGTGTAGTATATAGAGGATCTGTCCAGTGTGGTGTAGTATATAGAGGATCTGTCCTCTCTCCTGTGTGGTGTAGTATATAGAGGATCTGTCCTGTGTGGTGTAGTATATAGAGGATCTGTCCTCTCCGCTGTGTGGTGTAGTATATAGAGGATCTGCCCTCCTGTGTGGTGTAGTATATAGAGGATCTGTCCTCTCTCCTGTGTGGTGTAGTATATAGAGGATCTGTCCTGTGTGGTGTAGTATATAGAGGATCTGTCCTCTCCCCTGTGTGGTGTAGTATATAGAGGATCTGTCCTGTGTGGTGTAGTATATAGAGGATCTGTCCTCTCTCCTGTGTGGTGTAGTATATAGAGGATCTGTCCTGTGTGGTGTAGTATATAGAGGATCTGTCCTCTCTCCTGTGTGGTGTAGTATATAGAGGATCTGTCCTCTCTCCTGTGCGGTGTAGTATATAGAGGATCTGTCCTGTGTGGTGTAGTATATAGAGGATCTGTCCTCTCTCCTGTGTGGTGTAGTATATAGAGGATCTGTCCTCTCTCCTGTGTGGTGTAGTATATAGAGGTCTGTAGGGATCTGTCCTGTGCGGTGTAGTATATAGAGGATCTGTCCTCTCTCCTGTGTGGTGTAGTATATAGAGGATCTGTCCTCTCTCCTGTGTGGTGTAGTATATAGAGGATCTGTCCTCTCTCTCCTGTGCGGTGTAGTATATAGAGGATCTGTCCTGTGCGGTGTAGTATATAGAGGATCTGTCCTCTCTCCTGTGTGGTATAGTATATAGAGGATCTTTCCTCTCTCCTGTGTGGTGTAGTATATAGAGGATCTGTCCTGTGTGGTGTAGTATATAGAGGATCTGTCCTCTCTCCTGTGTGGTGTAGTATATAGAGGATCTGCCCTCCTGTGTGGTGTAGTATATAGAGGATCTGTCCTCTCCCCTGTGTGGTGTAGTATATAGAGGATCTGTCCTGTGTGGTGTAGTATATAGAGGATCTGTCCTCTCTCCTGTGTGGTGTAGTATATAGAGGATCTGTCCTGTGTGGTGTAGTATATAGAGGATCTCTCCTGTGTGGTGTAGTATATAGAGGATCTGTCCCCTCTCCTGTGTGGTGTAGTATATAGAGGATCTCTCCTCTCTCCTGTGTGGTGTAGTATATAGAGGATCTGTCCTCTCTCCTGTGCGGTGTAGTATATAGAGGATCTGTCCTCTCTCCTGTGTGGTGTAGTATATAGAGGATCTGTCCTCTCTCCTGTGTGGTGTAGTATATAGAGGATCTGTCCTCTCTCCTGTGTGGTGTAGTATATAGAGGATCTGCTCCTGTGTGGTGTAGTATATAGAGGATCTGTCCTCTCTCCTGTGTGGTGTAGTATATAGAGGATCTGTCCTCTCTCCTGTGTGGTGTAGTATATAGAGGATCTGCTCCTGTGTGGTGTAGTATATAGAGGATCTCTCCTGTGTGGTGTAGTATATAGAGGATCTGTCCTCTCTCCTGTGTGGTGTAGTATATAGAGGATCTGTCCTCTCTCCTGTGTGGTGTAGTATATAGAGGATCTGTCCTGTGCGGTGTAGTATATAGAGGATCTGCTCCTGTGCGGTGTAGTATATAGAGGATCTGTCCTCTCTCCTGTGTGGTGTAGTATATAGAGGATCTGTCCTCTCTCCCGTGTGGTGTAGTATATAGAGGATCTGTCCTCTCTCCCGTGTGGTGTAGTATATAGAGGATCTGTCCTCTCTCCTGTGTGGTGTAGTATATAGAGGATCTGTCCTGTGTGGTGTAGTATATAGAGGATCTGTCCTCTCTCCTGTGTGGTGTAGTATATAGAGGATCTGCTCCTGTGTGGTGTAGTATATAGAGGATCTGTCCTCTCTCCTGTGCGGTGTAGTATATAGAGGATCTGCCCTCCTGTGTGGTGTAGTATATAGAGGATCTGTCCTCTCTCCTGTGTGGTGTAGTATATAGAGGATCTGTCCTCTCTCCTGTGTGGTGTAGTATATAGAGGATCTGTCCTCTCTCCTGTGTGGTGTAGTATATAGAGGATCTGTCCTCTCTCCTGTGTGGTGTAGTATATAGAGGATCTGTCCTGTGTGGTGTAGTATATAGAGGATCTGTCCTCTCCCCTGTGTGGTGTAGTATATAGAGGATCTGTCCTGTGTGGTGTAGTATATAGAGGATCTGTCCTCTCTCCTGTGTGGTGTAGTATATAGAGGATCTGTCTTCTCTCCTGTGTGGTGTAGTATATAGAGGATCTGTCCTCTCTCCTGTGCGGTGTAGTATATAGAGGATCTGTCCTGTGTGGTGTAGTATATAGAGGATCTGTCCTCTCTCCTGTGCGATGTAGTATATAGAGGATCTGTCCTCTCTCCTGTGTGGTGTAGTATATAGAGGATCTGTCCTCTCTCTCCTGTGTGGTGTAGTATATAGAGGATCTGTCCTCTCTCCTGTGTGGTGTAGTATATAGAGGATCAGTCCTCTCTCTCCTGTGCGGTGTAGTATATAGAGGATCTGTCCCTGTGCGGTGTAGTATATAGAGGATCTGTCCTCTCTCCTGTGTGGTATAGTATATAGAGGATCTTTCCTCTCTCCTGTGTGGTGTAGTATATAGAGGATCTGTCCTGTGTGGTGTAGTATATAGAGGATCTGTCCTCTCTCCTGTGCGGTGTAGTATATAGAGGATCTGTCCTGTGTGGTGTAGTATATAGAGGATCTGTCCCTCTCCCCTGTGTGGTGTAGTATATAGAGGATCTGCCCTCCTGTGTGGTGTAGTATATAGAGGATCTGTCCTCTCTCCTGTGTGGTGTAGTATATAGAGGATCTCTCCTGTGTGGTGTAGTATATAGAGGACTCTCTCCTGTGTGGTGTAGTATATAGAGGATCTGTCCCCTCTCCTGTGTGGTGTAGTATATAGAGGATCTCTCCTCTCTCCTGTGTGGTGTAGTATATAGAGGATCTGTCCTCTCTCCTGTGCGGTGTAGTATATAGAGGATCTCTCCTGTGTGGTGTAGTATATAGAGGATCTGTCCTCTCTCTCCTGTGTGGTGTAGTATATAGAGGATCTGTCCTCTCTCCTGTGTGGTGTAGTATATAGAGGATCTGTCCTGTGTGGTGTAGTATATAGAGGATCTGTCCTCTCTCCTGTGTGGTGTAGTATATAGAGGATCTGTCCTCTCTCCTGTGTGGTGTAGTATATAGAGGCTCTGTCCTGTGTGGTGTAGTATATAGAGGATCTGCTCCTGTGCGGTGTAGTATATAGAGGATCTGTCCTCTCTCCTGTGTGGTGTAGTATATAGAGGATCTGTCCTCTCTCCTGTGTGGTGTAGTATATAGAGGATCTGTCCTCTCTCCTGTGCGGTGTAGTATATAGAGGATCTGTCCTCTCTCCTGTGCGGTGTAGTATATAGAGGATCTGTCCTCTCTCCTGTGTGGTGTAGTATATAGAGGATCTGTCCTCTCTCCTGTGTGGTGTAGTATATAGAGGATCTGTCCTCTCTCCTGTGTGGTGTAGTATATAGAGGATCTGTCCTGTGCGGTGTAGTATATAGAGGATCTGTCCTGTGCGGTGTAGTATATAGAGGATCTGTCCTCTCTCCTGTGTGGTGTAGTATATAGAGGATCTGTCCTCTCTCCTGTGTGGTGTAGTATATAGAGGATCTGTCCTCTCTCCTGTGTGGTGTAGTATATAGAGGATCTGTCCTCTCTCCTGTGTGGTGTAGTATATAGAGGATCTGTCCTGTGTGGTGTAGTATATAGAGGATCTGTCCTCTCTCCTGTGTGGTGTAGTATAAAGAGGATCTGTCCTCTCTCCTGTGTGGTATAGTATATAGAGGATCTGTCCTCTCTCCTGTGTGGTGTAGTATATAGAGGATCTGTCCTCTCTCCTGTGTGGTGTAGTATATAGAGGATCTGTCCTCTCTCCTGTGTGGTGTAGTATATAGAGGATCTGTCCTCTCTCCTGTGTGGTGTAGTATATAGAGGATCTGTCCTCTCTCCTGTGTGGTATAGTATATAGAGGATCTGTCCTCTCTCCTGTGTGGTGTAGTATATAGAAGATCTGTCCTCTCTCCTGTGTGGTGTAGTATATAGAGGATCTGTCCTCTCTCCTGTGTGGTGTAGTATATAGAGGATCTGTCCTCTCTCCTGTGCGGTGTAGTATATAGAGGATCTGTCCTGTGTGGTGTAGTATATAGAGGATCTGTCCTCTCCCCTGTGTGGTGTAGTATATAGAGGATCTGTCCTGTGTGGTGTAGTATATAGAGGATCTGTCCTCTCTCCTGTGTGGTGTAGTATATAGAGGATCTGTCTTCTCTCCTGTGTGGTGTAGTATATAGAGGATCTGTCCTCTCTCCTGTGCGGTGTAGTATATAGAGGATCTGTCCTCTCTCTCCTGTGTGGTGTAGTATATAGAGGATCTGTCCTCTCTCCTGTGTGGTGTAGTATATAGAGGATCTCTCCTGTGCGGTGTAGTATATAGAGGATCTGTCCTCTCTCCTGTGCGGTGTAGTATATAGAGGATCTGTCCTGTGTGGTGTAGTATATAGAGGATCTGTCCTCTCCCCTGTGTGGTGTAGTATATAGAGGATCTGTCCTGTGTGGTGTAGTATATAGAGGATCTGTCCTCTCTCCTGTGTGGTGTAGTATATAGAGGATCTGTCCTCTCTCCTGTGTGGTGTAGTATATAGAGGATCTGTCCTCTCTCCTGTGCGGTGTAGTATATAGAGGATCTGTCCTCTCTCCTGTGTGGTGTAGTATATAGAGGATCTGTCCTGTGTGGTGTAGTATATAGAGGATCTGTCCTCTCTCCTGTGTGGTGTAGTATATAGAGGATCTGTTCCTCTCTCTCCTGTGCGGTGTAGTATATAGAGGATCTCTCCTGTGTGGTGTAGTATATAGAGGATCTGTCCTCTCTCTCCTGTGCGGTGTAGTATATAGAGGATCTCTCCTGTGTGCTGTAGTATACAGAGGATCTGTCCTGTGTGGTGTAGTATATAGAGGATCTGTCCTCTCTCCTGTGTGGTGTAGTATATAGAGGATCTGCCCCTCCTGTGTGGTTTAGTATATAGAGGATCTGTCCTGTGTGGTGTAGTATATAGAGGATCTGTCCTCTCTCCTGTGTGGTGTAGTATATAGAGGATCTGTCCTGTGTGGTGTAGTATATAGAGGATCTGTCCTCTCTCCTGTGTGGTGTAGTATATAGAGGATCTGTCCTCTCTCCTGTGTGGTGTAGTATATAGAGGATCTGTCCTGTGTGGTGTAGTATATAGAGGATCTCTCCTGTGTGGTGTAGTATATAGAGAATCTGTCCTCTCTCCTGTGTGGTGTAGTATATAGAGGATCTGTCCTGTGTGGTGTAGTATATAGAGGATCTCTCCTGTGCGGTGTAGTATATAGAGGATCTGTCCTCTCTCCTGTGTGGTGTAGTATATACAGGATCTGTCCTCTCTCTCCTGTGTGGTGTAGTATATAGAGGATCTGTCCTCTCTCCCATGTGGTGTAGTATATAGAGGATCTGTCCTCTCTCCCATGTGGTGTAGTATATAGAGGATCTCTCCTCTCTCTCTCCTGTGTGGTGTAGTATATAGAGGATCTGTCCTGTGTGGTGTAGTATATAGAGGATCTCTCCTGTGTGGTGTAGTATCTAGAGGATCTGTCCTCTCTCCTGTGTGATGTAGTATATAGAGGATCTGTCCTGTGTGGTGTAGTATATAGAGGATCTGTCCTGTGTGGTGTAGTATATAGAGGATCTGTCCTTTCTCCTGTGCGGTGTAGTATATAGAGGATCTGTCCTCTCTCCTGTGCGGTGTAGTATATAGAGGATCTGTCCTCTCTCCTGTGTGGTGTAGTATATAGAGGATCTGTCCTCTCTCCTGTGTGGTGTAGTATATAGAGGATCTGTCCTCTCTCCTGTGTGGTGTAGTATATAGAGGATCTGTCTTCTCTCCTGTGTGGTGTAGTATATAGAGGATCTGTCCTCTCTCCTGTGCGGTGTAGTATATTGAGGATCTGTCCTCTCTCCTGTGTGGTGTAGTATATAGAGGATCTGTCCTCTCTCCTGTGTGGTGTAGTATATAGAGGATCTGTCCTGTGTGGTGTAGTATATAGAGGATCTGTCCTCTCTCCTGTGTGGTGTAGTATATAGAGGATCTCTCCTCTCTCCTGTGTGGTGTAGTATATAGAGGATCTGTCCTGTGTGGTGTAGTATATAGAGGATCTCTCCTGTGTGGTGTAGTATATAGAGGATCTGTCCTCTCTCCTGTGTGGTGTAGTATATAGAGGATCTGTCCTCTCTCCTGTGTGGTGTAGTATATAGAGGATCTGTCCTGTGTGGTGTAGTATATAGAGGATCTGTCCTCTCTCCTGTGTGGTGTAGTATATAGAGGATCTGTCCTCTCTCCTGTGTGGTGTAGTATATAGAGGATCTGTCCTCTCTCCTGTGTGGTGTAGTATATAGAGGATCTGTCCTCTCTCCTGTGTGGTGTAGTATATAGAGGATCTGTCCTCTCTCCTGTGCGGTGTAGTATATAGAGGATCTGTCCTCTCTCCTGTGTGGTGTAGTATATAGAGGATCTGTCCTCTCTCCTGTGTGGTGTAGTATATAGAGCATCTGTCCTGTGTGGTGTAGTATATAGAGGATCTGTCCTCTCTCCTGTGTGGTGTAGTATATAGAGGATCTCTCCTCTCTCCTGTGTGGTGTAGTATATAGAGGATCTGTCCTGTGTGGTGTAGTATATAGAGGATCTCTCCTGTGTGGTGTAGTATATAGAGGATCTGTCCTCTCTCCTGTGCGGTGTAGTATATAGAGGATCTGTCCTCTCTCCTGTGTGGTGTAGTATATAGAGGATCTGTCCTGTGTGGTGTAGCATATAGAGGATCTGTCCTCTCTCCTGTGTGGTGTAGTATATAGAGGATCTCTCCCGTGCGGTGTAGTATATAGAGGATCTGTCCTCTCTCCTGTGCGGTGTAGTATATAGAGGATCTGTCCTCTCTCCTGTGTGGTGTAGTATATAGAGGATCTGTCCTCTCTCCTGTGCGGTGTAGTATATAGAGGATCTGTCCTCTCTCTCCTGTGTGGTGTAGTATATAGAGGATCTGTCCTCTCTCCTGTGTGGTGTAGTATATAGAGGATCTGTCCTGTGTGGTGTAGTATATAGGGAGTCTGTCCTGTGCGGTGTAGTATATTGAGGATCTGTCCTCTCTCCTGTGCGGTGTAGTATATAGAGGATCTGTCCTCTCTCCGGTGTAGTGTAGTATATAGAGGATTGTCCTCTCTCCTGTGCGGTGTAGTATATAGAGGATCTGTCCTGTGTGGTGTAGTATATAGAGGATCTGTCCTCTCTCCTGTGTGGTGTAGTATATAGAGGATCTGTCCTCTCTCCTGTGTGGTGTAGTATATAGAGGATCTCTCCTGTGTGGTGTAGTATATAGAGGATCTGTCCTCTCTCCTGTGTGGTGTAGTATATAGAGGATCTGTCCTCTCTCCCTCCTGTGTGGTGTAGTATATAGAGGATCTGTCCTCTCTCCCGTGTGGTGTAGTATATAGAGGATCTCTCCTCTCTCTCTCCTGTGTGGTGTAGTATATAGAGGATCTGTCCTCTCTCCTGTGTGGTGTAGTATATAGAGGATCTGTCCTGTGTGGTGTAGTATATAGAGGATCTGTCCTCTCTCCTGTGTGGTGTAGTATATAGAGGATCTGTCCTCTCTCCTGTGTGGTGTAGTATATAGAGGATCTGCCCTCTCTCCTGTGTGGTGTAGTATATAGAGGATCTGTCTTCTCTCCTGTGTGGTGTAGTATATAGAGGATCTGTCCTCTCTCCTGTGCGGTGTAGTATATTGAGGATCTGTCCTCTCTCCTGTGTGGTGTAGTATATAGAGGATCTGTCCTCTCTCCTGTGTGGTGTAGTATATAGAGGATCTGTCCTCTCTCCTGTGTGGTGTAGTATATAGAGGATCTCTCCTCTCTCCTGTGTGGTGTAGTATATAGAGGATCTGTCCTGTGTGGTGTAGTATATAGAGGATCTCTCCTGTGTGGTGTAGTATATAGAGGATCTGTCCTCTCTCCTGTGTGGTGTAGTATATAGAGGATCTGTCCTCTCTCCTGTGTGGTGTAGTATATAGAGGATCTGTCCTGTGTGGTGTAGTATATAGAGGATCTGTCCTCTCTCCTGTGTGGTGTAGTATATAGAGGATCTGTCCTCTCTCCTGTGTGGTGTAGTATATAGAGGATCTGTCCTCTCTCCTGTGTGGTGTAGTATATAGAGGATCTGTCTTCTCTCCTGTGTGGTGTAGTATATAGAGGATCTGTCCTCTCTCCTGTGTGGTGTAGTATATAGAGGATCTGTCCTCTCTCCTGTGTGGTGAAGTATATAGAGGATCTGTCCTCTCTCCTGTGTGGTGTAGTATATAGAGGATCTGTCCTGTGTGGTGTAGTATATAGAGGATCTGTCCTCTCTCCTGTGTGGTGTAGTATATAGAGGATCTCTCCTCTCTCCTGTGTGGTGTAGTATATAGAGGATCTGTCCTGTGTGGTGTAGTATATAGAGGATCTCTCCTGTGTGGTGTAGTATATAGAGGATCTGTCCTCTCTCCTGTGCGGTGTAGTATATAGAGGATCTGTCCTCTCTCCTGTGTGGTGTAGTATATAGAGGATCTGTCCTGTGTGGTGTAGTATATAGAGGATCTGTCCTCTCTCCTGTGTGGTGTAGTATATAGAGGATCTCTCCCGTGCGGTGTAGTATATAGAGGATCTGTCCTCTCTCCTGTGCGGTGTAGTATATAGAGGATCTGTCCTCTCTCCTGTGTGGTGTAGTATATAGAGGATCTGTCCTCTCTCCTGTGCGGTGTAGTATATAGAGGATCTGTCCTCTCTCTCCTGTGTGGTGTAGTATATAGAGGATCTGTCCTCTCTCCTGTGTGGTGTAGTATATAGAGGATCTGTCCTGTGTGGTGTAGTATATAGAGGATCTGCCCTCTCCTGTGCGGTGTAGTATATTGAGGATCTGTCCTCTCTCCTGTGCGGTGTAGTATATAGAGGATCTGTCCTCTCTCCGGTGTGGTGTAGTATATAGAGGATTGTCCTCTCTCCTGTGCGGTGTAGTATATAGAGGATCTGTCCTGTGTGGTGTAGTATATAGAGGATCTGTCCTCTCTCCTGTGTGGTGTAGTATATAGAGGATCTGTCCTCTCTCCTGTGTGGTGTAGTATATAGAGGATCTCTCCTGTGTGGTGTAGTATATAGAGGATCTGTCCTCTCTCCTGTGTGGTGTAGTATATAGAGGATCTGTCCTCTCTCCCTCCTGTGTGGTGTAGTATATAGAGGATCTGTCCTCTCTCCCGTGTGGTGTAGTATATAGAGGATCTCTCCTCTCTCTCTCCTGTGTGGTGTAGTATATAGAGGATCTGTCCTCTCTCCTGTGTGGTGTAGTATATAGAGGATCTGTCCTGTGTGGTGTAGTATATAGAGGATCTGTCCTCTCTCCTGTGTGGTGTAGTATATAGAGGATCTGCCCTCTCTCCTGTGTGGTGTAGTATATAGAGGATCTGTCCTGTGTGGTGTAGTATATAGAGGATCTGTCCTCTCTCCTGTGTGGTGTAGTATATAGAGGATCTGCCCTCTCTCCTGTGTGGTGTAGTATATAGAGGATCTGTCCTGTGTGGTGTAGTATATAGAGGATCTGTCCTCTCTCCTGTGTGGTGTAGTATATAGAGGATCTGTCCTCTCTCCTGTGTGGTGTAGTATATAGAGGATCTGTCCTCTCTCCTGTGTGGTGTAGTATATAGAGGATCTGTCCTGTGTGGTGTAGTATATAGAGGATCTGTCCTGTGTGGTGTAGTATATAGAGGATCTGTCCTCTCTCCTGTGCGGTGTAGTATATAGAGGATCTGTCCTGTGTGGTGTAGTATATAGAGGATCTGTCCTCTCTCCTGTGTGGTGTAGTATATAGAGGATCTCTCCTGTGTGGTGTAGTATATAGAGGATCTGTCCTCTCTCCTGTGTGGTGTAGTATATAGAGGATCTGTCCTCTCTCCTGTGTGGTGTAGTATATAGAGGATCTGTCCTCTCTCCTGTGTGGTGTAGTATATACAGGATCTTTCCTCTCTCTCCTGTGTGGTGTAGTATATAGAGGATCTGTCCTCTCTCCCATGTGGTGTAGTATATAGAGGATCTGTCCTCTCTCCCATGTGGTGTAGTATATAGAGGATCTGTCCTCTCTCCCATGTGGTGTAGTATATAGAGGATCTCTCCTCTCTCTCTCCTGTGTGGTGTAGTATATAGAGGATCTGTCCTGTGTGGTGTAGTATATAGAGGATCTCTCCTGTGTGGTGTAGTATCTAGAGGATCTGTCCTCTCTCCTGTGTGATGTAGTATATAGAGGATCTGTCCTGTGTGGTGTAGTATATAGAGGATCTGTCCTGTGTGGTGTAGTATATAGAGGATCTGTCCTCTCTCCTGTGCGGTGTAGTATATAGAGGATCTGTCCTCTCTCCTGTGCGGTGTAGTATATAGAGGATCTGTCCTCTCTCCTGTGTGGTGTAGTATATAGAGGATCTCTCCTGTGCGGTGTAGTATATAGAGGATCTGTCCTCTCTCCTGTGTGGTGTAGTATATAGAGGATCTGTCCTCTCTCCTGTGTGGTGTAGTATATAGAGGATCTGTCCTCTCTCCTGTGTGGTGTAGTATACAGAGGATCTGTCCTGTGTGGTGTAGTATATAGAGGATCTGTCCTCTCTCCTGTGCGGTGTAGTATATAGAGGATCTGTCCTGTGTGGTGTAGTATATAGAGGATCTGTCCTCTCTCCTGTGCGGTGTAGTATATAGAGGATCTGTCCTGTGCGGTGTAGTATATAGAGGATCTGTCCTCTCTCCTGTGTGGTGTAGTATATAGAGGATCTGTCCTCTCTCCTGTGTGGTGAAGTATATAGAGGATCTGTCCTGTGCGGTGTAGTATATAGAGGATCTGTCCTCTCTCCTGTGCGGTGTAGTATATAGAGGATCTGTCCTCTCTCCTGTGTGGTGTAGTATATAGAGGATCTCTCCTGTGTGGTGTATATAGAGGATCTGTCCTGTGTGGTGTAGTATATAGAGGATCTGTCCTGTGCGGTGTAGTATATAGAGGATCTGTCCTCTCTCCTGTGTGGTGTAGAATATAGAGGATCTGTCCTCTCTCCTGTGTATTGTAGTATATAGAGGATCTCTCCTGTGCGGTGTAGTATATAGAGGATCTGTCCTCTCTCCTGTGTGGTGTAGTATATAGAGGATCTCTCCTGTGCGGTGTAGTATATAGAGGATCTGTCCTCTCTCCTGTGTGGTGTAGTATATAGAGGATCTGTCCAGTGTGGTGTAGTATATAGAGGATCTGTCCTCTCTCCTGTGTGGTGTAGTATATAGAGGATCTGTCCTGTGTGGTGTAGTATATAGAGGATCTGTCCTCTCTCCTGTGTGTGTAGTATATAGAGGATCTGTCCTCTCTCCTGTGTGGTGTGATATACACACGTGGACAAAATTGTTGGTCCCCCTTGTTTAATGAAAGAAAACCCCACAATGGTCACAGAAATAACTTGAATCTGACAAAAGTAATAATATATAAAAATTCTATGAAAATGAACAAATGAAAGTCAGACATTGCTTTCCAACCAGGCTTCAACAGAATTTTTTTTAAAAAAGAAAACTCATGAAACAGGCCTGGACAGAAATGACGGTTCCCTTAACTTAATATTTTGTTCCACAACCTTTTGAGGCAATCCCTGCAATCAAACGATTCCTGTAACTGTCAATGAGACTTCTGCACCTCTCAGCAGGTATTTTGGCCACTCCTCATGAGCAAACTGCTCCAGTTGTCTCGGGTGTGAAGGGTGCCTTTTCCAGACGGCAGGTTTCAGCTCCTTCCAAAGATGCTAAATAGGATTTCGGTCAGGGCTCATAGAAGGCCACTTCAGAATAGTCCAATGTTTTCCTCTTAGCCATTCTTGGGTGTTTTTAGCTGTGTTTTGGGT
This sequence comes from Leptodactylus fallax, assembly GCA_947044405.1. Taxonomy (NCBI): domain Eukaryota; kingdom Metazoa; phylum Chordata; class Amphibia; order Anura; family Leptodactylidae; genus Leptodactylus; species Leptodactylus fallax. The sequence goes on from CAMRHE010000323.1 coordinate 589,748, forward strand.
CATTATCCTGTTACAAGACCCATGACCTGCGACTGAGACCAAGCTTTCTGACACTGGGCAGCACATTTCTCTCTAGAATCCCTTGATAGTCTTGAGATTTCATTGTACCCTGCACAGATTCAAGACACCCTGTGCCAGATGCAGCAAAGCAGCCCCAGAACATAACAGAGCCTCCTCCATGTGTCACAGTAGGTACAGTGTTCTTTTCAAGATAGGCTTCATTGTTCCATCTGTGAACATAGAGCTGATGTGCCTTGCCAAAAATTTCGATTTTTGTCTCATCTGTCCATAGGACATTCTCCCAGAAGCTTTGTGGCTTGTCAACATGTAGTTTGGCAAATTCCAGTCTGTTTTTTTTATGATTTGTTTTCAACAACGGTGTCCTCCTTGGTCGTCTCCCATGAAGTCCACTTTGACTCAAACAAGGATGGATGGTGCGATCTGACACTGATGTTCCTTGAGCTTGAAGTTCACCTTTAATCTCTTTAGAAGTTTTTCTGGGCTCTTTTGTTACCATTCGTATTATCCTTCTCTTTGATTTGTCATCAGTTTTCCTCCTGCGGCCACGCCCAGGGAGGTTGGCTACAGTCCCATGGATCTTAAATTTCTGAATAATATGTGCAACTGTAGTCACACGAACATCAAGCTGCTTGGAGATGGTTTTATAACCTTTACCTTTAACATGCTTGTCTATAATTTTCTTTCTAAGCTCCTGAGACAAGTCTTTCCTTCGCTTCCTCTGGTCCATGTTGGTACTCACCATGTCACCAAACAGCACAGCGAGTATCTGTAGCCCTATATACAGGCCACTGACTGATTACAGGATTGTAGACACCTGGGATGATAATTAATGGACACACCTTGATGTAACATGTCCCTTTGGTCACATTATTTTCAGGGGTAACATCATTTCTGTCCAGGCCTGTTTCATGAGTTTTCTTTTTAAAAAAAATTCTGTTGAAGCCTGGTTGGAAAGCAATGTCTGACTTTCATTTGTTCATTTTCATAGAATATTTATATATTATTACTTTTGTCAGATTCAAGTTATTTCTGTGACCATTGTGGGTTTTTCTTTCATTAAATGAGGGGTAACAACAATTTTGTCCACGTGTGTATATCACTGGTTCTCTTTCTGTACTATGCGTACCCAATGGGGTACATCCCGCCATGTCTGAGGGTTTTTGCCTTTTCATAGCTCTCAAATAAACAAATGAATCCTCTGAAAATATTTTTCTCATTAGGCCAAATTGCCATTTTTTTGTCATTTCTCATCTATAATGTAAAAGTGATCAAAGTGACAAACATTATATAAAAAGTCTGTCTGGTCCAGCAATCAACGACCCCTTTTGCAGAAATATAAAAAAATTACGGCTGTCAGAATATGGCGTCTTTGAAGCCTTATGTGACACGTTCAGCACTGCTACATCTGTCTACTTGTCTATATTTAATTACCTTTCCTTTCTAATAAACGCCCTTCCCGAGCTTCTTCTCTCTCCGGAGATTCGTCCATCTTATGATATCAATAGACGGCACAGAAGTTCAATGCCTAAACAAATGAAGGAGCCATCAATTAAACCAACTTTATTCGCAACCTCTAACAAACATCTGGCAAAGTGGTGTAAATCAGAGCGCAGGGTGCAGTCATTATACTCGCCGCTCGGCCGACATGAAGAGACTGCGGCCTTTGTCAAGTATTCATTAAGGGTCGTAAATGGGTTTTTACAACAAAGTCCATTGGAATAGAAAGAGGGAACCTCATTATTAGACTTCACAGGACACTAATGATATGGCCGGGGGCCTGACAAGTACTCACAGGGCCCCAGAGCTACATGTATGGTATCTAAGCTGCCCTTAGCTGAGGCCTATAAGACAAAAGCACAGAAAGTTACATATTCAAGGGGTTGTCCAGAATATACACTCTCACCTGTCCCCGATGCTCCGGTCTCTCCCACTACGGTCCAGTCCTGTTCCTACCGGGGTTTTGTTCTGGCAGAAGTCCTCGGTGCACGTGACTGCTGAGGTCAATCTGAGTAAAAGGAACTGGGACACCACAGATGACGTATACAAGTGATTGGCTTCAGTGGTCACATGCGCCACGAGCATCGGGGAACCGCTGGATCGGATCATGGCGGGAGACACTGGATCACCTTCTCCGGCCTCCTTGCCAAAATCGGGCTATCCTGGAAAACCCCTTTATATATACACATGTAGCTAAATACAGACAAATGGATACAGGGGTGTAGCTATGGGGGGCAAAGTTACACCTTGGAACAGGTGCATGATGGGACTCAATAACCCCCACAAGAGGGCAGTATTATAAACTCCATGTGGTAGCTGTGTGGGTCAGAACGATCTGGGGTTTCTCCCAAATTAAAAAAAAAATTTCAGGTCCAACCTCGAATGTGAAACTTTTGGAGTTCGCCACCCACGATTCACTATTATTCTGTGGGGTCTCTTGGGATTTTGGGGGGGTTTATTTGTACAAAAAAAGTGTGACTTTTTTACACTGCTCCTAACAGATGGGAAAGTGGGTGTGGTTAGTCTAACAGGTGATTTATCAAAATGCAACTTTTTAAAAAGTTGGAAAAATTGTCACAATTTCATTCCAGTAGGGGGTGGCATAGAAAGCGGAGCAACATCTCAGGACAGAAGTGTCAGATTTACCAAATATTGGGCAACATTAGATAAATTTGGTGCTAATTACAGCAATGCCAGTAAAGCCCAGCAAAACTGACTTTCAAAATTCCGCTCATGAGAGATTTCTCCCCTTATTTGTTGTGCATTTTATATATCATTATTGGCTTCAAAATAATGGGGCATTTATAAAAACTGGGCTGGTCTTAATGTGTGGTGTGCCGGCATCGGATGTGCCGCGGTTACCAGGAGGCCCCTTTATAAATGTCATCTGTGGGCCAGAAACTGATCTCTACCCCAGCAAGAAGCGCCAGAAAATGCAGGTATTACAATACACCAGTTTGGCTAAAGAGGAGCAACTTTTGCCAGAAAACGTGCAAAATTTGTGCATTTTTAAGACTGGGTAAACACATTGGCCCAGACTGATTATGTCTTGCTGGCCAGTTTTCTGGCATAAAAGGCATAAAAAGTTGCATCTTTCTTAGGCTCTTTCTTACACTCCATTTTCACAAAAAGGTGGCGTGGAGAGGGCGTGCAGGAGGGGTCATCAGCCCTACTAGATTTATGCCAGCTATGAGTTGGTGTACATTTCCCCCCAGACACACAGCCCGGTGGAGAACAACACCAGTCTTCATAAATCTGCCCTATCGTGTACTTGCAGTGAGATAACTGGTGCCCCAGTGGCTGCCCCATACACACACTGCAGAAAATCCCACTGCACAAAGTGTCTTGCCCTGCAGGTTTAGGACACAACATGCCAATTATTGCAATGCAAAGCTTGAAAACTGGGACTAGCCACCTGGGAATCGCTGAAAGCCACAATGAAAACTAGCCATTTACAGATGTTTATTTGCTGCACAAGGGTCAGATGTGGGACGTCAGCAAACGATATCCTCGCCTTAGCCCCAAAGCTTCTTCTTTAAAGGAGACGTCACATCACCTCCACCAACTCTAGCTCATTTCGTTCTTTCATTCTTCTGATTCTGGTGCATTTGGAATTTTTTTCTCTAGCCCCCACCATTCCTGAGTAATCAATACAGTTAGCTTTTGTTCCTGATCACTAGACTCCCTAATGTCAAGTGGGTGGCATTAGGAGGAGGCAAGGGGGCGGGACTCAGAGCTCCAATCAGAGGTGGAAAGTGTCAGAGAGTGTCAGGGACAGTTTGGTGATGTAGTTGTAGAGAACATCAGTGAGAATGACAGAAAACCCCCTTGCCTGCTTCTGTATGACACCACCCACTTGGCATTAGAGAGTCTAGTTAGGATATCAGGCACCAAAACTAACAGCACGGATTGCTCAGGAATGGTGGGGACTAGAGAAAAAAATTCCATCTGAAAAGAGTTTGAGCTAATGGAGGCAGTGAAAGGTCCCCTTTAAGTGAGTGTGCCCCAATTTTTTAAAAATCTGCCATGACAGGGGATAAGTGTCTGACAACTGGGGGCCCGATTGCCAGGTCCCCCAGTGATCAGGAGGATGGAGCACGGAAAGTCCTCCTAAGGGCTCTTTGTGAACGCAGCACCAGTGTACTTGTGTGACCGGGCGCTGCCGGAGATTACAGTATAGGCAGTCCCATAGAAGTGAATGGAGAATCGGTCACGCAAGCGCACTGCTGCTCCATTCGCAAGGCGGCCTTATCCCCTGTCCTGTGAATAGGGTATTAGTGTCCATAACAGGACCCCCTATAAGGCTGAGGCCACACGCTGCCAAAAACTGTGTTCTCTGTTGCAGTTTTTGCTGCATTTTTTGAGTCAAAGCCGGATATGGATTTAGTAGAAAGTGTTTCCTTTATATTTCCCTGACTTTGGCTCTCAAAACTAAAATGCAGGAAAACCTGCAACAAAAAGCAGCTTTTCCGCAATGTGTGGCTTTAGTCGTAACAGGTGAAGTGTATATTACAGAATATAGACTGAGCAGGTTCACGTAAAGCTTGTATCATCTGTATACAGATCTGTGTAGAACTTTCCTGGCTACATTATACAGGGGCATCTCAATAAATTAGAATATCTGTGAAACGTTTATTTCTTTCAGTAATTAAATAAAAAAAGTGACCTCCTATATTTTCTAGATTCTTTACACACAGAGTCTTCTATTTCAAGTGTTTTATTTCTGTAAATGTTGATTATGGATTACAGGTAATGAAAACCAAAATCTAAGAAAATTAGAATATTGTAAGTTCAGTTCAGTATTGTAAATTCAGTGTCACCTGCCAAGGTTTCCTAAGCCTATAAATGGTCCCTCAGTCTGGTTCAGTAGGACACACAATCATGGAAGACGCTGATTATGGATTGTATTACTGAATTACTGAAATGAATGAACGTTTCACAGATATTCTAATTTATTGAGATGCCCCTGTAGCCCAAAGTTCCCGTGTGCTTTGCATAGTTGTAATCCCCGGGCTGTCCACTAGATGTCGCCGCCTCCCACTCCCGGCTTCGCTGCCTTCGCTGTGTCTTAGTTTTTTCAATGGATACAATGTTGCATCAGGATGCGTCCCCATTAACCCCGCGCTGCCCGGGCCGGACACCTTGCGCCTTGTAGTGCTGTGCCTGGTTCCCACCTTCCTGCCCAGTGCAGGCAGCAGAGGAGTCGCTGCGTTATTTGCTCTGCTTTGTTTGCTCAGCTCTTCTCGGGTTTCCCAGCTCTTTGCTCCACCCCACTGGGGATCAGGAGACAGAAAGCCATTAGTTGGCACTAAAACTATTTCCCAGTGTGTGAACTCGGAGTAAAGTCCTGGAGGTGGACAATGCACCCAGCATGGCTGTAGCTGCGGCAGCCCCGGGCAGCAGGGTGCAGAGGAGCGGCTGGCTGGAGGTGCTGGTCAGGGACAGCTGGCACAAAGTTGGGGTGAACTTGTCTGAGGACTCCCTGGTACTGAGCAGTGAGGACATCAGCTCCAATGGCATCACCAATGGCTCGTACAGAAGTGCCCAGGACCCTGGCAGCCCCAAGGGGGTCAGGACTGCCCTCACTGACCTGCCAGAGCAAGTGCCAGAGGCCATTGCCAACAAGAAGAGGGCAGTCAAGGTGGTGAAGCAGGAGTTGGGGGGGCTGGGCATCAGTATCAAGGGGGGCAAGGAGAACAAGATGCCCATCCTCATCAGCAAGATCTTTAAGGGGCTGGCAGCCGACCAGACTCAGTCCCTGTATGTTGGAGATGCCATCTTATCTGTCAATGGGGTGGACCTGAGAGATGCCACTCATGATGAGGCTGTGCAGGCTCTGAAGAAGGCTGGCAGGGAGGTCATCCTGGAGGGTGAGTGCTGGCTGGGCGCAGGAAACTTACTGCAAAGAATACTCTAAGATGTTCTGCAGCAGCCGCATTAGTGTAGTGATCTTTGTTCTAGTATATGTGTATCTAGGTCATGTATGTATAGATATGTCACTGCTGCTAGCTGCATGGGCCGTAACCATGCTAAGTTATAACTGTCAGTCCTGCATTCAAAGATGTTCTGCAGCAGCTGCTTTAGAGTACTGCCCACTTTACTAGTATATGTGTATCTACGTCATGTATGTATAGATATGTCACCATTACTGACTGCATGGGCCGTAACCATGCTAAGTTATAACTGTCAGTCCTGCATTCAAAGATGTTCTGCAGCAGCTGCATTACTGTAGTGATCTTTGTACTAGTATATGTGTATCTAGGTCATGTATGTATAGATATGTCACTGCTATTAGCTGCATGGGCCATAACCATGCTGAACTATAACAGTCAGTCCTGCATTCAAAGATGTTCTGCAGCAGCTGCTTTAGAGTACTCTCCACTTTACTAGTATATGTGTATTTAGGTCATGTATGTATAGATATGTCACCATTACTGACTGCATGGGCCGTAACCATGCTGAACTATATCAGTCAGTCCTGCATTCGAAGATGTTCTGCAGCAGCTGCATTACTGTAGTGATCTATGTACTAGTATATGTGTATCTAGGTCATGTATGTATAGATATGTCACCATTACTGACTGCATGGGCCGTAACCATGCTGAACTATATCAGTCAGTCCTGCATTCAAAGATGTTCTGCAGCAGCTGCATTACTGTAGTGATCTATGTACTAGTATATGTGTATCTACGTCATGTATGTATAGATATGTCACCATTACTGACTGCATGGGCCGTAACCATGCTGAACTATATCAGTCAGTCCTGCATTCAAAGATGTTCTGCAGCAGCTGCATTAGAGTAGTGATCCTTGTCCTAGTATATATGTTTCTATAGCTATGTCATTATTACTAGCTGCATAAGCTATAACCATGCAGAATTGGTACTGTGAGTCCTGCAGTCAAAGATGTTCTGCAGCAGCTGTGTCACAGAAATAATAGATCGTGCTGGATCCATGCCTAGAGCATGTATTGGCTGATATGATGTCATTGGTATACACTGATTACTGTAACAATGCTGGATAATAATTGACACTTTTCCATACGAAGATGTTCTGCAGCAGCTGCTGCCTGGGTATTAGATCACTACAATTACACAATTACTATTATATAATGACTATGTTTCCAATGTATAAATTGTATATATTACTACGCGCTGTATACAGGGATTGATACGTTATGACATTTGACGGTTGTACTCTCAAAGATGTTCTGCAGCAGCTGTGGCATGGCGCTGTTTATCAGATATTTGTAGAGCTTATATCGTTCCATGGGGCATGGGCCATATGGATTTTAAGTGACAGTTTGCTATATGGTCAGCTGTCTGGAATCATTGTAATTTTTGCTTTTAAAGATGTTCTGCAGCAGCTGCTACGTAGTATGGGGTGAGGTGTGGGCAGATCTTATGTCATCATGAATTGTTAAATTAGAACATAAAACTGTATCTGACACTGCTGTTATTAGTATAGTCCACCTTATAGCAGGAGAGGCCAGGAAGCTGAGCTATGAGGAGCTGATTTATATGGCCCCCATGCTGCGCTGTGTGTACATGGGCCAAGGAGGTCTATAGGACCGTATATATGGGATAAGGAGTGTCCACTATACCCAAATTCAGCCATGCCAGTGCCGGGCCGGTCCTTATATTAATATCGTATGGGCATCTTATACATGCCAGCATTTAAAGGGCCAGTGTCTTAAAGGGAGACTCCTTTACCATAGTGTTAGTCAGGGAAAGAAAATCACCGGTGTCCACAGTGTTCCCTCCATATTACATTTGGAGTGTCTGAATCCATGATATGTCTATAACCTGTTCTACATTGCTGGAGCTGTCATGTCACCACCCATGAGGGCTCCTCTAAGCTGTCGGAAGGCCAGACCCACCCAGGCCTCCACTAGTAAAGTCTAATTTTACTGGAAGCCTGAAATATATAGGTTAAATATGTATATAATAGCCATGTGACCATTTCTAGGATATTTGGCTGTGTTTTCTGAGCTAAGCGGGGGCGGGTCTTAAAGGGGTTTTCCATTAATGACATTTATCCCTTATCCACAAGTGTCTGAATGCTGCGAATCAGATTGCCGGGACACTCAGTGATCATGACAACAGGAGCCCGGAAGTTCCACGGAGTGCCCCATGTGATTGGACCTTTGCTGCGCATGCGCACTGCTCCATTCCCTTCTATGGGACTTCCAGGACAGTGTTCTCCGCCAGTAATGAGCACAATGGCTGAACATGCCCATCACTCCATCCACATACCCTGCGGTCCCCCCCCCCCCCCCCCCCCCATGATCTTGTTACTTGCTATGCTGTAGATATGTCTACGTGCCTACAGAGGAAACCCCCTTTAAGAATCTGGGATTTAATTGTTAGGAGTAATGCTGAAATACCTTTGTAGTGTCATAGATGTCCTATGGCTTGAATCAGTGCTGATTTCGGGGGGTTACAATTACAGAGGGCCCCACCTTCTAGGAGACACCAAAAGAGTGGGAACCCCAGAAACAAACTGAAGTCTTCACGATAGTTTAGCGTCATATGGTGGTATTATTTATGTGGAAATTATATGGCAGTATTATGTGGACACTGCATATTATATGGGCACTATGGTTGTAGTATGTGGGCTATATACTGTATATGGCAGTATTATCTGAGCACTGTGTGGAAGTATTATATGAGCTGAAATTCCAAGTATATATGTAAATATATATAATATGGCGGTATTATTTTGGAAATTAATAGTAGTATTAGGTGAAAATTGGTGTTATATGATCTTTTAACGCAGTATTTATTGATTACTGCCTATAATGTGAGATATATCTAGTGGTAGTATGTTGGCTGTATATGGCAGTATTATCTTATCTAGTGCTGTATGATGGTGTTATGTAAATTTGTTAATGTAGTATTATCTTATATTACTGTATATGATATGAACACTTTGGTGGTAAGATGTAAGCCATAAATGGCAATACTATCTGAGCACTGTATGGTAGTTTTATATGGGCTGAAATTATGAGTTAACTGATATTTAGAGGCATTAGTGCTATTATTTTGGAAAAGAATTGTATTGTTATGTGAGAATTTTAAGGCGGTTTTATCCAACTTTTTAAAGGTAGTATTAATTGGTTACTGCCTATTATTTAAGTTCTATCTGGTAGTAGTATGTTTGTTGCATGTGGCAGTATTATCTAAGTATGGTATGGCGGTATTATGTGAGTTTAAGGTAGTATCATTTGGATACTTCCTATTATGTGTGCACTATGTTGGTAACATGTGAGCTGGATATGGCAGTATTATCGGAGCACTATTTGGCAGTATTATCAGAGCACTGTATGGCAATATTTTATAGGCTGAAATTATGAGCAAACTGATATTTAGAGACAAATGGCAGAATTATTTTAGAGCTGAATTGCAGTATTATGTGGGGATTTTAAGATGGTATTATGTAATTTTTCTAAAGTAGTATTTATTGTTTACTGCCTATTATTTAAGAATTTTATGGTTGCAGTATGTCGGCTTTATAAGGCAGTATTATCTGAGCACTATATGGCAGTATTATATAGGCTCAAGTTATAAGGAAACAATTTAAAAACGGCTTTGCTTTTTATGAAAATGTATTTTAGGGAATTGCTATTTAGGCTGCTTCCATCCCGATATATTCCGCCCCTCTACGCCGTGTAGGAATAGAGCCATGACCTTTTCAAAAATTTCATTTCTTTGACTGTGGTTATTTTAGTCCTGGCCTTTTTAGATGAATGTTTTCGATGGATTGAGCAGAGCCGATGCAGCGTGAGGCAGGCCGCAGCTTGTTGACTCCCAGCCGTTGTAGCATACTTGTAGCCAGCCGGCTTACTCACAAGTAGTAGGAAGCCTGGGGATTTTCGGCTTTTATGGATCTCAGCATTTCCTGCCAGCTTAAAGCATCCCACTAACACATTATAACTTTTAGTGGGCGAGAAGTCTGCGGGACTGCATTGTGTATATGTTCATGGTGTTTATATGTGTTGATTTGCTCCGTGTTGTCACCTTTTTCTGATCCCTGTATTCCTGGTTACAGGATAGTTTCTACATTGTAGCCATTCGATAACATATATAGATAGTTATTACATTGTAGCCATTCGATAACATATAGTTACAGGATAGTGTCTACATTGTAGCTATTCGATAACTATCTCCTTGACAACTTTCCCCCTACATCACATTCATAAGTAGTAGTATGAAGATGATTTGGGGACGGCTTCCACCTCCAAAATAGGCGTCCATGGATGCTGCAGCTGATTTAGCCACAAAGTCCGCAGATCAAGACTCTGCGCTGATTCGGACCATTCACATGAGCCTAATCAGCAGCAAAAAGCCGCACCATAATGGCGACGCTCTACTTTGGCATTCTGCCGCAGGTATCCATCAGCTGGAAAGTGGCTGACGGAAAATGAAGAGGAATCCCCACCATGGCCCCTTAGAGTCTGTCAGTTCCTGCTTTCACAGGCCCTTGCACACGACCATGGGCTAGATCAGTGTGCTATGGGGGTTTTTCCTGGATAGCACACTGACCCATTCATTCCTGTCGGCCCATGCACATGGCCGAGTATTACACGGATCAGTGTGTGGGCCAAAACACTGGGCAGAAAAACTAAGGAAAAGGCCTATTCCTGTCTGGTTTTGCGGCCGTGCTTCCGCAGCCCCCATTAAATAAATGGGGCCGTGGTAGCACAGGCGGCATGCGGATGTTCAATCACAGCTACCGGTCCGCACACAGTCGTGTGCAATGGGCCCAAACCTCGCTTGTCAGCTTTGTTGTGTAGCCTGGGACAGAGTCAGCAGAGGGACTATAATGTTGATGTATTGTCCTTAGAATAGGTCAATTACAGATCCGTAGGGGTCCGACACTTGGTATCACCTGACAATCAGATGTGCTCAATCACAGAGCTGCAATACCAAGCGCAGCCAATATACAATGTATGGCACTGTGCTTGGTAAGCAGTAAAGAGGCAGCAGTGCTCATCCAAATGCAGCAGTCTCTTCACACAGCTGATTTTTGGGGTGTCAGACCTCCGCCCAAGGAGATATCATCAAGATCACTGTGCTGGTGCTTCAATACCTTACTATACTACGTAGTACCATATATACACAGATAAGGCTCTGTCTCCTGGGGAGAGTCTGCTCTACATTAGTTCCTGGATGATGTTTATAATTGACTTTCATTCATTGCAGCTGCCATAAAGAACTCACTACAAGTAATACCAGAAGGAAGTGTCTCCAATATGGCTGCCCCCAGGCAAGTACTTGAAAAATGTAAAAGAAAGTAGCTATAGCATAAAAAACATCTGAAAAACCGCATAACTTTTCTAATGTTATCGCACATCAAAGTAAAGATGCTAAAATCAATATATGAAATATCCCTTTTAAGTAAATAATGCCGCTGACAGTTCCAAGGAATAATTCTCACCAATATGTCATTGTGTAGACGGAAGATCTTTGATAGCTTAGACAACACCAAGCTGTAAAACACTGTAGACGCTGTAGAGATACTGTAGTCGCTGATCCGTACAGGTAACCTAAGACTTGCTTTTACTGATACTTAAAGTGGAACTCCACCTAAATTCCTCTTCTCTCTTGAAGTGGCTGCCATGTTCCGCAGAATACCTCAACTCTTTGGAGATCTTCATTACTGGAATCTCTATCATACTTATGGTGTCAGTACGGTAGAGCGCCAAAACTGCGCCACCTACAATTAAAGTGTACCTCCAATTATAAAACCTCTTTTCAAAAATGAATAGTACAGGTGAATATAAGAAACTTTGTAATACATCTTAATTACAAAATCTGATTCCTTCTCCACTTATTAAGCTGCTCTCCTTCTCCTTATCGTCAGAGTGCTTATTTGTATAGAATCTGTCTCCATACTCACCTCACACAGATGTCTATGGAGAAGGGGAGGGGGGGAGGCTCTAAATTGATTTATTGCCTTATTCTATATAGTGGTAGAGTCTTATCTTGAAGATACATCAATGTCAAAAGAACTCCCCCACCTCTCTCCATAGACTTCTATGTAAAAAAGTAACTCAACCTCCATTTATCAGGTTGACTTACTTTTTACATAGAAGTCTATGGAAACAGAATTCCTAAATAAAATATATTACAAAGTTTCTTATATTCACCTGTACTATTCATTTATGAAAACTTGTTTTATAATTCGAGGTACCCTTTAACCACGTTCGGACCGCACATTGGGTTTTTACGTCTGGAAGGTGGTTGCCTTGTTCTGCAAGGATGTACCGGTACGTCCAAGCAGGACTCAGCAGCTGCACGAAATTGTGCAGCTACTGAAACGGGGAGTCGGCTGTAACTTCAGCCGGAGCTCCAGGAGAGTAGGCAGGGAAGGTTTATTACCTTCCCTGCCATCCCGATCGCTGTGTATACAGCGCTCAATGAGCATTGTATACAGCGCTATAGGCGCCGCCACCTTGTGGCTCCCCTCTGACCCAGTGGTCACGTGATCCGCCGGGATCAGTGTGTGTTAGAGCTGCTGGATCCTACAGGACCCAGATCAGCTCTATAGTTATGTGTAAGTAACGCGCAGGAGGCTGTATACCTCCTGCAACTGAGGCTAAATGTACCAGCCCCAGTTACAGGGGAAATCAGCCTCCCCCCAAAAAAAAAAAGTGATCAGATGTCCCCAAAAGTCTATTATGACCTTATGGGGACACAATGTAAAAAAAAAATAAAATAAAATAATAGAAAAGTTAAAAAAAAAAAAATAATATGCCAATAAAACGACGTTATTAGAAGTTCTAGCCCCACCCCCGACAACACCATACAAAATAAAAAAATACCGTAACGGAGAGTAAAAACTATTTTATAAAGTTTTTTAGTAGCACTTTGTGTTATTAAATAAAAAAAAAAAATGAAAACTGAAAAACAGACCCGTTTTTCCTCCTCTTTGTTTATATTTTCCCAGATATAAAAAAAATGAAAAAACATGCAAAAATAAAAACAACATAAAAATAAAGCCCTATGTGTCACCAAAAAAAGACGCAGAAATTAGTTGAATAACGCAAATGATAAAAATGTTACAGCCCTCAAAACCGCACATACAAAATGCCCAAAAATGTGTCTGATCCTGGACCAGAAATAGGCCCGGTACTGAAGTGGTTATGGTACGTTTTGTGACTATGATACGAGATAATGAAGACTAGTGCAGTATTATCTATGGAGAGATCACTTATTCTAAGTGGATTTCAGCATACTGATGTCCTTATGCTTGTACATATATGTAAGAGTAGATATAAGAGGGGTCCTAGAGACAAGAGAGTGTGGAGAGGACGAGTACAGAAGGTCACAGGCAGTGATGGTCTCTGCTGCCATTGCTGGTAATGTAGAACATCAGACTTTCCATTTTATACCTTTCACTTTCCCCAGAACTTTGCCAAACTTTTCTTTTTCCCACCACAACCCAGTACGTCCCGGCAGCTTTTTATCACTTTATCTCCAACAACCTTTACTTGGCATTACACAAGGATCTGCAGAGTAACAATTCAGGTTCTTCTTGGCCTTGGCGCCACATTTGGGTTGGTTTATTAGACTCTGTTGCCAATACGTACCTACAGTAGTGTCTATACTGACAACACCAAAAATATTCACTTGGCTCTACTTACCACATTTACATATTACAACAGTTCTGGTTCAGCATTGCTGGATGTCAGATATGATCTCCACCTTCTTGAAGACGTTAGAGTTGGTGCCAGAATCGGACAGATACTAAATCTGAGACAAGTGAAGAGTTATCACAATTACTTACTGTACATATTATAGCACCACCTGGTGTTCAATGTATATAGCAAAATGAACGTCCACCAAACAACTGAGTGGTAGTGGGTACTCATACCCCCTCGTGGTGATGTTTCGCACAACCAGTACTCTGGGCTGTAAATCTTGGCCCAACCAGGGGTCTAAAAACCTGAACTACAAAGGATTTACGACCCAGTTATTTGTGGTCTTTAGAGCTGAGGACATACTGGGATTTGCATCCAAAATAAAAGCACAAAAATGCGCCCATATTAAAGCATCCTAGAGTTGTATATTTTAAGTATACGACTGGGTGCACACAGTTTCCTGCAATACCCTTTTAAGGTTTTACCAAACTTTCTGTAGAGTGAACCTAATTCTTAAAGGGAGTGAGACCAGAACCCAACATATCAATCCAGCCCTGCAGATAGATAGGTTAGGGTCTCCTGAATCAAACAATGTTTCCCCCTTGTAAATCGGAGTCTCTGTTGCCGAGATATCGCCTTTTTATTCATATGCAAATGAGTTCTTTGAAGCAATAAGGGCGCTGCCATTGCTTCAACGGCTCATTTACATACTAACAAAAATGTCAATATCTCGGCAACAGAGGCTCCGATTCATATGGGGGAAACACTGTTTGATTCAGGTGACCCTAACCTATCTGTCGGGCTTGTTTTCTTTCAGAAATAGCGCCCCACCTGTCCATGGGTTGTATCTACTATTGCAAAGCAGCCCCATTGAAGTGAATCGGGCTGAGCAGCAATGCCACACACAACCCGTGGGCAGATGTGGCTCTGTTTTTGGAATAAGGCAGCTAAAATCTTCCAATCCTGTACAACCCCTTTAAGTAGATCCAGAGTACAACTTTTTACAAGTGTCCTTCTTCTGAACCTGTATTGTTGTCCCTCTTGTAATCATTTCGGCTACTTCGCAAAAATACCGCAGGGTCTTAAATTCAATATAATATGAAGACATTTTCCTCCGCACAGAATTCACTAAGGAATTCTATCAATTCCCAGACAATTTCCTTTTCTGCAGAGCTCGGGATTCTTAGGTGAATACTAGGACAATTATCACCTGTGCGGGGGAAGGGGGACAGTTCCTTTTATAGAACTTTATGATTTTCTGTTCAATTATTTAAGAACTTTAATGGGTTTTCTGCTTTCACATTAAAGTCGTAAAAATTTACGGAAAACATTGCTTTACTTCTTGCTGATTTTTGTGTAAGTTGTAATTTCACCATACATTATTATAAAAAAAAAAAATTGTAACTTTGGTCACACTGGGATATGGCAGAATGGCGCAAAGTTATGAACACTTAAAGGGAAACTGACCATGAGAGCCAAGAAGTCACATGTGACAAGGTCTTACTCCGAGGAGGGCAAGGATTGCGGAAAAGCGCAAAAAAAGAACTAAAACTTATACTTGGGATCATATATGACACTATGTATTGATACGTGGGGGCTATGTGAGCGGCGCTATTATGCTCGAATGGTTAGTGGTATTAGGACCGGTGTAAGATATCCGATTTGAAGCCAGGGCAAAAAACGTTACGTTTTACACGACCTGCAAAGTGTATGGGATTCTGGCTAATCCCAGCCATACATCGCAAAAAAAAAATCTGCAGCTGACATGCCGCAATTTCAAAATGTCCTTATTGTGGACAGGTTATAAGGCAGAGATGCTGGCTGGGTTCAGAGTATAGAAAGTTCCTGCATTCATGGTAATATCCATTGGCAATTGATCAAAACAAAAGATGTCACTACTAAGATGGTTAGAGAAAATCTTTCAAATTCTTTAAAACTTTTAAATTTCTAAAAATTTAAATCTAGTCATGTTCATTGGAAAACCCCTTTCTTTAAGTTCCTGCAAATCTATAAACAAAATACATAATATATAATAGCAAAAAAGTTCATTTTATTTCTCATTAATGTACACTCAGCTCCCCATCTTGACAGAAAAAAACAGAAATGTAGATATTTTTGCAAATTTATTAAAAAATAAAAACTGAAATCTCCCATGGCCATAGGTATTCAGAGCCTTTGCTCAGTATTGAGTAGAAGCCGCTTCCTTTTGAGCTAGTACAGCCAGGAGTCTTCTTGGGAATGATGCAACAAGTTTTTCACATCTGGATTTGGGGATCCTCGGCCATTCTTCCTTGCAGATCCTCTCCAGTTCCGTCAGGTTGGATGGTGAACATTGGTGGAGCCATTTTCAGGTCTCTCCAGAGATGCTCAGTTGGGTTGAGGTCCGGGCTCTGGCTGGGCCAGTCAGGAATGGTCACAGAGTTGTTCCGAAGCCGCTCCTTTGTTATTTTAGCTGTGTGCTTGGGGTCATTGTCTTGTTGGAAGGTGAACCTTCGGCCCAGTCTGAGGTCCAGAGCACTCGGGAAGAGGTTTTCTTCCAGGATATCTCTGTACTTGGCCGCATTCATCTTTCCCTCAATTACAACCAGTCGTCCTGTCCCCCATAGCATGATGCTGCCACCGCCATGTCTCACTGTTGGGATTGTATTGGGCAGGTGATGAGCAGCGCCTGGTTTTCTCCACACATACCGCTTAGAATTAACACCAAAAAGTTCAATCTTCGTCTCATCAGACCAGAGAATCTTATTTCTCATAGTCTGGGAGTCCTTCATGTGTTTTTTTGGTAAACTCTATGCGGGCTTTCCTATGTCTTGCACTGAGGAGAGGCTTCCTTCGGGCCGCTCTGCCATAAAGCCCCGACTGGTGGAGGCTGCAGTGATAGTGACTTTGCGGAACTTTCTCCCATCTCCCTACTGCATCTCTGGAGCTCGGCCACAGTGATCTTTGGGTTCTTCTTTACCTCTCTCACCAAGGCTCTTCTCCCACGATTGCTCAGTTTGGCTGGACAGCCAGGTCTAGGAAGAGTTCTGGTCATCCCAAACGTCTTCCATTTAAGGATTATGGAGGCCACTGTGCTCTTAGGAACCTTGAGTGCTGCAGAAATTCTTTTGTAACCTTGGCCAGATCTGTGCCTTGCCACAATTCTGTCTCTGAGCTCCTTGGGCAGTTCCTTTGACGTGATGATTCTCATTTGCTCTGACATGCCCTGTGAGCTGTGAGGTCTTATATAGACAGGTGTGCGCCTTTCCTAATCAAGTCCAATCAGTTTAATTAAACACAGCAGGACTCCAATGAAGGAGTAGAACCATCTCAAGGAGGATCAGAAGGAAATGGACAGCAGTGAGTTATATACGAGTGTCACAGCAAAGGCTCTGAATACTTATGGACATGGGAGATTTCAGTTTTTCTTTTTTAATAAATCTGCAAAAATATCTACATTTCTGTTTCTTTTCTGTCCAGATGGGGAGCTGAGTGTACATTAATGAGAAATAAAATGAACTTTTTTGCTTTTAGCAAATGGCTGCAATGAAACAAAGAGTGAAAAATTTAAAGGGGTCTGAATATTTTCCGTACCCACTGTATATTATGACATTACTCATGATATAGCAGAACTAAGATTGCTGTGTATAGTAAATCTGAATTGATGTGGTTGAACCCATTATACGGTATATTACCTGGGCCTGCAGATAAATTTACTCCAGTATTTTAGTGAATGAGAGGTAACTGACTCAGCCCTGCTACATCTGTAACATTGCAGGCTATTATTACAGAGTTCATTCATCCACATGGGCTGCATTCTCCTGCACAGGACACAATGTGAACACAACCTGTAGCATTATACATGACAGTATTTCTAATTAGAATGGGTTTTGGGTGCAGCGAGTACAGTGTGTGTGAAGCGCAGCTCTGAAGCCACCGGCGTGTCTGTGCTTGCACAATGCAGTTTAATCTGCGGTGCTGGTTGATAATGAAAGGAATGGTATGCCGAGCATCTGCTTCCCTCCACATTGTGAAACAGCACATTGTATGCAGTCACACTGTCTTTTTATATCATGTCATAGCCTGCCAGTCGGTCCACGCTCTGCGTCTCATGTATCCTGCATTGTGCTGCCAATGTGGGGGCTCAGCAGAGCATGGTGGCAGTGCGGGGGGTCTCCGTCAGGATTACACTGGGGCTCTGCTTTATGGATTTACATTGGTCACTGACTCAAAAGAGAATCTGTCATTACAAGTATTAGGATTGTGCTTGGAGTTTGTTATACGCTGGCAGAGTGTCGTCTCTATCAGCAGAATACAGGGGTGTATACAGGGGTGTATACTGCATTGGCGTCCACAATCTTAGATCACCTTACGTCTTTGGTCTCTGAACCTCTACTTTGGTATCTACCATATTAGAAAATGGCATTCTGAGCTATACCCAGGAGGTGCAGTCAGGATCTTTATGGCAGCCTGTCCCTTTTTATTGAGAGCCCAAAATCAGGCTTTGTATCACCCATGTGCAAAAAAAGTGCACAAGGATGCAATACATGACAGGCCCACTCTGGAAAGAAATAGGCCCCACAAAGCAGTTTCCCAACTCACCGTAGCCTGAAGGCTCTATGTAGGGATGAGCGAACTGGTTCTTAACAAGCCGGGTTTACAGATGTTGTATTTGGTCAGATTCGAACCCAGGTCCCCAGTACTGCAAGGCAACAGTGCTAACCACTGAGCCACTGTGCTGCACCGTGCTCTCTGGGGCTCTGTTGTGGCATCTGGTGCAGGTCCCAATCCATTCTGGGCCTCTTTCAGCCTCCTGAATAACACATGACGTGGTTTAAACACAAGCTCAGAATAGGGCCCTCGCTTACACTATTGGTTACAGTGGGTCAATGCCCCCACCACCCATCCCTTTCTTGTGTTACAGCAGGACTCTCTCTAGCCACCCCCTAATAGTCACACCAATGTTTCCCTACAACCTATGTACTCACCTTCCATGATGCACCCAGTGTATAAAGGACCTAAAGTCACTTGTACTGTTGTCCTAAACCTGTATGAAGGATCTAGAGTTATTTCTCTTGTTCTAGCCCCATATGAAGGATTTTGAGTCACTTGTACAGTCATGGCCAAAAGTTTTGAGAATGATACAAATATTAATTTTTACAAAGTCTACTGCTTCAGTTTTTCTAATGGCAATTTGCATATACTCCAGAATGTTATAAAGAGTGATCAGCTTAACAGCAATTACTTGCAAAGTCAATATTTGCCTAGAAAATGAACTTTATCCCCCAAAACACATTTCAACATCATTGCAGCCCTGCCTTAAAAGGACCACCTAACATCGTTTCAGTGATTGCTCCATTAACACAGGTGTGGGTGTTGATGAGGACAGGGCTGGAGATCAATCTGTCATGATTAAGTAAGAATGACACCACTGGACACTTTAAAAGGAGGCTGGTGCTTGCCATCATTGTTTCTCTTCTGTTAACCATGGTTATCTCTAAAGAAACACGTGCAGTCATCATTGCACTGCACAAAAATGGCCTAACTGGGAAGAGTATTGCAGCTAGAAAGATTGCACCTCAGTCAACAATCTATCGCATCATCAAGAACTTCAAGGAGAGAGGTTCCATTGGTGCCAAAAAGGCTCCAGGGCGCCCAAGAAAGACCAGCAAGCGGCAGGACCGTCTCTTAAAAGTGTTTCAGCTGCGGGATCGGGCTACCAGCAGTGCAGAGCTTGCTGAGGAATGGCAGCAGGCAGGTGTGAGTGCATCTGCACGCACTGTGAGGCGGAGACTCTTGGAGCAAGGCCTGGTCTCAAGGAGGGCAGCAAAGAAGCCACTTCTCTCCAGAAAAAACATCAGGGACAGACTGATATTCTGCAAAAGGTACAGGGAGTGGACTGCTGAGGACTGGGGTAAAGTCATTTTCTCTGATGAATCCCCTTTTCGATTGTTTGGAACATCTGGAAAACAGCTTATTCGGAGAAGAAGAGGTGAGCGCTACCACCAGTCTTGTCTCATGCCAACTGTAAAGCATCCTGAAACCATTCATGTGTGGGGTTGCTTCTCAGCCAAGGGAATCGGCTCTCTCACAGTCTTGCCTAAAAACACAGCCATGAATAAAGAATGGTACCAGAATGTCCTCCAAGAGCAACTTCTCCCAACCGTCCAAGAGCAGTTTGGCGCTCAACAATGCCTTTTCCAGCATGATGGAGCACCTTGCCATAAAGCAAAGGTGATAACTAAATGGCTCAGGGAACAAAACATAGAGATTTTGGGTCCATGGCCTGGAAACTCCCCAGATCTTAATCCCATTGAGAACTTGTGGTCAATCATCAAGAGACGGGTGGACAAACAAAAACCAACAAATTCAGACAAAATGAAAGCATTGATTCTGCAAGAATGGACTGCTATCAGTCAGGATTTAGTCCAGAAGTTGATTGAGAGCATGCCAGGGAGAATTGCAGAGGTCCTGAAGAAGAAGGGTCAACACTGCAAATATTGACTTGCTGCATTAACTCATTCTAACTGTCAATATAAGCTTCTGTTACTCATAATATGAATGCAATTCTATTTCTGTATGTGATAAAAACATCTGACAAACACACATAAAAACCAGAGGGCAGCAGATCATGTGAAAATATAATATTTGTGTCATTCTCAAAACTTTTGGCCATGACTGTACTCTTGTCCTAATCCTGTATGGAGGACCTAAAGTCACTTGTACTGTTGTTCTAACCCTGTATGAAGGACCTAGAGTCACTTGTACTATTGTCTTAATCCTGAGGCTCTATGGCTCCACCTCTGAGTCAGTGGTGACAATAAAGTGTCATCCTGATCTCTGCTTCCCATCAGAATGGATAAGATGTGTAGGTTGTGGATTAGATGTGTAGTGTGTGTATTACATGTGTAGGGTGACCTCCTACAGCTCTGTATACTTCTATATCACCAGGTCAAAATCATACTAAGCCTTGCCAGTGTGCAGGTGTGTGTGATCCATCAGATTCTTAGTAACTAGTGAATTACTGTAGTCACCTGATTTTACCCTCTAAATCAACATTTAGGTTTAGTATGACGTCTGCTTTTGATACTGGTCTGTAGGACATAATATCTGTGGGAATATTCATCTGTATTATACCATGCTCAATACAAGTTCTCCATGTATTGTAGTAGAACATGCTTATTGCATTATATATTGTGTGTACTGTATACTTATACATTCTGCATTATATACTGGTCTGTAGGACATGCTGTCTATACAAGGTACTGTATTATATACTAGTCTATTGTGCATGTTCTTTATATTGTGTACTGCTCTGTTTTGTGGACTTGTCTGTCGAGAATCTTCTTTGCATTGTATACTGGACACCAGAATATTATATATTGGGCTCCATAATAAGCGATCTGTTTGCACTTCAGTTACACGCCCTGTATTATATACTGCTAGTATTGTATTTTATTGTACTCTGGCCAATAGAGCATGTGTGTGGTGTATTTTCTGCCCTCTGCATTGAATAGTGGATATTATCTCTCTGCACTGTATTGTATACTAGTCATTAGCAAGGCTCTGTACTAGAGACTAGAAGGAAATGTTTGTTGTATTGTATACGGACTCTTAGCACATGTTCTGTATTATATAGAGGTCACTAGAGCAGCCTCTCTGTATTGTATACGGACCCTTAGCACATGTTCTGTATTATATAGAGGTCACTAGAGCAGCCTCTCTGTATTGTATACGGACTCTTAGCACATGCTCTGTATTATATAGAGGTCAGTAGAGCAGGTTCTCTATATTGTATACTGGTTATTGGCACATGTTCTGCATTGTATAGTGGGCAGTAGGACATATTACAGTATATGTATTGTATACCATTTGCTCTCCCTATTGTATACTGGCCATTAGCATTGTTATATATTGTAGACTGATAATCTCTAGAATTAGTTCTCAGCATTGTATACTATTAAAGGAAGTTTCACCAGAACCAGCATATCACCCCAGCCCTGCAGATAGATAGGTTAGTGTCACCAGACCCAGCATATCACCCAGCCCTGCAGATAGATAGGTTAGTGTCACCAGATCCCAGTATATCACCCCAGCCCTGCAGATAGATAGGTTAGTGTCACCAGAACCAGCATATCACCCCAGCCCTGCAGATAGATAGGTTAGTGTCACCAGACCCAGCATATCACCCCAGCCCTGCAGATAGATAGGTTAGTGTCACCAGATCCCAGTATATCACCCCAGCCCTGCAGATAGATAGGTTAGTGTCACCAGAACCAACATATCACCCCAGCTCTGCAGATAGATAGGTTAGTGTCACTAGAACCAGCATATCACCCCAGCCCTGCAGATAGATAGGTTAGTGTCACCAGAACCAGCATATCACCCCAGCCCTGCAGATAGATAGGTTAGTGTCACCAGAACCAACATATCACCCCAGCCCTGCGTAGATAGGTTAGTGTCACCAGAACCAACATATCACCCCAGCCCTGCAGATATATAGGTTAGTGTCACTAGAACCAGCATATCACCCCAGCCCTGCAGATAGATAGGTTAGTGTCACCAGACCCAGCATATCACCCCAGCCCTGCAGATAGATAGGTTAGGGTCATCAGAACCAGCATATCACCCCAGCCCTGCAGATAGATAGGTTAGTGTCACCAGAACCAGCATATCACCCCAGCCCTGCAGATAGATAGGTAGGGCCCCCAGTAGTAGGTCGGGCATCAGAACCAGCATATCACCCCAGCCCTGCAGATAGATAGGTTAGTGTCACCAGAACCAGCATATCACCCCAGCCCTGCAGATAGATAGGTTAGGGTGACCTGAATCATACATTGTTTACCCCTTGAAAATCGTTCACCATGTTGCCAAGATGTTGCTGTTATGGTCAATATGCAAATGAGCTCTTTGGAGCAAAGAGGGCTTTGCTGCTCACCTCTGAGGAGCAACGGCAGCGCCCTTGTTGCTCCAAAGAGCTCATTTTCATATTCATAGAAATGACAATAAGTCGGCACCAATTCTCATGATTCAGATGACCCTAACCTATCTATCTGCAGGGCTGGGGTGATATGCTGGTTCTGGTGATACTAACCTATCTATCTGCAGGGCTGGGGTGATATGCTGGTTCTGGTGACACTAACCTATCTATCTGCAGGGCTGGGGTGATATGCTGGTTCTGGTGACCCTAACCTATCTATCTGCAGGGCTGGGGTGATATGCTGGTTCTGGTGACACTAACCTATCTATCTGCGGGGCTGGGGTGGTATGCCATGGTCTGGTGACACTAACCTATCTATCTGCAGGGCTGGGGTGATATGCTGTGGTCTGGTGACAGACTCACTTTAACCATTTCAGGACTGGACAGATTTTCTGTTTTTTAACTTAACATTTTTTTTCCTTTGGATTATTCAAATTTTTGCATCTTTTTCCTATGATAAATAGGGCTTTATTTTTTATTTTTATGTGTTTTTTTTTCTTTATTTTAATATCAGAGAAGATGAAAGCAAAAAAAGGAGGGGATATGTGTCTGTTTTTCACATTCCCTCTCTGTTATGGTAATTTTTGGGCACAGGGTGGGGATAGAACCTGTGACGTGAGAGTGGTAGTGGGGTTTTATCCCCGTTATTTTATTTGTTTTCTATTTTTATTTTCTTTTTTACAAATCGTGTCCCTCCCCCTTCCATAAGGGGGTAGGAGGGGAGCATTTTAACTTTCTTTCAGTTCCGGCCCCTGACAGTCATGTGACCGAGGGGCCAGAAGTAGAGCCACATCATGGCACTCCCCATAGTTGTGTCCATAGTGCTCATTGAGCGCTCAGGATGGCAGGGATGGCAATAAACTATCCATGCCTTTCCATAAGTGGGTGCTTAACACTGCAGTGGTAAGAGTGGACCGTCTGGACATATAAAGTCAAGTGGGCGGGGCGGTGCAGAAGTGGTTAAGAAAAAAGTTGTTTTTTGTATACCCTACAAAAATAAATGAAATAATAAAATGAACATGACCCGTTATACAATAACTGTAGGCAGTGTTACTATGGTGGAAATGACTAGTCACTGGCGTAAATGTGGCACATCTTTGGCGCAGTGGGGTGCATCTAGTATGGCCTAAAATTTTTAATCTTGCTAGACATGCTAGTGTGGATCCTCAGAAAAAGGGGGTGTGGCTTAAATGTGCCAAAAAAGACCCAAAATGTTGATGTAAATTTCTGGGTCAAAGTAAGCCCATAGATAGGTGTTATAAACGCAGACTAGACTGAAGACCTGCCAGATTTATCATCCAGCATCAGTCACTGTGATAAATCTGGTGTAGCATCAGACTGTCACTGTCTAACTATTAGTAAATCTGGGCCACTGTGTGTTACATGTGGTAGAACCAGAATATCAGCTACATAGATAATATTCAGTATGTCTTTAGTATTCAGCTGTAATGTGCTCTTTACTTCTAATCGATCCTGCGGTCATGTCACCTAGTGATTGTTTGTGGCCTGTAACCATGGAGACACATGATTCTGCCACAAACCAGTAGATTGTTGACATCATGGTTATTTTCAAAGTTGCTTTAGTTATTACCTTTGCAAAGGTAGGCATAGGGTTAATGATGGAATTGGTGTTTAGGGGCTCCACTATTCTCCAAGTTTTTATGTTAAAAATATTTGTTAAGAATTTTTTTAATTCATTGTTTTTTTTTTCTTTTAATTTTTAATGTCACTGTCTGTACTATGTTATCTGCAATTTTTCTCTGGCTACTAAGCCCAATAATTGACTTAATTGATGGACACTTGCTAATTCTCTAGAGGTTTTCTTTGCAGTAGTCACCTCATTTACATCACATACAGTATTACAATAGAAGATAATACCTCTATAGATAACACCACTGACCCATCATTACATCCACTACTGACACCTAGCCTCGCGTTCCGTAAAAATTAGAATAAAAAGTGATCAAAACATCAGACTTTCGCCATAATGGTATAAATAAAAAGTACATCCGGCCCCGCAAAGTAAGACGTTTTATGCAACCCTGTAAATGAAAATATATTCAGAATATGTCAACCCAAAGAAATTTTTCTGGATTAGATTTTTTTCGAAGGGGTTAAAACTGTATAAATTTGGTATCCCTGGATCCCCATTCTGAATTTTTTTTCGAGCTTCCCAGTACATCATACAGAATATTAAATGGCACCATTACAAAGTACAGTTTATCCCGCAAAGTGTATCCCCCCTCATATGTCGCTGTGAACGGAAATTAACAAAGTTATAGCTCTTGGATGGCAGGAAGTGAAAAACGAAAATCAAAAAAGGGCTGTAGCGGGAAGGGGTTAAAATCCGTACAGATCCATCTGGTGCGGTACCAAAGGCATGATCCCAATTTTCTATTCCAAATTACTGGATATTTTAAGCCCCGTACTATACAGGAACACTCCAAAAATTTTGTAGAAGTGCCTCATGTTCTATAATCCATATATCCATCCTTTTTGTCATCCAGGCATGCTGGTATTTGTAGTTTCACTACAGCTATGATATCAGCTATATAATCATGAAATGTATACTGTCAAATTCAGGATCCGCGGGCGTTGCCCTTGATCTCTGCACCCAATAAAGATAATTATACTAGATATGAAGGGCTATTGTGGGTGAATGAACGTCGCTATTGCCCCTACAGGGTATGTACTGCTTTCATTGACCTGCTCCTGGGTTTACCTAAGGTTCAGATGCACCTGCCGAACATGTTGAGTCATTTTTTTTTACCCTTTAGCCTGTAGCACGTTCTTTACTGGGAATCCTCGCTCTAAGTACAGATATCTCCTCAGGCCTCGGAATTCTTCTAGCATAACATGATGAGCACGTTTGGGCTGTACCTCTGACATATACATATCAGTGAACACAAGGTCCAAACTTATGACACATAATCCCCAGGGCTGTGGAGTCAGTAGGCCAAACCACTGACCACGACTACGACTCTTCTGCTTTTCCACTGAGCTCCAACTCTGACTCCTTCGTAAATGGCCATCCAGTAAAGTTTTGGATACAAGTAAATATGTAACAAACTATGTATCGAATTAGTTATAAAATATTAATCATTCTATAATATAATTAAAAATAATTCATCATTTTATGACGCTGGAGTCAGAATCGGTAACTTTTTTCCAATTTTGATACCACCAA
Source organism: Leptodactylus fallax (assembly GCA_947044405.1). NCBI lineage: Eukaryota > Metazoa > Chordata > Amphibia > Anura > Leptodactylidae > Leptodactylus > Leptodactylus fallax. The sequence goes on from CAMRHE010000323.1 coordinate 615,557, forward strand.
TCAAAAATGTATAGCCTATTCTAAGAATAAATTATCAATACCGTCCAAGAAACCTGTAAAAGTGAGTCAAGTTTCACAATTTGGAAATCTAGAGGTTTGATCAGTCACTATGGATTAACCTGCAGTCCAGCGTCACCATGTCATGATCGCTTCTACAGTCCCGAAACAGGTATTAGAAATACATAGTTCCTAACTGTCCCATTTTAAACAGGACTGTCCTGCCATATGGGGCACAAGGGGGCAGGTATTATGAAAATACAGTTCGGTCCACCCTTACCATAGCTCAAATTTGGTTAAGTACTCTAAATTTCAATATAATATTGTATTAGGTTATCAAAATCCTGGACAGACTGCAATGCAGAACTCAACCACTTGGTGGCCACACATAGACATATATAGGATGGATGACTTGTGACAGAGTATCACAAAACCAGGTTGTTTTGAAAAGCTGGTTATCTTGTGACACACATGTCTGGGCAGGTCCAACCACAAGGGACAGGTATGGAAGGACACATCTATAGCCATAAAAGTGGACATTCCCTCATATAATGTGGGCGTTCCATGATAGACCAAGGGTCAGACTTAAAAGTGTCCCTGAAATATGGATGCAAATACGGTTCTATATGTTGGGGTAGGTACTTTTTACCCCCTAGCGAGGCTTCAAATAATAAACACTAAATACTCACCTCTCCATTTGCCTCCCCTCATTAAAGGGGTTGTCCAGGCAAAAATGGACAACCCTTTTAACGTTTTAATCAGCTTAGGGATATGGGATTTTGCCCCCTGATCTTGCTGTATTTCCAGTTGTCCTCTGTAGTCTTCTCAAACTTGCTTGTAGAGAGAATTTCCCATGACCATTATGGTACATGTATCGTCGTGTGCAGAATTAGTGGTCACCTAGATAGGAAGTCAGATGGTTGCAAGGAAAGTGGAGCGTACAATCAGGTTTTAGATGACAGAACCCCCTATAGCTACTTCCCTTGCACAATTCTCCATCTTTCAGTAACCTCTACTCAGTCTGTCTTTGTGCCTATGTATCTAGTTGGGTGATGGGTGGAGGAAGAGTCACTAAACCTAAATCTCTACAGCTTTACCTGCACGAAGACTCAGACACCTCCCCATAATTTCACATTAAGAAAGACAGTAATGTAGTATGACGGGAGGATTGACGTCTACAAGGATTTAGGAGAATCTTCAGGTAATTACACTCCTTCAACATGCTATAATTATAATAATTGCTTAGTCGAGGATTTCCATTGTATGTCGGTGAAATTGCTCTTGGAGGGGCCAAATACCGAAGGAATCTCTCAGATGGTTGACTGGATCAACACATAATCCTGATGCTGTATATAATATACATCTGATATGCTTATCCTGCTACCCATAACTATCGGGCACTGCCACTTTCTGTTACCAAACACATTCGAACCAACGGTTGAAAGGGAGTGAAAGTTGACAAAAACTTTCCAAGCCAAAAATATGCCCAAAGCCATTGTTATGTCCCTTCTTCCATTCCTATTGAGAGTTTTTGCAATGCATTTCAGAGTAGGGGGCGATATTGAGCAAAGACAAAAGCTCAAGGGTAAAGAAAGTATTTGTATCATCCTGAGGCATGATGGGAGAGAGCTATAGAATGATGGGAGTAAATTTGTCGCTTTACGAGGTATATCAAAGATGACCGGTTCGTTCCTTCTACACCCAACTCCCCACTCTTTATGAAAGGCGGGCCAGGGCAGGGACGCCTCGGCCCCACAAATTTACGCCAGATAGAAATTTTTCTTTTGTTCTGACCTTAAAGATAAATTGCGTTTCACCTGAGCTATAACTGATAGGGATCTCCAGTGGTAAACCATTAAGAGACTTTTACGCTTACCCAAAACTGGTCATAGTGTGTGGTTGCAGTAAAAATGTTTTTGAAAATTTAATAAAAATATTTAACATTTAAAAAAAATTAATTAAAAAATGTAATAAATATCAGATTAATGATAGAAATCTTTCTTTAGTTCTGCTCATGAGGGCATCTCATATAACCTGTAACTGATGGGAATCTCCAGTGGTAAACCATTAACAGAGACTTCTACACTTAGCCAAAACTGGTCATAGTGTGTGGTTGCAGTTAAACAGTTTTGAAAATTGAAAAAATTTTTTTTAAATAAAAATGAATACATTTAAAAAATTAGATTTTTCTTTTGTTTTGATCATAAAGATAAATGGGGTCTCCTATAATCTGTAACTGATAGGGTAAATTGTGGTAAATTATTAACTTATACGCTTACCCGAATCTTAAAGAATATTTTAAATTAAAAAATAAATAAAAAAAAAATAATAAATAGCAGATTGAAGATAGAAATTTTTCTTTCGTTCTGATCATGAAGATAAATGGTATCTCCTATAAGGCTATGTTCACATCTGCATTTGGGTTTCCCAAGTGAACGGGTTCCCCAAGCGAACCACCCGAACGGAAACCTAATCCGCATAAAAAAGCAGTTACCTTAGACTATAGACTATAATGGGGTCCGTGTGGTTTCCACCCGAAAAGTCCTGCTTGCAGCGCTTTTCTCTCTGCATTTTTCACGCGGAGAGGGGAACAGAATCCCCGAACGTAGTGCGAGCTCAGATGTGAACCCAGCGTAACCTGTAACTGATAGGGGTCTCCACTGTTAAATTATTAACAGAGACTTTTACGCCTACCTGAAAATGTTCATAATGTGTGGCTGCAGTAAAAAGTTTTTGAAAATTAAAAAAAAAAATTAATTAAAAAAATAAATCTTAAATTTTAATAAATAGCAGATTAAAGATTTCTTTCGTTCTGATCATGAAGATAAATGGCTTCAACCATAATCTGTAACTGATAGCGATCTCCAGTGGTAAACCATTAACAGAGACTTCTACGCTTACCTGACACTGGTCATAGTGTGTGGTTGCAGTAAAAAGTTTTTGAAAATTTGAAAAAATATTTCAAATTTAAAAAAAATAAATTTAAAAATGTGAATACATAGAAGTTTGAAGATAAGAATTTTTCTCTCATTCTGATCATGGCGCCTCATATTACCTATAACTGATAGGAATCTCCAGTGGTAAAGCATTAACAGAGACTTCTATGCTTAGCCAAAACTGACTAGAGTGTGCGGTTGAAGTAAAAAGTTTTTGAAATTTTTAAAAAGTATTTTAAAGAAAGAATAAATAAATAAATAAATAAATAACAGATTCAATATAGAAATTTTTCATTCATTCTGATCATAAATGGTGTCTCATCTAAGCTGTAACTGATGGGGATCTCCATTAGTAAACCATTAACTTAGACTTCTACGCTTACCCAAAACTGGTTGTAGTGTGTGGTTGCAGTAAAATGTTTTTGAAAATTTGAAAAAATATTTTTAATTTAAAAAATAAATGAAAAATTTTAATAAATAGCAGATTGAAGATATAAATGTTTCTTTTGTTCTGATCATGAAGATAAATGGCGTCTCATGTAACCTGTAACTGATAGGGACCTCCAGTGGTAAACCATTAACAGAGACTTTGATTCCCAGTTTGATCTCCGAGCGCTCGCCTTGTATTTCTCTGCCAGTACAGTTGTCATTGACCTGGAGTAATAAGACATCCCAGTCTTTTTGGTCGGGACGGTAATTATTTGAGAATCACAGATGATATCATTGTGAGACGTTGTACAAGGCATCAGGTGTGTTCATTCCCTGGGTCGGGGCCCTCCAACAAGTGGGCTATTGTTCTCTGAGATCAGTTCTAGGACACATACCGATCATTCCGCATCGAAGGAGACTATTGTATACCACAGCAATCTGTAACCACTGTTATGAAACCACTACTCCCAGCATGCTGTATACCATTAGAGCTTACAGTGTAATTTATCTACCCATGGCAGGCACTTAGTGGTAGGTATGTTGTAGAAAGCTTCCAAATCTGAGCCATTTTTGACACTTTTTATAAATGTACCCAGTGTTCTGTCTTGTCACAATCAGAAAATCACGGAAGAGTTGAGATGCTGACCGCCCGAACACGTGTTGGCGGACGGGTATGGTAAGAATGTGCAAGTGGAGTCACTCACACACAGGCAAGACAGGATCTGTCCGAGAGAAAGTGAACAAACCGTTACATGAAGTGTGCGGCTTAGTCATCTGTCCCATCTATGTGATTGTTGGCCCAGGAGAATTTCTTTGAGGATCCCACCTCTCTATAACAGGGGTCACTGTGACCGGGGAACTGGCGAGACACACGTGCAGCTCACACCATTCACTTTTATAGGAATTCCAGAAATATCTGAGCTTGCTTTCAGAACTTCCATAGAAATGAATGGAGAGAGCTGTGCATGCGCGGCCACCTCTATATTCACAACAAACACAGGATGGGGGTCCTGTCCCCCATTTCCCAAATAGGTATGGATTCCAGAGGTGCCCTGTGGATAGGCCATAAATGTTTAAGATGATAATATTCATTTAGCATAGTTATTGTTCTAAACGTATGTTTATAGGAAGGGACATATTGGTTGCAGGATAGATAATGTAGATACATAGATAATAAGACAGATACTATAGACATGCAATAGAAAGGTAGATGATTAGAGAGATGTGTGATACATAGAGAGATATTAGGTAAGAGATAACTATAGAGCAGATAGATATGACAGATAGATCGATAGATACAGTGCCTTGCGAAAGTATTCGGCCCCCTTGAACTTTTCAACCTTTTGCCACATTTCAGGCTTCAAACATAAGGATATAAAATTTTAATTTTTTGGTGAAGAATCAACAACAAGTGGGACACAATCGTGAAGTGGAACGAAATTTATTGGTTATTTTAAACTTTTGTAAAAAATAAAAAACTGAAAAGTGGGGCGTGCAATATTATTCGGCCCCTTTACTTTCAGCGCAGCAAACTCACTCCAGAAGTACAGTGAGGATCTCTGAATGATCCAATGTTGTCCTAAATGACCGATGATGATAAATATAATCCACCTGTGTGTAATCAAGTCTCCGTATAAATGCACCTGCTCTGTGATAGTCTCAGGGTTCTGTTTAAAGCGCAGAGAGCATCATGAAGACCAAGGAACACACCAGGCAGGTCTGTGATACTGTTGTGGAGAAGTTTAAAGCCGGATTTGGATACAAAAAGATTTCCCAAACTTTAAACATCCCAAGGAGCACTGTGCAAGCAATCATATTGAAATGGAAGGAGTATCAGACCACTGCAAATCTACCAAGACCCGGCCTCTAAACTTTCATCTCAAACAAGGAGAAGACTGATCAGAGATGCAGCCAAGAGGCCCATGATCACTCTGGATGAACTGCAGAGATCTACAGCTGAGGTGGGAGAGTCTGTCCATAGGACTACAGTCATGGCCAAAAGTTTTGAGAATGATACAAATATTAATTTTTACAAAGTCTACTGCTTCAGTTTTTCTAATGGCAATTTGCATATACTCCAGAATGTTATAAAGAGTGATCAGCTTAACAGCAATTACTTGCAAAGTCAATATTTGCCTAGAAAATGAACTTTATCCCCCAAAACACATTTCAACATCATTGCAGCCCTGCCTTAAAAGGACCACCTAACATCGTTTCAGTGATTGCTCCATTAACACAGGTGTGGGTGTTGATGAGGACAGGGCTGGAGATCAATCTGTCATGATTAAGTAAGAATGACACCACTGGACACTTTAAAAGGAGGCTGGTGCTTGCCATCATTGTTTCTCTTCTGTTAACCATGGTTATCTGTAAAGAAACACGTGCAGTCATCATTGCACTGCACAAAAATGGCCTAACTGGGAAGAGTATTGCAGCTAGAAAGATTGCACCTCAGTCAACAATCTATCGCATCATCAAGAACTTCAAGGAGAGAGGTTCCATTGGTGCCAAAAAGGCTCCAGGGCGCCCAAGAAAGACCAGCAAGCGGCAGGACCGTCTCTTAAAAGTGTTTCAGCTGTGGGATCGGGCTACCAGCAGTGCAGAGCTTGCTGAGGAATGGCAGCAGGCAGGTGTGAGTGCATCTGCACGCACTGTGAGGCGGAGACTCTTGGAGCAAGGCCTGGTCTCAAGGAGGGCAGCAAAGAAGCCACTTCTCTCCAGAAAAAACATCAGGGACAGACTGATATTCTGCAAAAGGTACAGGGAGTGGACTGCTGAGGACTGGGGTAAAGTCATTTTCTCTGATGAATCCCCTTTTCGATTGTTTGGAACATCTGGAAAACAGCTTATTCGGAGAAGAAGAGGTGAGCGCTACCACCAGTCTTGTCTCATGCCAACTGTAAAGCATCCTGAAACCATTCATGTGTGGGGTTGCTTCTCAGCCAAGGGAATCAGCTCTCTCACAGTCTTGCCTAAAAACACAGCCATGAATAAAGAATGGTACCAGAATGTCCTCCAAGAGCAACTTCTCCCAACCGTCCAAGAGCAGTTTGGCGCTCAACAATGCCTTTTCCAGCATGATGGAGCACCTTGCCATAAAGCAAAGGTGATAACTAAATGGCTCAGGGAACAAAACATAGAGATTTTGGGTCCATGGCCTGGAAACTCCCCAGATCTTAATCCCATTGAGAACTTGTGGTCAATCATCAAGAGACGGGTGGACAAACAAAAACCAACAAATTCAGACAAAATTAAAGCATTGATTCTGCAAGAATGGACTGCTATCAGTCAGGATTTGGTCCAGAAGTTGATTGAGAGCATGCCAGGGAGAATTGCAGAGGTCCTGAAGAAGAAGGGTCAACACTGCAAATATTGACTTGCTGCATTAACTCATTCTAACTGTCAATATAAGCTTCTGTTACTCATAATATGAATGCAATTCTATTTCTGTATGTGATAAAAACATCTGACAAACACACATAAAAACCAGAGGGCAGCAGATCATGTGAAAATAGAATATTTGTGTCATTCTCAAAACTTTTGGCCATGACTGTACAATCAGTCGTACACTGCACAAATCTGGCCTTTATGGAAGAGTGGCAAGAAGAAAGCCATTTCTCAAAGATATCCATAAAAAGCCTCATTTAAAGTTTGCCACAAGCCACCTGGGAGACACACCAAACATGTGGAAGAAGGTGATCTGGTCAGATGAAACCAAAATTGAACTTTTTGGCCACAATGCAAAACGATATGTTTGGAGTAAAAGGAACACAGCTCATCACCCTGAACACACCATCCCCACTGTCACACATGGTGGTGGCAGCATCATGGTTTGGGCCTGCTTTTCTTCAGCAGGGACAGGGAAGATGGTTAAAATTGATGGGAAGATGGATGGAGCCAAATACAGGACCATTCTGGAAGAAAACCTGTTGGAGTCTGCAAAAGACCTGAGACTGGGACGGAGATTTATCTTCCAACAAGACAATGATCCCAAACATAAAGCAAAATCTACAATGGAATGGTTCACAAATAAACGTATCCAGGTGTTAGAATGGCCAAGTCAAAGTCCAGACCTGAATCCAGTCGAGAATCTGTGGAAAGAGCTGAAAACTGCTGTTCACAAACGCTCTCCATCCAACCTCACTGAGCTCCAGCTGTTTTCCAAGGAAGAATGGGCAAGAATTTCAGCCTCTCGATGTGGAAAACTGATAGAGACATACCCCAAGCGACTTGCAGCTGTAATCGCAGCAAAAGGTGGCGCTACAAAGTATTAATTTAAGGGGGCCGAATAATATTGCATGCCCCACTTTTCAGTTTTTTATTTTTTACAAAAGTTTAAAATATCCAATAAATTTCGTTCCACTTCACGATTGTGTCCCACTTGTTGATTCTTCACCAAAAAATTAAAATTTTATATCCTTATGTTTGAAGCCTGAAATGTGGCAAAAGGTTGAAAAGTTCAAGGGGGCCGAATACTTTCACAAGGCACTGTAGATAGATAGATATGAGATAGATAATGTAGATATAGATAGATAGATAGATAGATAGATAGATAGATAGATAGATAGATATGAGATAGATAATGTAGATATTAGATAGATAGACAGATAGATATTTACTCAGGCATCAATTGGAAGTTACTTGTGGCTATTAAATAACTGGGCATTATATCTAGATAAGACTGTAGCTCCCAGTATGTATTGTAGTAATGCCGGTAGATGACTTATTGCCTGCTTTGGTTCCCTGCTGGAGAGATGAGGGAATAGATAGAGAGAAAATCCTTCACGTGATGTACTTACGCTAGGTTTACACTAGCGTTTGGTTTTCCGTTCCAAGCGAACCTTAAAAACAGAAACCTAATCTGCTTAAAAAGCGCTTACTAGACTATAATAGACTATAATGGCGTCCACCGGGTTTCCACCTGGTTTCCGCCAGAAAAATGCGGAGAGAGAAAAGTCCTGCAAGCATTTTTCAAGCAGATTCAGGGACGGAATCCCCGAATCCAGCCTTATATGCTCCATGATAAGTAAATACAGCTCGTGTCTGCCTGTCCAGGAATGTATCCAGCTACGGTTATCCAGAAAGAGCTTGAAAATAAAATAGAAAGGGCATTAGTAGTGTTAAAGGGGTTTCTGGGACAAGATCAGTTCTCCATTCTGCTACATAGAGGGGTGTGGGGCTCCTCCTCAACAACTATGTCTGAATAATAAGATAGATGGACTGGAGTAGGAAACATTCTAGGAACTTGTGATAAGTGGCTATTCAGAATTTACATTTTCCTTAAAGATTAAAAATCATTCACAAACCTTTCTTCATTGTTGGAATTGGAGAAAATTACTAGAGAACCTGTCCTGTGATGTGTAAGTTACAGGGATTTTCTCATGAACAAAACCATATTTAGATTTGTAGACAATTAAAAGTTAAACATTTTTATAAATAATTTAAAAATTTGCTGCATTTTAAATATTCTCTATAATCATCTTAGTGGTGACATCTGTTGTCTTGATCAGTTGCCACTAGATATGTCCATGAATGCAAGAACTTTCTATGATCTGAAAACCAGCCATGATGTCCTTATTGTGGAGAGGTTTTCAGGAGGACACTACATGTATGAGAAGATAACCCGACCACAATAAGGACATCATGGCTGATTATCAGGAGGACACTACATGTATGAGAAGATTAACCGGACACAATAAGGACATCATGGCTGGTTATCAGGAGGGGACACTACATGTATGAGAAGATAACCGGACCACAATAAGGACATCATGGCTGGTTATCAGGAGGACACTACATGTATGAGAAGATAACCCGACCACAATAAGGACATCATGGCTGGTTATCAGGAGGACACTACATGTATGAGAAGATAACCCGACCACAATAAGGACATCATGGCTGGTTATCAGGATGACACTACATGTATGAGAAGATAACCCGACCACAATAAGGACACCATGGCTGGTTATCAGGAGGACACTACATGTATGAGAAGATAACCCGACCACAATAAGGACATCATGGCTGATTATCAGGAGGACACTACATGTATGAGAAGATTAACCGGACACAATAAGGACATCATGGCTGGTTATCAGGAGGACACTACATGTATGAGAAGATAACCCGACCACAATAAGGACATCATGGCTGGTTATCAGGAGGACACTACATGTATGAGAAGATAACCCGACCACAATAAGGACATCATGGCTGGTTATCAGGATGACACTACATGTATGAGAAGATAACCCGACCACAATAAGGACACCATGGCTGGTTATCAGGAGGACACTACATGTATGAGAAGATAACCTGACCACAATAAGGACATCATGTCTGGTTATCAGGATGACACTACATGTATGAGAAGATAACCCGACCACAATAAGGACACCATGGCTGGTTATCAGGAGGACACTACATGTATGAGAAGATAACCTGACCACAATAAGGACATCATGGCTGGTTATCAGGAGGACACTACATGTATGACAAGATAACCTGACCACAATAAGGACATCATGGCTGGTTATCAGGAGGACACTACATGTATGAGAAGATAATCTGACCACAATAAGGACATCATAGCTGGTTATCAGGAGGGACACTACATGTATGAGAAGATAACCCGACCACAATAAGGACATCATGGCTGGTTATCAGGAGGGGACACTACATGTATGAGAAGATAACCCGACCACAATAAGGACATCATGGCTGGTTATCAGGAGGGGACACTACATGTATAAGAAGATAACCCAACCACAATAAGGACATCATGGCTGGTTATTAGGAGGACACTACATGAAGAGAAGAAAACGCGAACAAAAAAGGCGGGGGGGGGGGGGGGCAGAGGAGAACCCAAAAGGGGGGGGAAACCCAAGGGGGGGGGAGGCCCAACCAAAAGCAGGCGCCCCTATGAGAAGATAACCCGACCACAATAAGGACATCATGGCTGGTTATCAGGAGGGGACACTACATGTATGAGAAGATAACCTGACCACAATAAGGACATCATGGCTGGTTATCAGGAGGGGACACTACATGTATGAGAAGATAACCTGACCACAATAAGAACATCATGACTGGTTATCAGGAGGACACTACATGTATGAGGAGATAACCGGACCACAGTAAGGACATCATAGCTGGTTATCAGGAGGGACACTACATGTATGAGAAGATAATACGACCACAATAAGGACATCATGGCTGGTTATCAGGAGGACACTACATGTATGAGAAGATAACCCGACCACAATAAGGACATCATGGCTGGTTATCAGGAGGACACTACATGTATGAGAAGATGTCCTTATTGTGGTCGGGTTATCATGGCTGGTTATCAGGAGGGACACTACATGTATGAGAAGATAACCCGACCACAATAAGGACATCATGGCTGGTTATCAGGAAGGGACACTACATGTATGAGAAGATAACCCGACCACAATAAGGACATCATGGCTGGTTATAAGGAGGACACTACATGTATGAGAAGATAACCCGACCACAATAAGAAAATCATGGCTGGTTATCAGGGGGAACACTACATGTATGAGAAGATAACCCGGACACAATAAGGACATCATTGCTGGTGTGGCAGATTCCACCATGGAAATTCCACTGTGTGAACCAAGCTTTAAATGTCTCCTCTATTAGACCAGCTGTAGACCAACCCTTCATACCTAGGACAACCACTCTGATCTTATGGACATCTGAAGCAGGATTTTATGCGAGTCTGACATTTGGGTTACTTACATTGCTAATGTTGTATTCTTGCAATCATAAAAAAAACATATCATAAGACTCTGAAGTTAATAGGAGGGCAAATACTTCTACATATACTACGACTACTTTCATTGTCAGCCCACGTACTATCCCCTGTTAGTAGATTTATACTCAACACATGCAAAGCAAATACCACATAAAAAGTTATGTCTTATATGCAATGCCTTCACCTTTATATAGTGCTACCCTCTTTATATGCCATATACACTGCCAGGCCCACATCGAGCTGGCAGATAAGTGCCATACTTTATGGTTAGCACTGTGTGAACAGGCATCTGTTTGCTGAAAGCTTTTATCTTAATTAGTTGGTTCGATCTGTAAATATAGTCATTTCCCATAATGGTCCATGTGGTAGGACTAACATACCGGTCTCTCGCTATTTTGTTATCTATTATCCCCATTCGCTACATAATTTGTACAGAAATACATTATTAAAGAGCGTCTCACACTAAAAGAAAAAGAAAATGACCAATCCATATCCAAGTCTTCGAGTCATCCTCTTCTCTTCGGCTATTAAAAGTTTTATTCAGCCATTTTCCATTGGTATATTTTTCTGGCAGAGCTGTCTGACAACTAAAGTGGTCCCCATTACACCTCCCACATTGCTCGACACCCAAATTAAATTACAAGTAAAATGCCTGCAAGGAAGTCCTCAGGCAGAATTACGGCCTTCACGAAGGATCCCCAGATAACCTTCACACAAAATTCAATTAAAAAAAATTTAAAAATGCCTGCAAGAAATCAAGAAGTCCACAGCACGAAGTACGGTCTTAATGAAGGATCCTCAGATAACCTACCCAGAAAAATAAAAAAATAAATAAAAAATTTAGGCTGTCTGACAACTAAAGTGGTTGCCATTACACCTCCCACATTGCTTAAAATAAAATTGCTGGTAAAATTGTAAGACATCAAGAAGTCCACAGCAAGATTTATGGTCTTCGCAAAGGATCTCCAGACACCTTCACAGAAATTTCAATATAAAAAAAAAAAAATTTAAAATTGAGATAAAAAGTTGTCACAATGCATTCACTACACTGGATAAGTAGCTGTACTCATATAGATACATCCCCCTGTCATCCCGATTATTAGATTTGAAGAGCGCAATGTGGTTACCTAAGTCTCTGCTCTCAACCTCTTCTGTCGGTGCTCTGGCTCTCTGTTACATCACCAACTCTGCTCTTCTCCAGTTGCTCATACATAGAGTAGAGCAGGGTCAGTGACATGACAGATCTGCTTAATAAAATATATTACAAAGTTTCTTATATTCACCTGTATTATTCATTTATGAAAAAATGTTGCTTATAACTGGATGTACACTTTAAGTCAAAATCTTTATTTATACATAAAGTCTACGACATATAAAGTCCAAATGGACCAAATGTTTGAACATCATCTAATCTTTTTGTCAGGGAGACTTTTTTCAATGGTATCATGTATTAGATGGGACATTGGATATCTGCTGGAGTCCGGGAATCATTTAAAGTGTGAGGAGGTGATAAGTGTTATTTGTGGGAATACAACTTTAAGTAACAGATAATCCAGAGACTTGCTGGTTGTTGTTACAATGGAGATGTAAAAAAGACAGTTTTTACCTTCATACATTATGATGAGTATTTTTTAAAAAGTCTTAAATTTTTAACTACTCATATCAGTGTTCTAGTTCACACTGAGCAGCTTAGTATGTTTAGTTCTGTTACACTAAATAACTCTTTGAACCATTGCCAGTAAGTGGAAGTAAATGTTGGGGGTTCGTCCGGGATTCATTATCAACTTCTTTTATGACTGCGCTTGGCAGATTTATTAAGCCTGGTGTATCATTCACCAAATGACCCAGTGACTCAGATTTATGAAGATGCTGCAGCCTCTTCATAAATTACCCATGTGTCCCAACACTAGAATGGAAATCTACGCCAGTTAGGAATGAGATTTCCATCATAAGTCATGCCAGAAAACTGGAATGAGTTGTAACGAATATGTCAGGCTTAGGCGTCCATGCCCCACTTTGCCCACATTTGCACACTGCGGTGAGCATGGTGCAGAACAGGGGTTGTGGTGCCTGTTTGGTGCAATAAAGGACCTTGAACCAAATGTGCACAATATCAGAATACTGACATAGAAGGATTGATAACTCTCACCCAATGTGCAAATGCAACTGTTTAAATGAGAAGGAGTTGGAAATCTGACAACTGTCTTTCTGAGCTAGAAATGCGTCAGGTATAATTGTCAGCAACTGGCACAGGTTTGTAATATAACTCACAGCAATCATCTGACATGAATTAAAGTAAATCTGGTAAACCAATTCATCCCAGTCATCTAGATTACTGACCAGCTTTGCTCACTGTCTAAAAAAGGGCCAAGTGGGGAGCAGGAGCTGAGATGCGCCCGTGTGTGCCAAAAATGTGCATTTTTTGCCACTTTCCAGACAGTAAATCTGCGCCATTGTGTGCAATTCACTGTATGAAGTTCTGCAACATTTTCCTTGAACTACAAGTGGTAACAAGTTTTCTATTCCTTTCAGGAGTTAATTCTCCTGGACTTGCCACTGACGTCTTCTTCATTATGTGCTGCCTTATGGAGTTACATGTCCAAGGTAGGAGTAAGACACGTCTAAGGAGTGTTTGACATGAACCCGTGATTACAAAGGAACACGGCTTAGAAGGAAAGACAAATATTGAAACAGAGAGCTTGTGACTTTTGTATTTTTCCTGTTCCTTTTAGGATCCTGCCACACCAGCACATTTCACCTCTACAAACCTGCTCAGCCACAGCCTGTGCACGGCTGGAAATTCATTGGAGATAATCGAAAAATCACATTGATTCAGGTTTATTTTAATACAATCTCCAACTAGGCTTAAAAATGTTGATTTAATCCTTATTCACACGACAGTGATGATTTTGACGGATCTTACAGACATAGGCTTCTGCTTTTAACGAACATTTTGCATCAGTTTTGCACCGTTCCATTTTTCCAGTTTTGATCAAGTCAAATGTCCATTTTTATCCCACTGATTTTTAATGGACATAATATGGACATTAATCAGTTTTACATCAGTTAAAAATGGATCCATTGATTTCTATTGGGTCTGCGTGTCTATGAAAACATGTTACATGTTACAAAAATGTCCATTACAAGGCCTAACGCTACATTCACCTGACAGATGGACAAAACTGCCCTCAAAAAGGGATATTTTTCACAGCTGGTTTGCATCTAAGGGTAAATAGTTCACCCGTGGTGTGAATAGAGCTTTAGAGATCTTTCCAATGATCTAATTACACCAAGATTCGTAATCGTTACAAAGGGGCATCTGCTACGTCTATTGGAAAAATAGTTATACCATAGTCATAGACAGGTCTTTACAGAAAGAGCGGTGAGACTATAGAACTCACTGCCATATGATGTGGTGATGGCTGATGACTTGTACAAGGTCATGAGGGGCCTGGAGGACTTTCTTGAAAGTAAGAATATCACAGGCTATGGGATCTAGAATTTTTGGGATACAATGTGTTGATCCAGGGATTTAGTCACCATATCTGTTGTCTTCTTCTTGCTTTTTTCTTTTCTTGCTCTGGATCGTCTTGATAGGTTTATAGGTTGGACTTGATGGACTTTCTTGTTGGCCTGTCTTTATCCAACCTTATCTAATATGTTACTGTGTATAATTCTGCATGTACTGCTTTTTGGGGTTCAACATCATGCATAAGGTTGATCTAAACTGATTGCTATTCAAGGCAAGGGCAACCATCTCATTAGAAGCTTTACCATAAAAGGCAAAGGCCAATAATGGCTTCTCAAGCCATGTGGCATCACGTTCATTGTTCACGTGGCCTCATCACAGTTTAGTCCCAAGTGAATGGGCTGTGGTACAGCTGCTATACAAATGTATGGGGCGGTGTTTGGTAAGTCCTGATGAATGCTATCAGGCTGCAGCCGATCTTTAATTGTTGACCTATCTTAAGCCTGGAAAACCCTTTTAAGACAAATCTTGGGGGTTCGTCCGGGATATATGGATCTGGGGGTTTGACCGGGAATCATCGATCTCTTTTATAAATGTGTGAAATTGACATTATACACATTTAACATGTACATGTTATTTGACATAGAAGGCTATAAAATAAGAATACATTGTGACCTTTCAACAAGTTAAACCAGTTTTTGTATTTTATATCTTTTGGCAAAGTCCTATCTTTATTGCAGTTTATTAGCATTTATACTGATGATTGTATTCTCGATTGCAAGATCCCGTGATTACTCAGTGTATGTGTCAGATCCTTCTGACCTCTCTATAACCACCAGTGCATTCAACTCTCTCGTGTTTCTCCAGATTTCTCTTAGACATTCTGTAAGTTATACATTCTATAATTGTGAAATGTTTTGTACTCTTACTTTTTACGTTACCGCCACCTCTCTTACTTTCTTACTTGTGGATATGTTTAACCCTTTCTCAACATCTACCATATTAGTACAGGTGTTTAAATAGCTGCCTGGTCACCAAGGTGCCATTTTCCTGTGATTTTCCAGCCCCGTGAGTGAAATCCGAGGCTGGTGATCCGTTACTATGACACCCGAGACTCTATTATTTTCTAGTACAGGCTACTCTATGCAGCCTGTAATAGAAATGCCGTCTGTTTGTAATGCATTCCAATGCATTAGCATTGGAATGCATTGTATTAGTGATCAGACCCCCTGGGGTCTAATAATAACAGTACAAAAAAAAAATTAAAAAACTAAAAAAATCAGATCCCCTTCCCCAGAACATTCATAAGAATAGAAAATAAGTATGTGTTACACCTTAGATACCCCTGTGTCCAAAAACACATGGCCTACAAAGTTATAAAAATATTTTTCCCATACGGTGAACACCATAGCTGGAAATAAAATCGAAAAGTGCCAAATTGCTGTTTTTTCGCTAATTCACCTCCCATAAATATTTGGATAAAAAGTGATCAAAGCAATAGACATTCCCCAAAATGGTATAACTAAAAAGTACGTCTGGCCCCGCAAAAAAATAGGCCCTATACATCACCGTAAACAGAAATATAAAAAAGTTGCAGGTTTCAGAATATGGTGACTCCAGGATATTATTTTTTTGCAAACTTTTGGATTTTTTAAGGGGTTAAACCATAAAAAAACCTATATAATTTTGGTATCCCTGGAATCATATCAACCCATAGAATACAAGTGACATGTCATTATGGCTGCATAGTGAATGCTATAAAAACAAAGCCAGTAAGAAAGTCACGCAAACACGGTTTTTCTCTAATTCCACCCCATTCCCCCCCCCCCCCAGTTTTTTGCAGATTCCCTGTACATTGTACAGAATTTTTAATGGTACCATTATGAAGTAAAATTTTTCCTGCAAACAATAAACCCTCGTACGGCTCTTTGAATGGAAAAATAAAAAATTTGGAAGGCGAGGAATCAAAAATGAAAATTGAAAAATGCCTGTGGCGGGAAGGGGTTAAAGTACATGTTCACCTTTATAGTTTGTAGTTTACATATTGGCCCAGATTTACTAATAGTTAGATAATGCAAACATAGACAAGCAGTCTAAAAATACGCCAGGTTTATCACAGTGGCTGATGCTGGATGATAAATCTGACGTATCTTTACACTGTCTAGTAAACATTTGTACCACCTTTTGGCTTACATTGAACCACAATCCTCTAAGCTTCAGAGCTGAAATCTCCCAGTGATCCCAGGCTCAGACCCGTTTCCAATATTAACCACACACAATTTTTAGAAGACGGTCCGTCAATATATACTCAATGAATACTGTGGTTATTTGCTGCCCTCTCTTTTTTTGTAAATTTGAATCACATTTTTTTCAGACTTGGACCTTTTTGGTTAAAAAATAAGCAAAAAAGAAATCAATAAATGAATATAACAAATACATGGGTGTCCATATACAGGGTGCAGAGATACAGCAGAGGTCACGTTCAAGCAGTGTTGTTAGAGGAACCCTGAGAAATGTTGTAATACTTGTCCCATCTTCATCCTGTGTAGCATGGTCATTGCTTCACGCCTGTTTCTAAGTATGAACAAGTCTCTTAGTCTTACATATCCATTATTCCTTTATAATAATGTCATCGGATCCCTTCCCTGTCTGAGCTTGTCCTAATTCAGACATTTTACATTCCCTGTATGTATTCCTTACATATCATTATTGAGGTGAGCCGTCCCTCCTGACTATAGTCAGCTAACAGTACAACGGCTGGATCACTTTACTCACTTTATTA
Organism: Leptodactylus fallax; assembly: GCA_947044405.1. Taxonomy (NCBI): domain Eukaryota; kingdom Metazoa; phylum Chordata; class Amphibia; order Anura; family Leptodactylidae; genus Leptodactylus; species Leptodactylus fallax. The sequence goes on from CAMRHE010000323.1 coordinate 632,953, forward strand.
CTTCTACATCATGTTGGGCGCGGTTCACATCCACTTCTCATTTCCAGTTTTCTGTTCCGTCATAGAAGCAGAAATGGTGACAGTGCCAGATTCAAGCAATGGCAGACCAGACTCATAAAGCGGTCCTTTGGCTTTCTGTGATGATGTCCCTCATTTTACCAGTGACAATATTGCTGCATGCTGCGCCATTGTGTCTGCCATTTCTGATGGAACCTTGGCCTTCTTTATGTTCTTTAGTCATATCTTCAGATTCTTCTATTTTCTCTTTCTCTCCCCCTCCTCTGTACTGACTCTTCCTCCTTTTCTTCTATCTCCTGTGTGTTTTCTTATCTTATGTTTCATTTTCTTCTTTCTTTAGTGTCACCAGATTCTTCGTATCTTCTACTCTTATATTATTTTCCTTTTCTTTTTCTTCTTCACTTGCTGTTTTTGCTTTTTAATACTTTCTAGCAGTCCAGAATTTGATGGGATTGTCACAAAGTTTTAGTAAAAATCCTGATAAATTCAAGTCGTTTTGGTCCAAATAAGAGTCAGAGTGAGGGTGGGTTCACACTTGTGCCCGGACTCCGTCCGCCATGAATCTGACCTAAATGTCGGAAAAAAGGATAGGGAAAGGATTGAGAAAGGTTTGAGACGCATTGCTTAAAAACCCATTCACTTCAATGGGTTTTTAAAGCAATGCGCGAGTGTCACCCATTGAAGTGAATGGGTTTTTAAGCAATGCGTCTCAAACCTTTCCCAATCCTTTCCCTATCCTTTTTTCCGACATTTAGGTCGGATTCGCAGCGGACGGACTCCGGGTAAGTGTGAACCCACCCTTAAGCAATTCTTCCCAAAAGCAGGAATTCCTAGCGAGTCTGGGGGCAATCCCAGGGGGTAGGATTTAAAGGGATGGTCCAGTTTCAGCAAATAAATGTTATGGTTTGTGTAATGAAAAGTTATGCAATTTTCCAATATACTTTCTGTATCCATTCATTATGGTTTTCTAGATGAGTCCATGGTCATGTGATGGACAAACAGGTGCACGGCTCGTCACAGCACAGTAATCAGACATCTGCCTTGTAACGAGCTGTGCACCTGGTGTCCATCACATGACTATGGACTGATTTTTGCCCAATGGAAATAAACCATGAATGACAGCAAGCAGAGATTTGGAAAACCATGCGGAATTGATAAAGAAAGTTTATGGGAAAATTATAGAAATTTTCGTCATACAAACAATAACATTTAATCACTGAAACTGAGCAAACCCTTTAACCCCTTCCTGATATCCGCCATACTATTATTATTAGATGCTGGGTCTTTAAAGATGGCGGTCACTCTGCCATTGCATTATAGCAGTTGAGGCTGATCTATGTCCAGCCTCAATCGCTGAGTAGCAAACCTCCCATACACTGCAATGCAGGTTCAAGCCCCCTAGGGGTTCTAATAAAATCTAATAGAAAAAAAAATAAGGTTTTTAAACTATAAAAAAAACTGAAAATTCTAATTACCCCCTTCCGTAGATTTGAAATAAAATTAAATACACAAAAACATACATAAACATATACATCCGTAAACACCTGGTCTAAAAACATATAAAAATATTTTTCCCATACGTTGAAAAGTCAAAACAGCCAAACAACCATTTTTTAGCATTTCCCCTCCCATAAAAATTTTAATGAAAAGCAATCAAAACATCAGACATTCCCCAAAATGTTAGAACTAAAAAGTACATCTAGCCCCTCAAAAAAAAAGACGCCTTATGTATCCCCATGCACAGAAATATAAAAAAAGTTATGGGTGTCAGAATATGGTGACTCCAAGAATTTTTTTGGGGGAAAATTTTGGATTTTTTTAAGAGGTTAAAAAGTATTTCACTATATAAATTTGGCATCCCTTGAATTGCACCAACCCATAGAATACAGGTGACATATTATTTTGTCTGCACAGTGAACGCTATAAAAAAGACAAAGCCACAAACGCAGTTTTTCTCCAATTCCACCCCATTCTAAATTTTTTTTCCAGTTTCCCAGTACATTGTACAGAATATTAAATTTGTTCTGCAAACATTAAGCCCTCATATGGCTCTGTGAACATAAAAATATCAGAATTATGGGGTTTGAAAAACAAAAATCAAAAAATGCTTGCGATGGGAAGGGGATAAATGTCCCAATTTTACCAGTGAAAGGCTGAGGCCCCACGTTGCGGAAATGCAGCTTTTTTGTTGCGTGTTTTTAAACCAAAGCCAAGAATGGCTACAAAAAGAATAGGAACTATATAGGAAGTTCTTATACCTCTCCCTTCTGCTCAATCCACTCCCGGCTTTGGCTAAAAAAAAACGCAACAAAATCTGCTGCAAAAAAAGCTGCGTTTCCACAACATGGGGCCTTAGCCAAAATGTTGTTAAGTGTGCTTTTTTCTACTTTTTTCATCGTTTCCTTCATGAATTAACCCTTCACTTCACCTCTCCATTTTTTAGTCTGATTTTTTCCACATTTTTTATCCTCACTTCTTTTCATCTGCCATCCTGTGTTTTCCCCTTTTCCCTCTTTCTGTCTTTTACATGCACAGAAGTAATTCCCTGTACAGACGTTTATTGCAAATAAGACTTGACTCAGGATAACTTTCTTAAAGGCACGATCATCTATTCTAGAAATAATGCATGTTATATACGTCTCTGAGGCTGGACTGACGCCTTGTTCATAATGTGCAGCTTTCATCTAGTCCTGTATTCCGGGCAGATTTCTACCTCCTTCCATTATAATATGGCCACTAGGGCTCTGTATTATTGTAGGTCATTAGTATGGCAGTGCCTGTTTATTATCAAGAAATCAAACATGCTGAGAGAGGTGGAAATTTTATGATCTTTTTTAGTATTTGTTGAAATTTCAAAAACCTGTTTATTTACTGATTTTTTAATATATATATATATATTTTTAAAGAGCAACTTCAGATATGAAAATGATCTTAGGATCAGGGAAGAAGCAGATGTGTACATATTGCTATAGATGTGGGAAGCCAGTCAGACTACTAAGAGCAGCTGTAAAATAGACAGTAAAGGTCTCTATTCAGTGACAGCAAGCATTAAAAGCAATAGATTAATGATACAGAAAGTATGCTAGAAAATTATAGTATAAGTTTTCATTACTATTTATAAGTATTATTTGCTGAACTGACATGCTATTTTAGAGGATCACCAAATATAGAAAATGCACAAAAAATAATAAAACAAAAAATTCTAACTTTCCTTCTACTACTTTATTTTATCCTATTTTTACTCATATTACTATAAAAACTAAAACAACTATATAGACATCTTCTCTCTGTCCCAGTAAATCAGTCATGTCCCCGCCTCCTTCATGTAAGACAACTGGCTGCAGCAGGAGCCTCTCCCCCGCCCTCTCTACAGTAGGATACAAATATTATTAAGCTCCGCCCCATGGCGAAGTTCCCTTTAGCTGCGACCCTAATGAAAATGATCGGCAGATTAACCCCAGTTTTGTTTACAGGATTTCTATAAGACTGTTTTTCCTTTCAGGGACATCTAGAAAATGTTGCAGATTAGAAGACAGCGGGGGCTAGACTATATCCTGTAACTTTTTTATTACGTATTTATAAGTTTAACCCCTTAAGGATACAATTTTAGACTTTGGGACCTGCACTAGCATTTTTTTTTTCATTGTCACAGAATCATACCTCTTTTATATTTCGGTCTAGGCAACTATTTAAGTGTTTGTTTTTGTGAGATGCGTTATACTTTTTAATGACATCATTTTGGGGTGCCTATAACTTATTGGGTAGTTTTTATTAAATGGGTTAACCAATAATAAAGCTTAACCAATGCATTCCCTGTACTGGGTAAGCTTTATTAGTAATGTACACCCTGGTCCTCTGTAGCCCCGCTTATTACTTTTGTTCAGGGAGGCTGGAACTCTAGTACCTGTCTCCCATGCAACCGCTCCGACTTGGGGGTCGCATGACCAATTCCATTCAACTGATTGCAGCTGCGACCCGAGACGGTGACGTCACTGATTCCTCACAGGCTTGGGTTGCAGGGAAGACTGAAGAATCAGAGTACTCGCCTCCCCCACAGCCCTCCACAAAATTAAAAAACAGGGCTCCTGGGGACCAGGTTGTTCCTTAGTGGTTAACCAGTGCAGGAAATGCGTTAGTTAAGCTTTATTATTCCCTGGATGACCCCTTTAACTCATTCAGGAGGGGGTCCAAGAAAAACCCACCAATTCCAACACAGTTATTTATTTTATTTTCAATTATGCGCCATTTAACACTCTGAATAAATAACATGTAACCCTTATTCTGTGGGTTAGGACGATTATAACTTAATTTATATAGCTTCTTTATATTTTACTAATTTTGTAAAGTAAAAACACATTTTTGGAACAAAAAAAAATATTTGTTTGGAATCTCCTCAAAACCATATACAGTACAGACCAAAAGTTTGGACATACCTTCTCATTCCAAGAGTTTTCTGTATTTTCATTACTATAAAAATTGTAGATTTACACTGAAGGCATCAAAACTATGAATTAACACATGTGGAATTATATACTTAACAAAAAAGTGTGAAACAACTGAAAATATGTCTTATATTCTAGGTTCTTCAAAGTAGCCACCTTTTGCTTTGATTACTGCTTTGCACACTCTTGGCATTCTCTTGATGAGCTTCAAGAGGTAGTCACCTGAAATGGTTTTCACTTCACAGGTGTGCCCTGTCAGGTTTAATAAGTGGGATTTCTTGCCTTATAAATGGGGTTGGGACCATCAGTTGTGTTGTTCAGAAGTCAGGTGGATACACATCTGATAGTCCTACTGAATGGAGTGTTAGAATTTGTATTATGGCAAGAAAAAAGCAGCTAAGTAAAGAAAAATGAGTGGCCATCATTACTTTAAGAAATGAAGGTCAGTCAGTCCGAAAAATTGGGAAAACTTTGAAAGTGTCCCCAAGTGCAGTGGCCAAAACCATCAAACGCTACAAAGAAACTGGCTCACATGAGGATCGCCCCAGGAAAGGAAGACCAAGAGTCACCTCTGCTGCGGAGGATAAGTTCATCCGAGTCACCAGCCTCAGAAATCGCAGGTTAACAGCAGCTCAGATTAGAGACCAGGTCAATGCGACACACAGTTCTAGCAGCAGACACATCTCTACAACAACTGTTAAGAGGAGACTGTGTGCAGCAGGCCTTCATGGTAAAATAGCTGCTAGGAAACCTCTGCTAAGGACAGGCAACAAGCACAAGAGACTTGTTTGGGCTAAAGAACACAAGGAATGGACATTAGACCTGTGGAAATCTGGGCTTTGGTCTGATGAGTCCAAATTTGAGATCTTTGGTTCCAACCACCGTGTCTTTGTGCGACGCAGAAAAGGTGAACGAATGGACTCTACATGCCTGGTTCCCACCATGAAGCATGGAGGAGGAGGTGTGATGGTGTGGGGGTGCTTTGATGGTGACACTGTTGGGGATTTATTCAAAATTGAAGGAATCCTGAACCAGCATGGTTACCACAGCATCTTGCAGCGGCATGCTATTCCATCCAGTTTGCGTTTAGTTGGACCATCATTTCTTTTTCAACAGGACAATGACCCCAAACACACCTCCAGACTGTGTAAGGGCTATTTGACCAAGAAGGAGAGTGATGGGGTGCTACGCCAGATGACCCGGCCTCCACAGTCACCAGACCTGAACCCAATCGAGATGGTTTGGGGTGAGCTGGTCCGCAGAGTGAAGGCAAAAGGGCCAACAAGTGCTAAGCATCTCTGGGAACTCCTGCAAGACTGTTGGAAGACCATTTCAGGTGACTACCTCTTGAAGCTCATCAAGAGAATGCCAAGAGTGTGCAAAGCAGTAATCAAAGCAAAAGGTGGCTACTTTGAAGAACCTAGAATATAAGACATATTTTCAGTTGTTTCACACTTTTTTGTTAAGTATATAATTCCACATGTGTTAATTCATAGTTTTGATGCCTTCAGTGCGAATCTACAATTTTTATAGTCATGAAAATACAGAAAACTCTTGGAATGAGAAGGTGTGTCCAAACTTTTGGTCTGTACTGTATGGTTTTTTTTTTTTTATTATTTTAACAAATTTCGTCGAGGGATTGTTTTTTGTGGGATGAGTTGTGCTTTTCACTAGCATTATTTTGAGGTATATATGCTACTTTTAAATCCTTTTTTATTACATTTTTTTCGATAGGCCTTAAATATTACATCTGTGAAGGTTTGACACCCGGGACCCCAGCAGATCACCGGTACCTAAGCAGCACGGGACTGCAGTACTGCCCTATTGAAGTGTATGGGGCAGTGCTGTAATACCTACACTCGCTGCTACAGTTTGACGAATAAGCAGCATTCTATATCAATAACGAGTGTTGGACCCCTGCAGACTAATATTGATAGTCTATCCTATGGATAGGCAACCAATCACAGAAACCAGATGACCCCTTAGGCTAAGTCCCCATGTTGCGGAAACGCAGCTTTTTTTGGTTGCAAATGTTGCTGTGTTTTTTTTGAGCCAAAGCCAATAGTGGATTGAGCAGAAGTGAGAAGTGTAAGAACTTCCTATATATTTCCCATTCCTTTTGTAGCCATTCTTGGCTTTGGCTCAAAAAACCGCAGTAAAATCAGCAACAAAAAAAGCTGCGTTTCCGCAACGTGGGGCCACAGCCTTAAGGTCATCCCCACTACACCGTAAATGGAGTATGTCGAGTGATACACTGTCAGTGCTCTGCTAATTCTTCAGGATCTACAGTATATGATCTTATATGGAGACAGACTTTCCTGTATAGAAGGTATTTTTTCTCTATCTCGGACAAAGTGATTGTTGACTTTTTGTACATCCTTAGATTAAATGATGAATCTGGTTTTCCGCACGCTGCTACAGTAGAACACGAATATTAATGGAAAATGCTCAGGTGCTTTGTTTTAATCTACTCCATAATTACTCATTGAATCATTGTTATCTCAGAATATTTGGGTTTATGGGATGCGTTCATTTGTCAGAGCTGCCCGCTAATGGCTTACTGGACCATGCTGAGCTGAAATATTGTGCTGAGCGTGTAGAATCTGAAAAATATCACTTTGCTCCAAAATTTTAGCCGTTTGTCATCCAGACCCCTTTATGTCTGAATTCTTATGAGGCTCTAGTTTGGTTTCCCGATCCCTTCTCAGTCAATATGCCTGGTGTTAACATTAGTATGTTCCCTGAGATGTCGTCCTTGGTTCACACTTCTCTCTGTGAGTCAAGGTCCAGGGCTGATGTTATGCAGTTGTTGTGTCTGCCATTCCCAAAAGGTAATGAAATTGCTATTCAAGCAATTTCCTAATCCAGGCAGGTAACTGTCAGGACCAGCAGGCGACAAGTATATGTCCCATTACAGACTCAGTGAGGTACATAGGTTGGAACATAAGCCCTACAGGTGAACGTTCTCTATGAAGGGGGTCACCAATAAAAGCAAATATAAACCTCTATTGTGCTTGCAGTTATTGGGCCACGGCCCCACGTTGCAGAAACGCAGCGTTTTTTTGTTGCAGATTTTGCTGCGGTTTTTTGAGCCAAAGAATGGCTACAAAAGGAATGGGAAATATATAGTAAGTTCTTACACTTCTACCTGCTGCTAAATCCACTCCTGGCTTTGGTCAAAATAACGCAGCTAAATCTGCAACAAAAAAAGCTGCGTTTCCGTACAACGTGGGGCCTCAGCCATAGACACATTTCAGGGTAGGTGAGAAGGTGTTCCTGGCCATAAATTGTCTTGAACCGTGGTGAAGACCCCTAAAATGTAAAGGACCCAATTTAGAGTGGGTCTAGGCTTTGTGAACAGGGTTCATTGGGAACCATTGTGGCTGACAATATTGGGGCATTGTGGTTGATTATATGAGTGCATTATTCCTGCAATAGTGGGGCATTGTGGCCTCCATTGGGAGACATTGTGGTTATCACTGACATGAGGTACACTGCTCGCACTTTTTGGAGGGCTATTTGTGGGAACACTTGTGTATATTGGGAGCCATGGAAAGCAATATGCCTTATCTGTCTATGAAACTGTAACACCATACCGACCCAGTTATTAGTAAGGGTCGAGACAGTGTAAGCACTAGGAAAACCTGGCGGCCCTTGGGTTTGGGGGCCCATGGTGATCTAGGTAAACATTCTTTACACCTGTCAAGGCAGAGGTTGTGTTATTATATGAAGGTTGTACTCTGCCTCTAGTAGTCTACATACACCTGGAATTAAAGGTGGGTGAGAGTCTCGGTGACTAGATCTCCACCGATACGATCTGCTAACAGGTCTCTATGTCAAGATCTTACATTCAGATTTGGGTTATTGATATTACAGCTCTGCTCCATTGCAGTGTATGGGGTTGAACTGCAATACCGCATACAGCCAGAAGACAGATGCGGCGCTGTTTTTAGAAAAAAAACAATGATGTTTTTCTAATCCTTGTCAACCCTTTTAAGGCTACAATTTTCTGCCATTACAAAAAAAATACAGTATAAATGACAGGGAGGAGCGTGCCATATGGCCACTGTATAATGTATGTGAAATAAATGAAGACACACGCTGCGACATTTCATTTGCGCTAGAGAAATATTACTGCATCTCGTGTATAGCAGAGAATTGCATTCATTTATGTTCACCAGGATTTTCTAAAAATGTTCTGGACACCTGATCATTGTGACCTAAAGTGCCCCTTATTGCATCATGTATTACTGTATTAATAGCACTGCCTTCTATGAACAGGTAACTGATAGCATGACCTTGGCTTTGTTGTGTGTTGTGTGACAGCGGTGGGTGTGTATATATGTCTGTATGTGTGTGTGTGTGTGTGTGTGTCACTCCGGAGTACAGAAATATATCTGGGGAAAAGTTCATACTGCAAAAAAAAGTGACATATTTGAATCTACCAAAACGACTTCTTGAGAAATTGTAGCTTATTTGCAAATGTAGCAGAGCTGATATTGTTCACTAATACTGCATTACAGGTTACATTACATATTGGGAAGCATTATATTTAGTGTATGGTCCCCATGTCAGAGGTCACATATAGCTGAACCCCACATCTAAATGCAGCAGAATAGTGAGTGCAGCTCTGGAGTATAATACAGGACGTACCTGATGATAAGACACACCCAGGTGTTAGAGGAGCAAAATAGGAAAAAAATATTTTGAACCAATTCCTGGACAACCTCTTTAAGAATAATGTTCCATAGTGGCCTCTGGACATAGTATAATGTCTCATAGTGACCCCTCCACACAGTATAATGTCTCATAGTGACCCCTCAATACAGTATTATGTCCCATATCGGCCCCTCCACACAGTATATTGTCCCATAGTGGCCCCTACACGAAGTATAATGTCCCATAGTAAGCATTGCACACAGTATAATGTCCCATATCGGCCCCTCCACACAATATAATGTCCCATAGCGACCCCTCCACACAGTATATTGTCCCATAGTGACCCCTACACGAAGTATAATGTCCCATAGTAAGCATTGCACACAGTATAATGTCCCATAGTGGCCCCTTCACACAGTATAATGTCCCATAGTGGCCCCTCCGCACAGCATAATGTCCCATAGTGGCCCCTTCACACAGTATAATGTCCCATAGCGGCCCCTCCACACAGTATATTGTCCCATAGTGGCCCCTACACAAAGTATAATGTCCCATAGTAAGCATTGCACACAGTATAATGTCCCATATCGGCCCCTCCTCACAATATAATGTCCCATAGCGTCCCCTCCACACAGTATATTGTCCCATAGTGACCCCTACACGAAGTATAATGTCCCATAGTAAGCATTTCACACCGTATAATGTCCCATAGTGGCCCCATCTCACAGTATAATGTTCCATAGTGGCCCCACCACACAGTATAATTTCACATAGTGGCCCCTCCACACAGTATAATGTCCCATAGTGGCCCCACCACACAGTATAATGTCCCATAGTGGCCCCACCACACAGTATAATTTCACATAGTGGCCCCAGCACATGGTATAATGTCCCATAGCGGCCTCCATACACTATAATTCCCTAGTGTCCCATACGTTTCTTTATGAATATTCAAAAAAGTTCAGGTTCAAGAAGAACCCGAAATTATTGGAGTTCGCCACCTACTAACCATTATACAATGGCATCAGGACAAAAAATGACAGCAGCATAACCCACATGACATTATGTCAGCATTATTTTGTGTGAAGATGCCGACATGACGTCATTCAGAGACGTCTCAGTGAATGGAAGTGGTGGGAAGACCCGCAGCGGAGCTCAGGAGAGGCGAGGTACACTGTTTATGATGTTTGCTCACCTCCCCGGGTCCTCCATTCATTATACTCTGGGGTCTGAAGAGACCCCAGAGTTAGCATAATAAGGGTTCGTGGGTGGCGATTGTGCAATTGTGCCAGCTTGAGTTTCGGCACCACTGTATATACGTGTGAAAAGAACAGAAATGTCCATCAAATCTGAACCCCATTTAACAATGAAACTATGAGGCAGCGCTGTGATTGGTTGCTATGGGCAACAAAAACTTTTACCCTTACACAGTTTCATTAATCTCCCCTTATACGGTGAATATAGCCAGACCTGTGCTGACCCCCGGGGACAACATGGCGCCCTCCGTTATTATAAAGGACAGTCCAGGTGCCAGTGATGCAGAATTTACACTACAGCCCATGAAGATTTGTGTCTGGACTCGCTTCATAAGAAAGACTAATATACCATGAAGCCCTTGACCTAGTTGTGACTGAGCAGGTTGAGAGAGGAATTATTATACTCTTATTACACCCAGGAGACCATGTGACTCCGGGCCAAAGTCCTGCATGACATACATTCCTGCCGCTGATGTCATTTATCACTGAGCGAGGTCAGGATTCACTTCCAGGTGAAAGGTCACGCATTGGCGTAAATTTTATATCACCGCAGACCTGCAATAAAATGCAGAGAAATGACCATAAATTAGGGTTTTTTTTACCTGCAGACAATGGTTTACAAATATGTGAACAGAGGGCCGTGTATGCAATGAAAGGCCTTTAATATGGGATCAATTGGATCGTACCAGATTATCAAATATTCTGGATTATCAGACAGTAAAAAGAAGGATATAAATCTTAAATTGAAGGAAAGAGAGGACAGATTCTTCCAGAATCAGAATATTAATGGCCTACTGTTAGGACAGGGTTATATTGGCCCTTCAGAGAACCAAAGGATCCCCCATTGGGTCTCAGGGTTTAACTTGAGGGTGTTCAGAAGCTGCCATTGTACCGGTCCGAAGGAGTCTTGGGGGGTCTCTTTCCAATATGAGGAGACCAGTACTATAAACAATACATTATGGTTGGGGGATCTCATATAGATTTTGTATTGGAGCGTCATGTTACGCCTCTGGGTGGGTCCTTACAAAACAGGGCCCCAAAGGTCCAGCATTAAACAATCCAATTTAGAAATGTCATAAGATTTAGGGTTACTTTACAAATAGTCCCAGTATGATATCAGATCAATGGGGATTTGAAGGGGCTATGGCGATCAGTCAAGTACTGCAGCCTCTTTGTTGTTCACATAGGTGTCTATCTACATACCATCTACTTAGAAGCGGCAGTGCATGGTATTGCATCTGCATCTTGTTCATCTCAAAGGTACAAAGCTGCAATACCCTGCTACTAAGTAGATGGCGTGCACATAGACGGTACAGTACAAAACTGCAATATCCTTCCCTGCTGGTACTAAGTAGATGGCATGCACATAGACGGTACAGTACAAAATCTGCAATATCCTTCCCCACTGCTACTAAGTAGATGGCGTGCATGTAGATGGTACAGTACAGAGGCTGCAATATCCATCCCCACTGTTACTAGGTAGATGGCGTACATGTAGATGGTACAGTACAGAAGCTGCAATATCCATCCCCACTGCTACTAGGTAGATGGCATGCATGTAGATGGTACAGTACAGAATCTTCAATATCCTTCCCCACTGCTACTAAGCAGATGGCGTGCATGTAGACAGTACAGAAGCTGCAATATCCTTACCCACTGTTACTAAGCAGATGTCGCACATGTAGACGGTACAGTACAGAAGCTGCAATATTCTACCCCACCTACTAAGCAGATGGCGCACATGTAGACAGTACAGTACAGAAGCTGCAATATCCTTCCCCACTGCTACTAAGCAGATGGCACACATGTAGACGGTATAGTACAGAAGCTGCAATATCCTTCCCCACTGCTACTAAGCAGATGGCGCACATGTAGACGGTATAGTACAGAAGCTGCAATATCCTTACCCACTGTTACTAAGCAGATGGCGCACATGTAGACTGTACAGTACAGAAGCTGCAATATCCTTCCCCGCGGCTACTAAGTAGATGGTGTGCATGTAGACGGTACAGTAAAGAAGCTGCAGCAACTGGCCTCTTTAAATGCTGGTCTGTGGGAGTGCTGAGACCCCTCACAATCTGATATTAAATGGATTATCCAGCTTCCAAAAATTATCTGCAAATACATCCAAATAAGGGGTAAACTGTAACGGGTCACCGTCCATAACAGAAGACTGAATGAGACTACAGTACGAGCTGGCTCTGGTTCATGGCATCATAATCCTTATTGTGGGATGTGAGGGCCGATAGTTCCCATTTCTTGAAGCAGAAAAGAGCAGCAATGACTTGACAAAGTAAAATTCCTCTAGTTTGATACTACTTGGATCTAGTTTTGTGAAATTTCACATTCTATTGTAGTTCTATGTTAGTAACTAGTACCAGTAGATCAGACTTTCTAGATTATCGGATGGTATTTTACCATTCTTCCCGGTAAAATTCCATTGCGGTATTAAGGTTACCGATTGAATGTGACTGTAGGCTGAGAATAGCTAAAGGGAGTGTCACCAAATCTAGCATATGACCACAGCCCTGTAGATAGATAGGTTAATGTCGCCAGAACCAGCATATCACCCCAGCCCTGCAGGTAGATAGGTTAGTGTCACCAGAGCCCAGCATATCACCCCAGCCCTGCAGATAGATAGGTTAGTTTCACCAGCACCAGCATATCACCCCAGCTCTGCAGCTAGATAGGTTAGGGTCACCAGAAACAGCATATCACCCCAGCCCTGCAGATAGATAGGTTAGTTTCACCAGCACCAGCATATCACCCCAGCTCTGCAGCTAGATAGGTTAGTGTCACCAGAACCCAGCATATCACCCCAGCCCTGCAGATAGATAGGTTAGTGTCACCAGACCCCAACATATCACCCCAGCCCTGCAGATAGATAGGTTAGTGTCACCAGAACCAGCATATCACCCCAGCATTGCAGATAGATAGGTTAGTGTCACCAGACCCTGCATATTACCCCAGCTCTGCAGATAGCTAGGTTAGGGTCAACCAGTGTTTTCCCCTTGTGAATTGCTGCCTCCTTTGCTGAGATATCACTGTTTTTGGAAATATACAAATGAGCTCTTTGGAGCAATGAGGGCACTAACATCTTAGGAGCAATGGTAACGCCCTTATTGTTCCCAATAGCTCATTTCCATATTGACAAAAACAGTGATATCAGAGGCAGCGATTCACAAGGGGGAAACATCAGTTGATTCAGGTGACCCTAACCTATCTATCTGCAGGGCTGAGTTCTGATGACAGACTCCATTTAACTTATGTGAAGTTTTAGGGCACCTATTGCTAGTATACAGACCACCCAAAACTGCATATTGCTAAAATCTGCAGCAGATTTTTGTAGTTGTTGTTGTTGCAGAATGCTGTGAATTTGTTACACATATTCTATGCAGATTTTTTATGCAGGGTATGATTGAGATTTCCCATCCACTTCTTCTACTGTAAAATGCTGCAGATTTTCCACCCAGAAGTTTTGCATAAAGATTCCACATGTTTCAGTCCCGTGGGAATATAACCTAAAAGATGTAATCCGGATAGAAGCATATAAGGAAATCTCATAATACAAAGATTTTAGGCAGGTGTGGAAAAAAATGCAGCAAAGTAAGAATGCTTTCAGAAATAAAAGGGTGAATAGTTCAGTGAACAAAATGAAGAAAAAATACATGTAAATCCCATCAATATTCGGTGTGACCTTTGCCCTTTGCCTTCCATCAGTTCTTCTCGGTACTTGCAGACAGTTTTTGGCAGAACTCGGCAGGGAGGTTGTTCCCGCCACCATCTTGGAGAACTAAGCACAGATCTTCTGTGGATGTAGGCTTGCTCCAATCCTTCTGTCTCTTCATGTCATCCCAGACAGACTGAATGATGTTGATATCAGGGCTATATCTGCGGGGGTCATATCATCACTTCCAGGACTCCTCCTCCAAAGGGCAAAGTTTACTCCAAATATTGATGACATTTACATTTCTGTTTTTTTCATTTGCTTCATTTTGTAGCACTTCTTTTTACATTTTTGCATTTTTTTTTCCACACCTGCCTAAAACTTTTACTTAGTATGGAATAAACAGAGCTTCATTCCCCTTTAAGACTTAAAGCTGCCTGTTTAATACAGTCCACACAATACGGTTTATCCTGCCTCGCATTCTTCTTGTTCGCTCTTCACCATACGTCTTGAATATTACCTCGGGGCGGGGGCACGGCAGGACAAAGCAAAGAGACATTACTTAAAATTCATACAAGTGTCAACATTAAATACTTGGCGGTACAGTGGCAGCGGGGGGGCCTTTTTCTTTTTGCAGGTTGCCGTTAATACACTGAAACGGCTTGAGCTCGGCCTCAGCAGTCGCACTGTGCGCGGCTTTGTCGTTTTGCATTTGTCAGCAGGGTTTTGCTGCATAAACTTATGACGAATCTTCATGTTTGAGCCGAGTCCTGTAGCTTCTCTGCTGGAGATTAAAGATGATCGTGTCGCTTTTGTCTCCGTGATACAGTCACGAATGAAAAGCTGTCTGTTGACGTCGAGGATTTGCTAAATTGTTCTAGCAACTTTCCATTAGTGTGTGCAACTTGTAGATGTCATAGAACTTTCTAAGTGTCTCCTTATACACTACATGTTACAGTGAGGCTAGGGCTATGGGGTGACTTTGGGCAGGTTACGTTGCAACATTGCAATCTATGATTATACTTTTGGTCACACTTTTGGTCCCAAATCCTAGGCATCTTTCCTACAGCAGCATGCCCATAATAGGTATCGAAAATCCCAAATCTCAGGCAATTCACAGGCAACTTACAGTGTAAAAAAGTCATACAACACATATATTGCACATATTTTTTGCTTGTATACAACTATCTTCATTGCAAGTACAACAAACACATACTCACCTTGTTTCACCTCTCCTGGGCATCCCCATAGCGTTCTGCAGTCCACCAGCATTCTTTTATAGTCTTTATCCAGTTGAAGTTACGCGCCCCTGGGTCACATGGGGAGCGCTGGCGTCAGGTTACTGGGTCAAAGCTTCATGACGTCAGCGAGCCCCTTCTGACTGCTGAGGCCCAATCACAGGCTTCAGTGGTGACCCTGGGTACATGATGTCTACCAGAAGCTGGAAGGGGACGACCCCTCTATTTATTATACTTTAGGGTCTGAGAAGAATCCACCTCAACATCAGTGCCAAATTAGGTATTGTACCGCCACATGCTGCCACTGTACAGTACTGTATTATATGGATACTAGCAGAAGGACTCGGCTTCGCATGGGTATATTTAATTTTTTGTTTGTGTAGTGGCCCCATTAGAATAGGTTGCTTGCTATGGAAACCTGGTGTAAAGCTGTGTGTATGTGAAGATTAAAGAACCTGCGAGTTTCCATTGTTCCATAAGCGTCATATGATCATGTGTATCTTAGTTTGGATATGAGTGAAAAACCTGCGATTGGTTGTTATGGAAACCTGGAGTAAAGCAGTGTGTATGTGACCTTGTGTAACAGTGTCATCCACAGCGCCCTGCCCCTTTAAAGCTGACCTTATGGAAACTTGGTAAATTAAATGTGAACTTATATTGGCTGATACACATCATATGACTGAATATTTAAGGACCTGTGAACTAATATTTAAGGACCTGCGAACTGCTACTGACTAATAGAGGTCATAAATAGGTTGGTTGCTATGGAAACCTGGTGTTTCTCTGTGAATGTGAACTTGTGTAATAGTGTCATCCACAGCGCCCTGCCCCTTTAAAGCTGACCTACAGCAGTGAAGAAAAACAGCTGGGTTGTTATGGAAACCTGGACAAAACTGTGTGTATGTGACCTTCTGTAACAGTGTCATCCACAGCGCCCTGCCCCTTTAAAGCTGACCTACAGCAGTGAAGAAAAATGGCTGAGTTGTTATGGAAATCTGGAGTAAAGCTGTATGTATGTGGAGACTAAGCACCTGCGAGCTTCTATTGGTTGATAAGGGACATGTGGCCATGTGTATGGCAGTTGGAATATGAGTGAAAGACTTGCAGGCTTCTATTGGCTAATGCAGGTCATTTTTTGGGAATACTGTATCTCAGGAATGGTATGTCCTAGAGAGCTGATACCCAGTCTAAAACCTTCACGGACACCTGATGTACCTGTGTGACAAATTTGGTGAAGATCGGTCCAGTCGTTTGGTAACGCATAAAGAACAGACAGACAGAAACTAATTTTTACATATATAAGAGATAAGAGACTAGCAGAAGGACCCGGCTTCGCACGGATATATTTCATTTTTTGTTTGTGTAGTGGCCCCATAAGAATTGGTACTGGTCTATTTTGTATGTCGTTTGTGTGTAGTTTCAATACGTTTCAATTTATAAGAATGCTGACATACAATATGACAGTCCAGTATAGGTACAGGCTATTTATGGCTGTGTTGTTATGGAAACCTGGTAAATTAAATGTGAAGTTATATTGGCTGATACACGTCATACGACTGAATATTTAAGGACCTGTGAACTGCTATTGACTAATACAGGTCATAAATAGCTTGGTTGCTATGGAAACCTGGTATAAAGCTGTGTATATATTAAGACTGAAGAACCTGCGAGTTTCCATTGGTCCATAAGCGTCATGTGATCATGTGTATCTCAGTTTGGATATCAGTGAAAAACCTGCGATTGGTTGTTATGGAAACCTGGAGTAAAGCTGTGTGTATGTGACCTTGTTTAACAGTGTCATCCACAGCGCCCTGCACCTTTAAAGCTGACCTACAGCAGTGAAGACAAATGGCTGGGTTGTTATGGAAACCTGGAGTAAAGCTGTGTGCATGTGGAGACTAAGCGCCTGCAAGCATCTATTGGCTGATAAGGGACATGTGACCGTGTGTATGGCAATTGAAATATGACTGAAAGACTTTGAGGCTTCTGTTGGCTAATGCAGGTCATTTTTTGGGAATACTGTATCTCAGGAACGGTACGTCTAAAACATTCCTGGACACCTGATGTACCTGTGTGCCAAATTTGGTGCAGATCGGTCCAGTCGTTTGGTTGCGCATAAAGAACAGACAGACAGAAACTCATTTTTATATATAGAAGAGATAAGAGATATGTTTGCTGTTGATATGATTTTCCATAATGGAGGTACGGTATATCATAGTATGTCCCTATTGGCTGCTGTGGTTACGTGGAGGTTGTATGGAGTAGTACATGGACTAAAACTATGTGTTGCGTCAAATGACTTAGTCAGCTCTTCTGTGTCTGCAGATATCACAGAATGGGAGGCCGGATGTAGTTTTTAACATTTTATGTCTTCAGTTTATGTCTCCTACATATCGCATCTTGCCATTCGTAGTATCTGGATGTAACACAGAGCGCAGCTGCTGAACTACAAGTGACACTATCCATGTTATCACTGGCTCTGCGAGCACTGCGAGCTGCAATATGATGATCCCTACAGCTCCAGCCCTGCTGATCATTTTGATTAAATTTACCACTAAACACTCCTTGGGGTAAAGTTATTTGTATAGCAATAAACATTTTATAAAAACCCTCAATAAACCAGCGCGACGCCCGTGACTTACAGTAGAGAGCGCTCCAATGTATGATTAATATTACACCAGTACAAGAGGAGACTGGTGGGGATGTCAGCACAGCGCCATTGTGGGGCTACGAAATACACATATAAAGGAGACATATAGGAGATAGAAGAGCAGAATTAAAAATCGTTTATTCCTCCAAAAATCAAAAAAAATACCTGGAAATGTAAGAGCAACCCTCTTGTGTGCAGTGTGTAGTATTCATTTCAACTAGTTATGAGTTAACTTGGTGTGAGGCACTGGACGTGTAAAGGTGACTCTTACCAAGTAGAGTTTCCATTGGAGCTGTTCTCCAGCTTTTCATAGACACAGAATGGGATAACATTCTACTTTTCCTCTTTCTCTACCCAACTGTTACTGTTGTCAGTCTCAAAGTATATTAATGACTCAGGAAGCTTAGAATCAGTAATATGTATACTGTAATACTGTCCCATATGTACAATAATATACAGTGCTGGCCAAAAGTATTGGCACGCCAGCAATTCTGTCAGATAATACTCAATTTCTTCCAGAAAATGATTGCAATCACAAATGCTTTGGTAATAATATCTTCATTTAATTTGTCGTCAATGGAAAACCACAAAAAGAATTGTCAAAAAGCCAAATTGGATATAATTCCACACCAAACATAAAAAAGGGGGTGGACAAAAGTATTGGCACCCTTTGAAAAATCATGTGATGCTTCTCTAATTTGTGTAATTAACAGCACCTGTTACTTACCTGTGGCACATAACAGGTGGTGGCAATAACTAAATCACACTTGCAGCCAGTTGAAATGGATTAAAGTTGACTTAACCTCTGTCCTGTGTCTTTGTGTGTACCACATTGAGCATGGAGAAAAGAAAGAAGACCAAAGAACTGTCTGAGGACTTGAGAAGCAAAATTGTGAGGAAGCATGAGCAATCTCAAGGCTACAAGTCCATCTCCAAAGACCTGAATGTTCCTGTGTCTACCGTGCGCAGTGTCATTAAGAAGTTTAAAGCCCATGGCACTGTGGCTAACCTCCCTAGATGTGGACGGAAAAGAAAAATTGACGAGAGATTTCAACGAAAGATTGTGCGGATGGTGGCTAAAGAACCTCGACTAACATCCAAACAAGTTCTAGCTGCCCTGTAGTCCGAGGGTACAACAGTGTCAACCCGTACTATCCGTCGGCGTCTGAATGAAAAGGGACTCTATGGTAGGATACCCAGGAAGACCCCACTTCTGACCCAGAGACATAAAAAAGCCAGGCTGGAGTTTGCCAAAACTTACCTGAGAAAGCCAAAAACTTTTTGGAAGAATGTTCTCTGGTCAGATTAGACAAAAGTAGAGCTTTTTGGGAAAAGGCATCAACATAGAGTTTACAGGAAAAAAAAAGAGGCCTTCAAAGAAAAGAACACGGTCCCTACAGTCAAACATGGCGGAGGTTCCCTGATGTTTTGGGGTTGCTTTGCTGCCTCTGGCACTGGACTGCTTGACCGTGTGCATGGCATTATGAAGTCTGAAGACTACCAACAAATTTTGCAGCATAATGTAGGGCCCAGTGTGAGAAAGCTGGGTCTCCCTCAGAGGTCATGGGTCTTCCAGCAGGACAATGACCCAAAACACACTTCAAAAAGCACTAGAAAATGGTTTGAGAGAAAGCACTGGAGACTTCTAAAGTGGCCAGCAATGAGTCCAGACCTGAATCCCATAGAACACCTGTGGAGAGATCTCAAAATGGCAGTTTGGAGAAGGCGCCCTTCACATCTCAGGGACCTGGAGAAATTGGCCAAAGAAGAATGGTCTAAAATTCCAGCAGAGCATTGGAAGAAACTCATTGATGGTTACCGGAAGCGGTTGTTCGCAGTTATTTTGTGTAAAGGTTGTGCTACCAAGTATTAGGCTGAGGGTGCCAATACTTTTGTCCGGCCCATTTTTGGAGTTTTGTGTAAAATGATCAATGATTTGACTTTTTTTTCATTCTCTTTTGTGTTTTTTCATTGCAAGCAAAATAAATGAAGATATTATTACCAAAGCATTTGTGATTGCAATCATTTTCTGGAAGAAATTGAGTATTATCTGACAGAATTGCAGGGGTGCCAATACTTTTGGCCAGCACTGTAACTACTATAATACTGTTCCTATGTACAAGAATATAACTACTATAATACTGCTCTTATGTACAAGAATATAACTACTATAATACTACTCCTATGTACAAGAATATAACTACTATAATACGTCTCCTATGTACAAGAATATAACTACTATAATACTACTCCTATGTACAAGAATATAACTACTATAATACTGCTCCTATGTACAAGAATATAACTACTATAATACTGCCCCTATGTACAAGAATATAATTACTATAATACTACTCCTATATACAAGAATATAACTACTATAATACTGCCCCTATGTACAAGAATATAACTACAATAATACTGCTCCTATGTACAAGAATATAGCTACTATAATACTGCCCCTATGTACAAGAATATAACTACTATAATACTGCCTCCTATGTACAAGAATATAACTACTATAATACTGTTCCATATGTACAATAATATAGCTACTATAATACTGCCTCTTATGTACAAGAATATAACTACAATAATACTGCTCCTATGTACAAGAATATAACTACTATAATACTGCCTGCTATGTACAAGAATATAACTACTATAATACTGCTCCTATGTACAAGAATATAACTACTATAATACTGCTCCTATGCTCAAGAATATAACTACTATAATACTGCTCCTATGTACATGAATATAACTACTATAATACTGCCTCCTATGTACAAGAATATAACTACTATAATACTGCTCCTATGTACATGAATATAACTACTATACTACTGCTCCTATGTACAAGAATATAACTACTATAATACTATGTACAAGAATATAACTACTATAATACTGCTCCTATGTACAAGAATATAACTACTATAATACTGCCCCCTATGTACAAGAATATAACTACTATAATACTGCTCCTATGTACAAGAATATAACTACTATAATACTGCCTCCTATGTACAAGAATATAACTACTATAATACTGCCCCCTATGTACAAGAATATAACTACTATAATACTGCTCCTATGTACAAGAATATAACTACTATAATACTGCTCCTATGTACAAGAATATAACTACTATAATACTGCTCCTATGTACAAGAATATAACTACTATAATACTGCTCCTATGCTCAAGAATATAACTACTATAATACTGCTCCTATGTACATGAATATAACTACTATAATACTGCCTCCTATGTACAAGAATATAACTACTATAATACTGCTCCTATGTACATGAATATAACTACTATACTACTGCTCCTATATACAAGAATATAACTACTATAATACTATGTACAAGAATATAACTACTATAATACTGCTCCTATGTACAAGAATATAACTACTATAATACTGCCCCCTATGTACAAGAATATAACTACTATAATACTGCTCCTATGTACAAGAATATAACTACTATAATACTGCCTCCTATGTACAAGAATATAACTACTATAATACTGCCCCCTATGTACAAGAATATAACTACTATAATACTGCTCCTATGTACAAGAATATAACTACTATAATACTGCTCCTATGTACAAGAATATAACTACTATAATACTGCTCCTATGTACAAGAATATAACTACTATAATACTGCTCCTATGTACAAGAATATAACTACTATAATACTGCTCCTATGTACAAGAATATAACTACTATAATACTGGCTCATACATACAAAGTATAACTATTGTGAAACTTAAATATTTTCTGTGCTGTCATAAAACTATAAATCCTAAAATCTTTCCTTTAGATACAATGCGGTGATACCCGACCATCTTTGTTCTCCTTCTTTTGGGAACTTTCACTGGGACTTTATGTTCCATACCAGCTGGAGATCTTGTTCTCAGGTGTTGCAGACCCATAAATGTGTGCTGCTCCACTGCTTATTAGTTTTTGACTGGCATGCTATGCTGGGATTTGTAGTCCCTTGGCAGCTGGTGAGCCACATGTTGTCTACCTGCAGACTGGATTTGCTTTGTAGATTGCATCATACAGGTACATAGTGATCCTGACATGACTACGGCAGA
>CAMRHE010000323.1:660000-792500 GCA_947044405.1 Leptodactylus fallax
AGGCACAGCCATGTGTACTGTAGGGGGCGCCACTGCTCCCTTATTCTTTTATTCAGTTGGGGTTCTAAGGACAAGCCCTCAGTGTATATTCCAGTAAGACCTCTTTAATAATCCATTTATAAAATTTGTAGATCTCTGGTTCTGGCGCAGTCTCGGCTGCCATTCATAGGCCAATCAATCAATAAGCAATGAGTCGTGTCTCATTAGTGTTCTCTGGTCTCGTAAATGTCATCCAGACATCGGACAATGGACGTTCTGTAGAGCACAGATAATTCTGCACTCAGCTTTTTGGCAAGTTCTTCTTCTTGTCTACAGAAAAAGGAAAAATGTATTCTTTTGTTTAGTCCGGTGATGTCGGGCGTAAATGAGGATTTTACATCAGAAATGAAATTTAATAATTGCTGCTTCCTGCGGAAAGTGCACGGCTGGCTACACCTTCAGACTAACATGCCAAGACAGCAACAACAGCACAACAGGGCAAGATATAGGGCTGTCCAAGTGGAGCGTCCCATTAAGCACATACAGATGGAGCCGAGTTAACCCGAACCTCTGCAATTGGTTAAACTGCTGCAGCCTGATATCTTATCACAGAAGACAGCAAAAACCAATGAAACATAATTGTCAATGACATTTCATTGGCTGTTGTTGTCTTGTGTGATGAGATATCGCGCTGCAGCAGTTTAACCAATTGCAGAAGTTCGGGTTAACTCTGCTCCATCTGTATCTAAAAAATAAGAAAGAAACAGAAGCAACATTTTAAGACAAATGTGGAGTGGGTACAATACTCAAGGCACTGACCATGTGTCATACTAATATGGTAGAAAACAACAAAAAGCGGGATCCTTCATGTACCCATATTTCAGGTTGCCTCTATGGACCTATTTTAAAGTTCACCTCCACTTATAAAACCACCATGTCTAAATGAATAGAACAGGTGAATATAGGAAACTTTATAATATATCTTATTAAGGCAATCTGTTTCCTTCTCCACTTACCAGGTTGAGATACTTTTTTGCATAGAAGTCTATGGAGAGGGGAGGGAGAGGAGAAGACTGCTGGAAAAGACATACAAGTAACTGCAGCTGCTACACTGTGAGGGAGGAGAACTTTTCTGACACTGCTGAGTCTTCATGATAAGAAACCCACAGAGGCAATAAATCGATTTACAGCCCCCTCGCCTCTCCATAGACTTCTGTGTAAGGTGAATACTGAGACAGATTGTGATACTGATAAACAGTCTGAGTGAAGATAAAGATGAGAGCAGTGTGATACATGGAAGGAAACAGATTTCTTCACTAAGATTTATTGCAAGGTTTCTTATATTCACCTGTACTATTCATTTATGCAAATTCATTTTTTAATTGGAAGTATACTTTAAGCTTTAGCTTAAGTTCTGCTTTTTTCTTTCTTTCTTCTCATTTTTAGATCTATAGATAATAGATAGATACATAGATAGATAATAGATGGATAGATAGATAGATAGATAGATAGATAGATAGATAGATGATATGAGTAGATAGTAGATAGATAGATAGATAGATAGATAGATAGATATGAGATAGATAGGTAGATAGATAGATAGATAATACATAGATAGATAATAGATGGGTAGATAGATAGATAGATAGATAGATAGATATGTAGATGAGATAGATAGATAGATAGATAGATATGAGATAGATAGTTAGATAGATATGAGTAGATAGATAGATAGATAGATAGATAGATAGGAGATAGATAGATAGATAGATAGATAGATAGATAGATAGATAGATAGTAGATAGATAGATAGATGAGATAGATAGTAGATAGATAGATAGATAGATAGATAGATAGATAGATATGAGATAGATAGGTAGATAGATATGAGATAGATAGATAGATAGATAGATAGATAGATAGATAGGAGATAGATAGATAGATAGATAGATTGAGATAGATAGATAGATAGATAGTATAGATAGATAGATATGATAGATAGATAGATAGATAGATAGATAGATATGAGATAGATAGATAGATATGAGAGATAGATAGATAGATATGAAAGATAGATAGATATGAGATAGATAGATAGATAGATATGAGATAGATAGATAGATAGATAAATAGATATGAGAGATAGATAGATAGATAGATAGATATGAAAGATAGATAGATATGAGATAGATAGATAGATATGAGATGGATAGGTAGATAGATATGAGATAGTAGATAGATAGATAGATAGATAGATAGATAGATAGGAGATAGATAGATAGATAGATAGATATGAGATAGATAGATAGATAGATAGAGATAGATAGAGATAGATAGATAGATAGATAGATAATACATAGATAGATAGATAGATAGATATGAGATAGATAGATAGATAGATATGAGATAGGTAGATAGATATAAACATAGATAGATAGATACATAGATAGATAGATAGATAGATAGATAGATAAATACTCTAGATATTCCTTACTATTATGACTCACCATGACGTGACATTACACCCAGCTCTCACTTTCTGATTCATTTTGCCTCTCGCCATCATCGTCACTAATTCCTGGTTCCTTTTGATCATATTACAAGACCTCGTACTTATTAAGTGAAGAATACATAATATACAGTAGATGAAAAGAAACCTTTGAAGTTGGTCACCGCAGGAAAAAAAGACCAGGCCTTACGTCTTAAGCTGCCTCTTTTCCAGACCAAGCCAGATGCAGCTTGTGAAATGGGCACATATATGGGGCTGCTGCATGTATACATAATGCTTGTTGGGGGATACAAAGTCATTTTGCGGTCTTTTTTGTCTTTTACAGTGAAGTACATGCGAGAAGCCACTCCCTATGTCAAGAAAGGGTCTCCGGTATCAGAAATCGGATGGGAGACTCCTCCGCCTGAATCTCCGCGATTGGGCAATTCATCAAAGTGTCCACCATCACCTATTTCTCTGCCCAGTTATGGAGACAAGAAAACCATTCCACTCCAGATGTGCTTTGTGACAAGGAACCTGACTGTTCTCGATCCAGAGAACAGGTAAGCTCAGCTCCCATCCCCTTTAAGGAGTTTTCTGGGACTTATTAATTCATGACCTAGGTCATCAATTGAAGATCAGCAGAGGTCCAAACCCCATAGATTAGCACTCCATGAGCAACACTTCCATTTTTCAGGCCACTTGACATCATATTCATCAGTCACATAGCTTGTGACTAAATGAATAGACTGAGCTGCAAGAGTAAGTACAACTGCTGCACAAATATATGGCATTGTGATAGGTAAGTAATGAAGAAGCCACAGCAATCACCCAAATGCCTCCTCAAACAAGCTGGGGTGCCAGACCCCTACTGATCTTCAGTTGATAACCCATCCTAAGGATAGGTCATCGATTATTAAGTCTGGCAAACCCCTTTAAGAGCAAGTGTTGTGCAAAAGTCCATTTCTAGTAATTGTATACATAGTGATTTACATAGACCTGCAAGCTCCCAGTGGCTGTCCCTACATAGATGTCACCAAACCAGTAAATAGAGGACAGTAAAGAGGAGGTGGAGGGGATGCATCTGCAGTTATTAGCGTCTAGAGATGGGCGAACCTCTCTAGATTTGTTTTGTGTCGCGTTCGGGTGGCTCAGGTCCCAGATTTGTTTTGGGTCGAACAAGTTCAGATAGAACCGGAAGCGACATTATTACATTATTACATTGTGGGGTCTCTTCAGATAGTATAGAACAGGGTTCGGCAACCTTCGGCACTCCAGCTGTTGTGAAACTACAACATGCTCCATTCACTTCCATGGGAGTTCCAAGAACAGCAGAGCAAGTATGCATGCTGGGAGTTGTAGTTTTACAACAGCTGGAGTGCCGAAGGTTGCCTACCCCTGTTATAGAGTATAATAGTTGGAGGCCCAGGGGAGGTGTAAAAAATAAAAAACATTCATACTCACCTTCCCTCGTCTCTGCTGGGCCTCCTCGCGGCGGCCGATTTTCTCTCTCACTCGTCTTCTGGCCTCTTCCGGCCTCCTCCTCACCTTCCCTGGGTCATCATGCTCCTGGGTCACCAATCAGCTACATGGGCACACTGAGCATCATGACAACATGACACTTGGTGTGCCCATGTGATCCAATCACAGGCCTCAGTGGTGACCCCAGGCACATTACGTCACCAGGAGAATGGCGGACGCCAAGAGGAGGTCCAAAAGAGGTGAGTATAAATATTTTTTTATTTTTTACACCTGATGAGACCTGAGAGTATAATAATTTACCGTAATGCTTGTCGCGGCAACCATTTTATTTAATCTGAAACAAATCTCAATTTATTTGGTTTTGTTAGAAACCAAATAATTTGGACTATTTGGGTTGAACCTGGTTCAGAACTAAATGGCTCTCCCATCTCTAGTAGTGTCTGTGACTGCATGCTGTGAGAGGGGAGGAAGGAGCAGCAGGTGAAGACATCTGATTGGCTCAGAACACACAGCACAGCTTTGACGTCACACAGTAAGATCCCGCCCACTGAGCATGGAGTGAGAGAGACCAGAAGAGGGAAGGAAAAATACCCCAAATATGCAGAGTACACAGAACATTTCTAGCGCTGCTACATCTAATACACATCTACCGCTATTTTCTGCGATAAATACAGGAATAATTTTATGTAAATACAAAACAGCAAGGTTATGAAGTATATGGCGGTCATTTACATATGTATATGATGTTGGGAGCTAGCGTAAGGGGTTATTATCTGGGGAATATATGCTATCTATAAAATACGCCAATGCACGCGCCGGTGATTGATGCTACTAAATGCTGTAAGGAATATATACATTGACTATATACAGTGCAGTACTGGAGGCACAGGGGCAGGAATGAGCCATTTACATAGCAAGCACCAACCGTAAAAATCACTACGAGCTCAGACATCATAGTCACATACTGTAGATACAGTCATATATGTAGATACACAGTTTTACATGTAGATACAGTCACATATATAGATACACAGTCACATATATAGATATACAGTATCATAGTGTATCCCAACTTTATGCAAATAGGAGGAGGAGAACGGATCTTGTGAACCAGTTCACAAAAACAATTGGTAAAAAAGAATTTTGCTGATTGTTACAACTTATTGTTATAACTAGGAAAGACCGGGCCCTATAGCAAGATTTTAATTTCCCCCCTGCCCCCATACGGTATGAATGCCCCCTTTCCTGGCCCCCACATGCTATAATACCCCCTTTACTCACCTCCTACATGTTATATTGCCTGCCTTTATTGGCTGCCATACAATATACTACCTCCTTTACTGGCCCTCCACAGAGTATACTGCCACTTTATTGGCCCCTATACAATAAGTTCCCCCTTTACAGGCCTCACACACAGTATACTGCCCCCTTTACAGGCCCCATACAGTAAAGGTCCCCTTTATAGGCTCCCATACAGTAAGGGCCCCCTACACAATAAACTGGTCCACTACAGTGACTGTAGGCCGCTACCTATGGGAATACTCCAGCAGGTAGCGGCTAATATTCACTTACCAATCCCCTTCCTACGCACCGCTTCAGCCTCTTACTGCAGAATACAGACCAACGCTGAGTCAGGTCGCAACGTCCGAACATCAGAACTTAATATGCGGCACCACCTGGAGGCTGAAGGTGAAGTGGAGGAAGCCCTGGGCATGGGCAAGGATCAGTAAGTCAATATCAACCATTACCTGCTGGAATAATCCAGGAGGTAATGGTCTATTACCAAAAAAGGGGGGGCACCATAGCAGCTGTTAAGGTGATAGTTTTGCCTCTGAATATAGCCAAAGTCTGAGGCAAGGGGGTTGTTGTAGGTGAAATTGTGGTTGGTTCGTTCTTTGGACATAGCAAGAATCAAACCATTACACCAAAAACATGGCACACAGATGATTCATCTCAGATGACCTCCTCGCTCTCGGGAAAGGACTATTTGGAAAAACAAGGAGACACTGGTATCCTCCAGGCAAGGTTTTAAACACCCGTGATTTTGGGAAGGATGCCCCATGCCCGTGCCATCTCAGCATGGGCATGGGGAATCCATGCAATTTCCTGTATAAGGCATGCCATGAAGACTTCCAACCGGTCAGGCCATCTCATAACTACATCCATTCCCGTAAGTTATTTTTTCAATATCTAATATTAAAAATTCCTAAGCAGGGCAAAGCCCTTAAAATCCATCTTGGCACACAGAGGTGGCTCCCGTGCCATGTTACTCATTACCTTACCTTTCAGGGACTGTTCTTGTCTTCAATCCTTGGCATATGACACTTTTATTATAAAGCAGAGGTAAACATTGTAGCATTAGTAATTACCTTGACCTACTTGGTAATACCAGAGGCTCCTGAGAGGAAGCAGCATGAGTTAGATTAACATTGCTAAAATATTCTCTTCTCTCCATGCCGCCAATTTTTATTTTTTTTTAATAAAATAGTCCCCTGCCCCGTGGAGACCATTCACATTTACTTAGCATTCTTTCACAAGTTTAATTTTAATCCAAGTAACAAGACGGAATATAAATCATTTCAGGAAGATTGTTCGTGTGCTCAGAACCTCAAGGAATCATTTTTGATTGTGTATTTTTTTAGTTCATTTTTTTCGTATTGGTTTTAGTCAACATACGTGTCGTTTTCTTTATTAAAGAGTAGAGATGGCGAACCTCCCGAGATTTGTTTCGGGTTCGGGTGGCTTGGGACCCTGATTCATTTCGGGTCAAACAAGTTTGGGTGGAACCAGAAGGGACATTATTATACTGTGGGGTCTCTTCAGACCTCAGAGTATAATAGGTGAAGGGCCAGGGGAGGTGTAAAAAATAAAAACATTTATATTGTCCTTTCTCCACCTCTTTTGGGCCTCCTTGTGCCGTCTCATGGTCTCCTGGTGACGTCATGCTTCCGGTTTCATCGCTGAGGACTGTGATTGGGCCTCAGCGGTGACATGGGCACGCCGAGTATCATGACATCATGACTGGCTCATGACGAAGCGTTCACCCATCTCTATTAGGCTAAGGCCCCATGTAGCGGGCCGCAGCGAAAAAGCCATGCTAAAACACATAGTGGTTTTTCCCGCAGCGCTTTTCACAGAAAGTCCACAGAGTTTTTCTCTGCGTACTTTCTGCTTCCATTATACCTATAGGGAAACCGCCAGTATTTCCGTAGATATAATTGACATGCTGCGACTTCCATAAACGCAACATTTTTGGAAATCGCAGCATTTCGGCTGCACGTATTTTTCTGCAATGAGTAGATGGAATTCGCTAGACTGTAAAACGCTGCAGGTTTTGCCACATGCGGCCCCGGTCTTAAAGAGGTTTTCTGAGACTTAAATTTTGATGGTCAATATCAAAACAGTGGGGGGGCTGACAACCATCAGATAAGTCAGATAATTTGGTCAGGGCCCCTTATGCTTCACAGATCAGTGATGTCGCATACCTAAGGATAGCTTAGCAATAGTTAACTCTTTAAGAATAATTAACTTCTTTAAGCAGCATCATTGTGTCTCTTATGGCTTCTTGATTTTAATTAACTGCATCCAAAGTACTTAACATGTGAGGAAATGAGCTGAAGGTGTGAATAAAGCAGGGTCTGGGCTCCTTCTTGTAAAATTTCTGGGGTTTTGCCAACCACGAATCACTATTATACTCTGAAGTCTCTTCAGACCCCAGAATGTACTACGTGGAGGCCCAGGGGAGGTGAGTAAACCTTACTAACAGTTATACTCACCTCTCCTGGGCTCTGTCGCAGCATCTGCTGTGGGTCCCCATCCTCTTAGGGCCTCTTCTGGTCTCCTGAATGACATCAGAGGCCTGGGGAACCGCTGAGGCCTTTGATTGATTGCCGAGCGTCATGGCGTTAGGGCACCCGAAGTAACTGCTAGGGCCCAATCACAGGCTTCAGCAGGGCCCCAGCACTGCAGACATCATTCAGGAGGCTAGAAGAGGCCAGGGACCTGCAATGGAGCCCATGAGAGATGAGTAAGACTGTTTGCTATGTTTACAGACCTCAATGGGCCCTCAATTATTTTACTCTGGGGTCTGTTGCACCAGGATTCACAAGCATTTATTTATACCCCGTACGACTTTGGACTCATAGGGATCCTATGTGTAGCCATTCAGGGACCACAGACCCCCAAATTCCCACAGTCTAGTAATAACGTATCATCCAACATACAAACCGAACCATCTGAAGCCGGACTTAGAAATAGCGAGCCTGTTACTTTACTGTGAAACTTCAGAGAGCCCGGAGCAGGAAGCGTCCGCCAGCTCCTACAAAGACGTCTTCCTATTTTCAGCACCAGGGCGCCTGTTACAAGCAGCTGTGAAATAGATGAGCATCCGACGGTCTCCTGAGATGCAGCTGTGGGCCAGATGTGGCTAACAAGGAGCGCTGACCTTTCTGTCAGTCAACAGAACAAGCATTGTGTATTTACAGAGCATTTAAGGAAATCCAGGTTGCCATAAATAGCTGCGATGGCTGTAGGGCGTACAGAATTAGACTATTCAATCCGCTTAACCCTACTGGTGCCAAAGTGAAAGGTTAATAACTACTTTTCCTGTAATCATGTTTGGAGATAGAGAAATTCCCAAGAAATTATCTCTGGTAACATATATGTGTATGTAGCGCTATGTGTACAGTACAGACCAAAAGTTTGGACACACCTTCTCATTCCAAGAGTTTTCTGTATTTTCATGATTATAAAAATTGTAGATTCACACTGAAGGCATCAAAACTATGAATTAACAACATGTGGAATTATATACTTAACAAAAAAGTGTGAAACAACTGAAAATATGTCTTATATTCTAGGTTCTTCAAAGTAGCCACCTTTTGCTTTGATTACTGCTTTGCACACTCTTGGCATTCTCTTGATGAGCTTCAAGAGGTAGTCACCTGAAATGGTTTTCACTTCACAGGTGTGCCCTGTCAGGTTTAATAAGTGGGATTTCTTGCCTTATAAATGGGGTTGGGACCATCAGTTGTGTTGTTCAGAAGTCAGGTGGATACACAGCTGATAGTCCTACTGAATGGAGTGTTAGAATTTGTATTATGGCAAGAAAAAAGCAGCTAAGTAAAGAGAAACAAGTGGCCATCATTACTTTAAGAAATGAAGGTCAGTCAGTCCGAAAAATTGGGAAAACTTTGAAAGTGTCCCCAAGTGCAGTGGCCAAAACCATCAAGCGCTACAAAGAAACTGGCTCACATGAGGACCGCCCCAGGAAAGGAAGACCAAGAGTCACCTCTGCTGCGGAGGATAAGTTCATCCGAGTCACCAGCCTCAGAAATAGCAGGTTAACAGCAGCTCAGATTAGAGACCAGGTCAATGCCACACAGAGTTCTAGCAGCAGACACATCTCTACAACAACTGTTAAGAGGAGACTGTGTGCAGCAGGCCTTCATGGTAAAATAGCTGCTAGGAAACCACTGCTAAGGACAGGCAACAAGCAGAAGAGGAACACAAGGAATGGACATTAGACCTGTGGAAATCTGGGCTTTGGTCTGATGAGTCCAAATTTGAGATCTTTGGTTCCAGCCACCATGTCTTTGTGCGACGCAGAAAAGGTGAACGAATGGACTCTACATGCCTGGTTCCCACCGTGAAGCATGGAGGAGGAGGTGTGATGGTGTGGGGGGGCTTTGCTGGTGACACTGTTGGGGATTTATTCAAAATTGAAGGAATACTGAACCAGCATGGTTACCACAGCATCTTGCAGCGGCATGCTATTCCATCCGGTTTGCGTTTAGTTGTACCATCATTTATTTTTCAACAGGACAATGACCCCAAACACACCTCCAGACTGTGTAAGGGCTATTTGACCAAGAAGGAGAGTGATGGGGTGCTACGCCAGATGACCTGGCCTCCACAGTCACCAGACCTGAACCCAATCGAGATGGTTTGGGGTGAGCTGGACCGCAGAGTGAAGGCAAAAGGGCCAACAAGTGCTAAGCATCTCTGGGAACTCCTTCAAGACTGTTGGAAGACCATTTCAGGTGACTACCTCTTGAAGCTCATCAAGAGAATGCCAAGAGTGCGCAAAGCAGTAATCAAAGCAAAAGGTGGCTACTTTGAAGAACCTAGAATATAAGACATATTTTCAGTTGTTTCACACTTTTTTGTTAAGTATTTAATTCCACATGTGTTAATTCATAGTTTTGATGCCTTCAGTGTGAATCTACAATTTTTATAGTCATGAAAATACAGAAAACTCTTGGAATGAGAAGGTGTGTCCAAACTTTTGGTCTGTACTATATATAGAACTATGTGTATGTAGGAGTATTTGTATATAGCGCTATGTGTATGTAGTACTGTGTGTGTGTAGCACCATGTGTATGTAGGACTATGTGTATGTACCACTATGTGTATGTAGGACTATGTGTATGT
The DNA here is from genome assembly GCA_947044405.1 of Leptodactylus fallax. Classification (NCBI taxonomy): domain Eukaryota; kingdom Metazoa; phylum Chordata; class Amphibia; order Anura; family Leptodactylidae; genus Leptodactylus; species Leptodactylus fallax. Next base: position 670,382 of record CAMRHE010000323.1, read on the forward strand.
AGGAGTATTTGTATATAGCGCTATGTGTATGTAGTACTGTGTGTGTGTAGCACTATGTATTTGTAGCACTATGTGTATGTAGGACTGTGTATATTGAACTATGTGTATGTACCACTATGTGTATGTAACAATATGTGTAGGTAGGACTATGCCTATGTAGCACTATGAGTATGTAGGACTATGTGTATGTACCACTATGAATATGTAGGACTATGTGTATGTAGCACTATGTGTATGTACCACTATGTGTATGTAGAACTATGTGTATGTAGCACTATGTGTATGTAGTACTATATGTATGTAACACTACGTGTAGGTAGGACTATGTGTATGTAGTACTATATGTATGTAACACTACGTGTAGGTAGGACTATGCCTATGTAGGACTATGTGTATGTGTATCTTAACGGTGGTGTAGAGAAGTGCAGCATTAACCAATGATAAGACAGGGGGTGTTTCTGAGACTACCTTAAACTTCCTGTAGGCTCTGTAGCTAAACTGTAATCATAGATCTCAACTTTTATAGCGAAAGAGGGACGAAATCTGCGGTGTATCAAGTGTGCCACAGCAAACTTTCATATACTAAGCCACGCGTCTAACAACACACATGCCCCTTTTGTGCCCCCCCCCCACAGTATATTGCCCATTTATTGGCCCTGACAGATTATAAATCCCACTTAGTACCCCCCTGCAGTATACTGTACCATTGTGGCCACACAGTGTAGTCCCCCTTGTGACCCTCATACAGTATAATGTCCCTCTCACAGTATAATGCCTCCTCTTGTGGCCCTCACACAGTATAATGTCCCACAAATGGCCCTCACACAGTGTAATGCCCATTTATAGGCGCTGACAGATTAGAATGCCCCTTAGTGCCCCCCATACGGTATCCTGTCCCATTGTGGCCGCACACAGTATAATGTCCCCATTGTGGCCCTCACAAAGTGTAATGTCCCCCTTGTGGCCCTCACACAATACAATGTCCCACCAGTGGCCCTCATATAGTATAATGTCATCCTCATTGCATCACCACACACTATAATTATACAGTACAGTATAATACTCCAACATTATGGCCACTACATACTTTAATGCTCCCTCATTGTGGTCCCACACAGTATAATGCTACCCTATTGTGGCCACCACATATTATAATACCCCCTTTCTTGTGACCCCCACAGTAATATGAGCAAAAGAAAAAAAAAAATAATACTCACCTTCATTGAATATGCAACTTCATTCCCCGTAATCCACTTTGGTTTCCGCTACCGAGTCTTTGGGGCAGCAGGCGCAATGTAGTGATATCACTACATTGTGCCTGCCACTACCAAAAAGCCAGGAGCAGAGACAGGGGCAAATGGTGAAGCTTCACCATTGTATTCAACTCTATCTGTATCCTGAGGACACAGCGGTTTGAAGCCGTGGCCGGAACATACTGCCTGGGACAGCGGAACGGCACCCGAAAATCCAGGACTGTCCCGCTGACTCCAAGATGGTTGAGAGGCATGCTTAATGGAATTGTGGTAAAAAGCAGCCAATGAGCAAGGAAGGAAGGAAAATACACAGTAGGCAATGGTCCCCTATATGCTCTGACATGACATTGTATACTCCTGACATAAGGCGGATCACTTTTTAGGTTGAATCCGATGATATTTTAGGAACCAGAATTCACATGTCATTGGCTGGACCCCAATCTATACTTGACCAAGGAGTAAAGTTGTCATTTAGTCATCTTCATGATAACCCAAGTAAATAATACTTACTAGACCTCTCGCACTGCCAACTGTAATACTGCCCCCTGCGGACAGGATTTGAAAGGGTAAGATTCATTCCAAGTCCAACATTTTAGAAACCATACATGGACTGCACACCCCAGTATTATATATTGATCTAGGCTTCTCAGCAAAATCTAAGATAATAAGCATAAGGTTCTTAGGCCCCATGCACACGACCGTAGTTGTTTTCTGTATATTGTCCACAATTTCAGATAGTATACTGACCCATTCATTTCTATGGCCCCATACGCTCGTCTGCAAATTATGGAGCAGGTCCAATTCTGTCCGTGTTTGCGGCACAGACTCACAGATACAAGTGTAGGGGATCCTACAAGTCTTTTTGTGTCTCCGTGATTGCGGATGACACACTGATGAAATGCAGACATGTTTTTTGCTAAATCAGTATTTGCAGACAGTAAAAACTGCAGCGGTCGTGTGCATGTACATACTGATCAAGGTGTATAAGCCCACTTGCTACTTCATGCGACGTCTATGTAGTGTGTCCCTACTCTATTGGGTGCAGAGTCACTGCAACACAGCGTCCACAGGGGTGCAACCCAGCAGTCCAGCAACAACCCTGCTGCCAGACTACATCGCCCCATAGGCACAGCACCACATCAACGTCAAAAAATTCACCTTACCATATGGCCTCAGTGAGAGGACTGAGAGCTAGTAGATGGAGATGTTAGATGGTGTCTGCCATTGCTGTGCCTGGTGGCCTGGTAGGAGGGTTGTTGCTGGGCTTCTAGGTCACTTCCCTCGTGGTGGTGGTGGTGCACCCAGTAGTGTAGGGCCCCACTATATAGAGGTCCTGTGAAGTAGCCAGTGGGCTTATACCCCTTGATCACTACGTATACTAAGAACCCCATGTTCATTTCTGTAGATTTTCCTGAGAAGCTCAGATCAATGTATAATACTAGGATGTGCGGCCCATGTCTGTTTTTCTGAAATGTTGGTTAATTCCCTATATTGCTGCTCTTTTGGTCCTTTTTCTAAGAAGTCTTGATAAAAATAAAGTAGTAATTACTTCTGGCATGGCCGCCGCTCGGATTGCGCCCTGTTAAAGCTTCAGACAGAGCGGACAGTAATTGAACTCCCTACCATCAGTGTCGAGGCGAGGTATATTGGCTTCCTAGGGAAAGATGTGAAACCGCGTTGTCTCTAGGCCTCGGCAAATAAACATGAGATAATGATATGGTGCAGCTTGTACTTAAGTGTCTGGGGGTTTTGATGATATTAAATCCATTAAATAAAGCATGGAAAAGCAAATAATATTCTTTTTGATGCTCAGCCGGGGTGGATTTCATGCTGAAGTTGTAAAGAAAAATATTCATGGTCAGTTTCTGAAAAGTTGACAGATTTGACTCTTCTCATCGGTTTTGCCACCTTAATATAACTCAGTATGAAATAGGAGTTATACGGAGGTAGAGTAACGCCCCATAGTGGTGTATAGGCCTTGTACTACAGGTATACGCAACTGAGAGAGTCCTGATAGGCCGATATACATGAAGCCTTATGAGTTATTACACATAGGAAAAGCCAAATTCTATATGTAACATAGGACTAGTGGCATAACTACAGGTGTCGCAGCTGTAACTAAAAGGGTTACAGTAGCCACAGATGCAACCGGGCCCATAGGCCAGGGGAGCCCACAGGACAACCTCACCCCACTAAGGCCTTATCTTCTTGCTGATTTCCTTTAATGGCTGTCACTCTATGCATCATAAATGTATCCCCCCCTGCCCTCTGGTGCACGGGAGGGAGAAGATTTATGATACACAGCCTTCCCCTATCAGAAAGGAGAATATGAACCCCTTTATGGCAAAAATAGCAGCTGTTCAAAACATATAGTCAAGGAGGGATTCTGTGGGTGAAATGGGAACACAGTTACTAGGTGGGGGGCACTGACAGGGGATGGGAATGATGGGAAGCTTGTGTGCACAGACATGTTGTGAACAAGTCGTCATGGTGGTCTGGGCCAGATGAGAAGGAAAGGGAAAGGTAAATGCTGCTAAAATGTAGAGATTGGACGCAGCTGGTGAGTGTGAGAAATTGCATAGTGGGGCCAAAGCTATGGTTTTGGACCAAGGTGCATGAGCCTTTACTTACGACCCTACATGGGACTGATGGAGGACTGCAGCCAATCACTGGTCCAGAACTGCCAGTGCAGCAGCAGAGACCAGCGGGGAGACTAGAGTTGTAGCACAGGAGCGCTGTGGGAAGAAACAGGTAAGTAATGCTTCTTCTTTTTTTGCCCAACTGAGAAAACAATAAAATTAAAAAAAAACATTCTGGACATTGTGCCCGAAATACCATGATTAATAAGGAGTTAACTTGACTTCCCATTTTCAATAACCCTGAGATTACCAGTAACATGACAGCATCTTCCTCTCCGGGTATTAGTCTTTCGCCTCGCTGAGTCACATGGTTCTTCGCTGACACTATTTGTCATCACATTAGTTGTGTCATTTGTCCATGACCTTTGTTTACTATAAATCTTCTTCCTACATGTGGTGCGTCCTACAAAACTACACCTCTCTGTACGGGTGCACCTGTCAACACTGCTATATTTTGTATATAGAAAGAGAATCCTCTCCACCCCCTTATCCAGACCAGGTTGTCCATGACCAGAGGTGTAATTTGAGGATCCTAGGCCCCAGTGCAAAACATATAATGGGGCCCCCACTTACCATGTGCACTGTATAATACTGATGCCTTCTTACATTGTAGAGAGGCTTTTGGGCCCCTTGACTTAGCTCCAGGGTCCGGCTGCAATTCCTACCTCTGGGCCTCCTATAGCTACACCCCTGCCAGGGAAAGATTGTCAATTCCATCACATATTATGCATACCACCATCCTCTTTAAGAAGACCACCCTACTAGAAAACCACTCTTCAATGCTGTTTTGGGTGGTCGTCTCAAAAAGGTCTCAGTTATACTAACCAACTTGTATATTAATAAAATAGGGACACTTAAAGGGGACCTTTCACCTCCTCTAATCCCTTTGCATCCATAAATAGTCGCCATCCCAGTGATTCTGGCACAGTTGGAATTTTTTCTCTAGCCCCCACCATTCCTGAGCAATAGGTGCTGTTAGTGTCAGCACCCAACATGCTAATTAGACTCGCTACTCTCAGGTGGGCGGTCCTGGCTGGAGCAGATAGTCTGAGACTGCCCACCTGACAGTAGATAGCCGAATTAGCATATTGGGTGCTGATTGCTCAAGAATGGTAGAGGCTAGAGAAAAAATTCCAAGTGCGCCAGAATCAGTGGAGAGGAGTCTATTGAAGGATGCCAAAGTAGGAATTAGTGGAGTTGGTGAAAGGTCCTCTTTAAGTTGGGGCTGCCTCTAAATTAGACAAGACCAACCAATTTTGGGTGGAATTTTGTAAGCCATGCTTCCTTTTCTGGCTGGGACACGTCCACATTAGCCATGATTGCTTCTGCAAATTTGGGATTGTCCCTTCAAATTTGGGAAAGTCATCTGTAGAAATGGGTGAACCTCTGAAGTTTCGCTGGGCCTCAGGTTCAGACAAGTAGAACTTGTTGTTTCAATCTGAATATGCTCAGATAGAAAGGGAAGTGAAATTATTATACTGTGAGGTCTCATCAGACCCCAGAGTATAATAGATGGAGGCCCAGGGGAGGTGTAAAAGATAACAAACATTTATATTCACCTTCCCTCACCTCTGCTGGGTCTCCTCGCGGCGGCCGATTTTCTCTATCACTCGTCTTCTGGCCTCTTCTGGCCTCCTGGGTAATGTCATGTGCCAAGGGTCACGGGCTTGGTGCACCCCATGTGACTGCTGAGTCCCAATCACAGGCCTCAATGGTGACCGTGAGTGCATGACGTCACCCAAGAGGCCAGAAGAGAATGGGAGAGAGCACCAGACGCCATGAGGAGGTCCAAAAGAGGTGAGGGAAGGTGAGCATAAATGTTTTTAAATTTTTTACTCCTCCCTAGGCCTCCACCTATTATACTCTGAGGTCTGAAGAGACCCCAGAATACAATATATTTCACATCTGGTGACAAACACAAAATTTGGGTCTCCGAACAGGTTGTCTCATCTCTATTCGGCAGCTATGGTTTCCGTACACAATATAGCTGGTGACAAAATTCATTCTAATTCATATTGGCCTTGAGGGGGAAAAATTTGTGAGCTGGAATATGATTGTCTGTGGAACTTTCTGTAATTTCAGTTTCACACAAGTATAACACAGGCACATTTTTGTGTCTGTATTATGGTCACAAAGTTGACCCCATCACAGGTCCAGTGACCCGAAATAACAGCATCAAAAGTATCTGTGTGAACCTGGCCCAAGGTTAAAAGGGTTGTCTGAAAGGATAAGATTTTTTAGCAAAATTACAAAATAGCTTTAAGTAATAAAATTACTCTTGTCATCGCCCCCTACACCACTTGTGCCCCGACGCCAAAACACCCTTTGCGATATGATCGATGTTACTATGTATAGACAATGATTGACAGCCTGCAGTCCGTACACCACTGGTAACTATGTGCGGTATTCTCCGATTTCAGGGGTAATTATAGATTAGGAGCGCGCTTATACTTACAGTCATTATTTCACTATATATTTATGTTTTTGATGATTTTTTTGGAAGACGATACCCAGGAAATTCTTCATAACTGGTGGGTTTCCCCTTAAGCCATGTTCAGTATTGTTTATACTTACACGTCAGGAACATTTTCCTAGTGAGAGTGGAAAACATCTGCTCAAAATTGCCGCTCAGGAAAATACGTCTTTTTTTTGATAATTTAAAGGAAAATTGTATTTCATATTTTCCATTTTTTGACCATAGTAGTGAATAGAAACCTTCACAGGTGAAATATTAGCTGATTCTATCTCATGGTCTTACTATACAACTATATTGTTATAAGCACACACTATATACATGGAATGTTTTATATGTGATTTTATTTTTTTTTTCTTGTTATAGATTTGTTACATATTGGTGGACAATGCTAATTCATGTTAATGCTTGCTAAAATCCTCAGGATGTGAAATAGTCTGCATTAGCATAAGCAAACTTGCAGGTAGGCTGGAAGCACAAAGTGCAGTACCAGGATGTTAGGCTAAGGCATAGTCATGTGAAAACGGATTTCAGGGCAGGCGGACTATGGGAAACAGGCACGGGGTCAGGGCAGTGAGCACATAGTGAAATCAGGAGCTGATAGTCAAGTGTAGCAATAACATGTTACATATAAGCCAGGGAATTACATATTGCATTGATATGTAATATGACCAATGAAATTGTCCTCTTATGGTGAGAATGTGGTGTTTGGTAGAGATGCTACATGCACCATAACATTACTATGGTCTATGATAGTGGAAAGAGCTGTGCATGACCTTGACATAAAATAATGGAAGCTGTAAAGGACATTGTCTAAGTGGCTTCTGGTTTTCACCCTTTAACTCCAGTACAAGGATCTAGGCTTTGCTGCAGGGTAACCAGGTTGCTAGCTCTAGGAGTAGTCTTATTTCAGTGGCTACTGAAATGAGACCAGACAGGTCAAGAGACATCAGTGTGTGGCACCGAAGGGACAGGCAGAGACATGGTTAGTGCATAATCTGAGGTCAGGGCAGGCAGAGTTTGTTCAATTAGGCACAAGGTGAAGGCAGGCAGCTCAGGGTCAATACAGTTATAAGGCCGAGGTCAGGGCAGGCAGAGTTCGTTCAATAACAGTATTTAGGAACAAGGTCAGGGCAGGCGACTCAGGGTCAATACAGTTGTCAGGGCAGGCAGAGTTCGTTCAATAACAGTATTGAGGAACAAGGTTAGGGCAGGTGGCTCAGGGTTAATACAGTTAACAGGCCGAGGTCAGGGCAGGCAACATTCGTTCAATAACAGTATTCAGACACAAGGTCAGAGAAGGCACCTCAGGGTCCACACAGTTATCAGGCAGAGGTCAGGGTAGGCAATTTAGACTCAATACAGTTATCAGGCAGAGGTCAGGGCAGGAAGAACAAGTGCAAAGTCTGTTAAACAGGCAGAGGTCAAAGCACGAGAAATCAGAATAACATTAGCAGAATAGACCTTCACAGGAACTAGTAAGCCAGGATCGCTATTGCTGAGGCATCTTCCGTGGTTGAAGGTGCCTTGAATAGCCCACAGGTACAGGGGAGTGTCTGGGAACAGAAACCAGAGATAACAGTTTCTAAAAGGGGCAGCGCATGCGTTCTACAACCAGGGAAAGCAGTGCAGTGGGCAGAGAGAGCAGATTGGTGGCTGCAACAAGGCGGCACTGCAGTAGCCACCAACTCTTCTACATTCTTCGCTTATGTCTCGGTCCTGGGGGTTAGATCTCTAACAATCAAAAATTTTTGCTCGATTCATTGTATATCTATTGTCATGTGACTTTGAGAGCAGGGCAAAGGATACGTCTGTGTCTAGCCACAGGCTGAGGTGGGTATGGAGGCAAAAAATGTGGCCACAACCAGATGAATTTCTGCAAAAAATCAGCTGCAAAAACATTTTACTGCAAGCTTAATGATTATAGTGATATCTGCTCAGCTTCAGACTCCGCAGGGTGTTGTCTATTGGTGACAACCCCTTTCTTTGACCATTTGGACATTATTTGAATCCCCCAAATTCACAAGAATTTATCTTAGTCTGGAACCTGTTCCCTCCATGTATTATTTGGTTCATTCATCTGAATGGCTGCCATGGCGGAGAACCACTGGATTTAGAGAAACAACAATTTTTTGAAATTTTTGCATTTTTTTAAGTAGGTGACAAATTGATCCACGTACGGCTACCTTTGGCTTGGGTGCGGAATATAGCTTCTGGTAAGTCGTAGACCATATTGCGACGTATTACATGTGGCTGCTCTATTGTAGAAAACATAAAAAGTTGCAAGGATAATAAAAAAAAAGTTGATAATTTAATCTAATCTCATAATGAGTCCTTATCATAAATCAGAAGCCTCCGGAGCTCCATAAACTGCATCTTCATGATACCCCCTCCCTACTATTTACCCACAATGCTTACTCTGCCCTAAGTACATTAATCTCATGAAATCTTAATGGCTGATATAAAGTGAATATTTTCTTAAGGGCTTTCTCATTTGAACTTTCAAGTCTGTTTATATAGTCGTACAACAAGGGGAATGTCCAGGAGTCCTCGGGCCCCAGCAGGTTTCCATCTTTAGTAATGTTTAGTCGTGAGTCTAAGTGATATATGAACTGTAAAAGGCTAATGGCAATTCATTGCGGCTCTAAATATCACTGAGAAATGTTGTTTTAATCTTCTCGACACTGACGATAATTACATGTAAGAGGTGTTGTAGGAAAAGGAGGCGGATCAGACAGAACAGGCCTGGCAAGGAACTAAAGTGCTGGTGTGGGCGAGGAGTTTTTTTTTTTTTTCCCTCCAACGTATTCCACAGCGTTGTACAGAATTTGTCATTGTCAGCAATGTTGGACTGAGGTACCTTAGGCCCGCCAGCAGTGGCGTAACTAGAGTACTGTGGGCCCCCGGGACAAACTTTAGACCGGTCCCCCGCTCACTCACTGGTCCCACTCGATCTCATCCAACATGCACCCCCCTGAGATTGCAGTCTTTACATCACAAACCTCCTCCCATCTTCATATTATACACTGCCCCCCTTTAAACTACATTATATAAACACCCTCCTTTTATATTATATACTGAACCCTTATATTATAGACAGCTCCCTCCCACCATTAAGTTATATACTGTTCCCTCACCTTTATATTATATAGTCCCCCTTCAATCTTTATATTATACCCTGTCCCCTTACATTATACAAAGCCCCCCACATTTATATTATACACTCCTCTCACCCCTTTATATTATATGCTGACCCCTTATATTATACAAAGCCCCCCACTTTTATATTATTCACTCCTCCCACCCCTTTGTATATAAAGGTGGGAAGAAAGGCTTTGTATAATATAACGGGGCAGGGTATAATATAAAGCATATATATATATACAGTACAGACCAAAAGTTTGGACACACCTTCTCATTCCAAGAGTTTTCTGTATTTTCATGACTATAAAAATTGTAGATTCACACTGAAGGCATCAAAACTATGAATTAACACATGTGGAATTATATACTTAACAAAAAAGTGTGAAACAACTGAAAATATGTCTTATATTCTAGGTTCTTCCAAGTAGCCACCTTTTGCTTTGATTACTGCTTTGCGCACTCTTGGCATTCTCTTGATGAGCTTCAAGAGGTAATCACCTGAAATGGTCTTCCAACAGTCTTGAAGGAGTTCCCAGAGATGCTTAGCACTTGTTGGCCCTTTTGCCTTCACTCTGCGGTCCAGCTCACCCCAAACCATCTGGATTGGGTTCAGGTCTGGTGACTGTGGAGGCCAGGTCATCTGGCGTAGCACCCCATCACTCTCCTTCTTGGTCAAATAGCCCTTACACAGTCTGGAGGTGTTTTTGGGGTCATTGTCCTGTTGAAAAATAAATGATGGTCCAACTAAACGCAAACCGGATGGAATAGCATGCCGCTGCAAGATGCTGTGGTAACCATGCTGGTTCAGTATTCCTTCAATTTTGAATAAATCCCCAACAGTGTCACCAGCAAAGCCCCCCCACACCATCACACCTCCTCCTCCATGCTTCACGGTGGGAACCAGGCATGTAGAGTCCATTCGTTCACCTTTTCTGCATCGCACAAAGACACGGTGGTTGGAACCAAAGATCTCAAATTTGGACTCATCAGACCAAAGCACAGATTTCCACAGGTCTAATGTCCATTCCTTGTGTTCTTTAGCCCAAACAAGTCTCTTGTGCTTGTTGCCTGTCCTTAGCAGTGGTTTCCTAGCAGCTATTTTACCATGAAGGCCTGCTGCACACAGTCTCCTCTTAACAGTTGTTGTAGAGATGTGTCTGCTGCTAGAACTCTGTGTGGCATTGACCTGATCTCTATTCTGAGCTGCTGTTAACCTGCGATTTCTGAGGCTGGTGACTCGGATGAACTTATCCTCCGCAGCAGAGGTGACTCTTGGTCTTCCTTTCCTGGGGCGGTCCTCATGTGAGCCAGTTTCTTTGTAGCACTTGATGGTTTTGGCCACTGCACTTGGGGACACTTTCAAAGTTTTCCCAATTTTTCGGACACTACAACCTGTCCCACAAAAAACAAGCCCTTATACAGTTACATTAATGGGAAAATAAATTGGTATATGAAGATAGATCTGCGCACTTTCAGCTTTATAGCAATTTGGGACTCTAAATCGGGGGTTTAGTGTTCCAAATTACTCCGTTTTAAAGCCATCCGTGTATCCATTTGAAAAAAACAAACCTTTCTACTTACCTAGAGTTTCATCGGACTCATCTCTGGTGCTCCTGGCATCTGCGCAGTTCTTCAGTGTATTGGAAGACAACCGGCTTCACTGTGCATGTGTCCCAGGCCCGGCGCATGCGCACTGAAGCCATTGTGTACTCCTCTGATCTCACTGAAAGGCTGCATTAGAGCTGGCCGAGTAGAAAGTGCGGGCATGTATGGGCTTTGCAACAGGGAGATTTGGGACACTAAAGCCCTGGTCCATAAGGACCTGTGGGAGGTTTATTGTCCCAATTCACCCTAACAGGTTCCTTTTAAGGTCTTAAATAGGCGGGTCACTAACAGGTTAAACTTTTTTTGGATTTTTACCTTTTTTGCCCTAGTACTGGGGATGGATACGCATTGGGCACGCTGGAAGTCAACATGGCTACCCCTTTGTTGTCACAGGACGTAAGCTACAATTACTGCAGTTTGCCATGTAATTCTGACTTGCCCTTATGTGGCGTCGCCCCCTGTGTAACATCTGAAACACATTACAGGCTGATGTGTCCGGGCAAGTGAGTGAGAATAAAGACGTTGGTTTGTGTTTCCTTGTTGCCAGGCAACTGTCCTCAAATGCACCAGAAATAACTTATCGGATGCAATGATGAAGAACAGAAACTGATACATTGTAACTTTCTAGCAATCAATGGAGACAATTTTATAATGTTTTCCGAAAGCCATGCCAGGAAGGCCAGCTTGGTCGCCTCTACCCGCCCTGGCCGCCGGCCCCCGATGAGGTCAGATGGTTTTTCATATAGAAAATTCACTTGCAGAGGAATCGAATGATGAGCTCGCTCCAGGAATAGAAGCGGCTGAATAGCCGTAATATATATGTGTCTCCTCTGGTGTCCCGAGAAAATGTTATCAGCAGGTTTCAGAGGGAACCTCATTGCCTGGCACACAGTGATGGGGTATAAGGAAAAGCATCACTTACCATATCAATAGCAAAAACCTTCAAGACAGTTTACAGGGTGGAATACCTTTCTATTAGTCCTGAATGTGTCTATGATGTATAAGACCACCTGGCAGAACGCCATGTATCACTGCAAAATGGAGTGAATGAAGAAAAGAGAAATGTAAATCCCATCAATTCGGTGTGACCTTTGCCCTTTGCCTTCCATCAGTTCTTCTCGGTACTTGCAGACAGTTTTTGGCAGAACTCGGCAGTGAGGTTGTTCCCGCCATCTTGGAGAACTAAGCACAGATCTTCTGTGGATGTAGGCTTGCTCCAATCCGTCTGTCTCTTCATGTCATCCCAGACAGACTGGATGATGATGAGATCAGGGCTATATCTGTGGGGGCCGGATCATCACTTCCAGGACTCCACCTCCAAAGGGCAAAGGTCACACCAAATATTGATGGGATTTATATTTCTCTTTTCTTCATTCACTTTTTTTTTGTTTTGTTCATTCTCCTTGTGAACCGTATAAGGGCTTGTTTTTTGCGGGACAGGTTGTAGGTTTTAATGGCACTATTTTTTGGAACAACAAGGGCATGGTCATTGCTCTAAAGAGGTAAGCGGCCACGCCCTTGTTCTGTCCAATATTGACAAAAACAGCGATATCTTGGCAAAGGAGGCCCCGATTCACAAGGGGAAAACACTGTTTGATTCAGGTGACCCTAACCTATCTATCTGCAGGGCTGGGGTGATATGCTGGTTCTGGTGACACTAACCTATCTATCTGCAGGGCTGGGGTGATATGCTGGTTCTGGTAACACTAACCTATCTATCAGCAGGTCTAGGGTGATATGCCAGGTCGGGTGACACTAACCTATCTATCTGCAGGGCTGGGTTGATATGCTGGTTCTGGTGACACTAACCTATCTATCTGCAGGACTGGGGTGATATGCTGGGCTCTGGTGACACTAACCTATCTATCTGCAGGCTGGGGTGATAGGCTGGTTCTGGTGACACTAACCTACCTATCTGCAGGGCTGGGGTGATATGCTGGTTCTGGTGACACTAACCTATCTATCTGCAGCTGGGGTGATATGCTGGTTCTGGTGAGACTAACCTATCTATCTGCAGGGCTGGGATGATATGCTGGGGTCTGGTGACACTAACCTATCTATCTGCAGGGCTGGGGTGATATGCTGGTTCTGGTGACACTAACCTATCTATCTGCAGGGCTGGGATGATATGCTGGTTCTGGTGACACTAACCTATCTATCTGCAGGGCTGGGGTGATATGCTGGGTCTGGTGACACTAACCTATCTATCTGCAGGGCTGGGGTGATATGCTGGGGTCTAGTGACACTAACCTATCTAACTGTGGGCTGGGGTGATATGCTGGTTCTGGTGACACTAACCTATCTATCTGCAGGGCTGGGGTGATATGCTGGGGTTTGGTGACACTAACCTATCTATCTGCAGGGCTTGGGTGATATGCTGGGGTCTAGTGACACTAACCTATCTAACTGTGGGCTGGGGTGATATGCTGGGGGCTGGTGACTGACCAGATGAAAGCTTTATGATAGAAACATCATTTCTGGTGTTTTTGCTTTGCAGACATCTAGAGCTGCATTCACCTGATGCCAAGCATACAGTGGTGTTAAGAAGTAAAGATCCGGCAACAGCCCAGACCTGGTTCAACGCAATCCATGGAGTAGTGACGGAGCTTGTAGCCAAAGCCATTACGGAAGTTAAAGATCAGCTGGGCAAAAATGGGATCTCTGGGAGCCAAGAAATCCGACACATGGGCTGGTTGGCGGAGAAGGTAAGTACTAACACCGTATCATAGACTGCAACTATTACTCATGGACAGGCAATTGACTGTTCTGTCCTCGCTATTGTAACCAAACTTTGCCAAGTACTAGACGCACCCCATATCTAAAACTACTGTGCCTCATAACCACTAGGTGCAATATATTCTTCTGTATTGAGACTTGCCATATATTGGATGCACCCTGTTCACATTTCATACCATGGGGCTTTATCTGTAAAATGGGTTGGCCAAGATTAACAAAGCATGGTGGTCTTATCCCACAGACGGCTCCACACCTGTCCATGGGTTGTGACTGGTATTGCAGCTCAGCTCCTAAAAAAAGTAAACAAGGCCAAGCTGCAATACCACATGTCACCTATCGGTAGGTATGGCGCTGTTTTTTTGGGAGAAAAGCATCCATGTGTATATTTTTCTGGACAACCCGTCTAAGATTTCAGCCAGTGAGAAGTTCCACCTTAGTATTCTTAAAGGGGTTGTCCAGGATCAGAAACGGTGTCACTCTGAATAGGGCTGAACTTCAAAATCAGGCACAGTCTATAAACAATAGTTGATCTGTTTTTGTGGAAAAAAATAGACACCCTTTAGTCTGGTACTGGCCAACGTCTTTATAGGGGTTAAAATATTGATGACCTACCCTTAGAATAGCTCATCAATATCAGATCGGTGAGGGTCTAAGACCCGGCACCCCCACCAATTGGCTATTCACTACTAACCAAGCATAGGACCATGTATTGTATAGTGGCTGTGCTTGGTATTTCAGCCCAGCCCCATTCACTTGAATGGGACTGAGCTTTGTATAAGCCATGTGACTGATGACTATGGCATCACATGACCTGTGAAGCATAAATGCCACTTCAATCTGCTGATATCGGGGGGTCCCAAGTGTCGGACCCCCACCAATGTAATATTGATAACCTATATTAAAGGGAGTGTGTCACCAGAACCCAGCATACCAACCCAACTCTGCAGATAGATAAGTTAGTGTCATCTAAATCATACTGTGTCATCCCCTTATGAATCGCTGCCTCCGTTGCCAAGATATCTGTTTTTGTCAATATGCAAATTAGCTGTTCAGAGCAAGGAGAGCGTTACCATTGCTCCAAAGAAGTAAGCGGCCACGCCCTCATTGCTCCAAATAGCTAATTTGCATATTGACAAAAACAGTGATAGCGCAGCGATTCACAAGGGGAAAACACTGTTTGATTCAGGTGACCCTAACCTATCTATCTGCAGGGCTGGGTTGGTATGATGGGTTGACATCTTGGCTTCAAGACAAAAACATTTCTAAGATTGTCATTTTTTGTGCTATATATTACCTACCTCCTAACATACAGATCCCATCTCGAAACAGCACAGAAAAGCCTCCTGTTAGGTAACTTTTGTGGGGTGATACATGGGACAGTCCCGCAATACACGGGACTATAGACAACAAACAAAGATATAAAGCCAGATGTAGATTGGTGGAGTCCCGTGTGAAAAATATTTCCAAAAATTTTCAAAAAGATATTTCGACCCTTTGAACTGTGCACGCTACATTTTTCCGGTTGTCATAGCATTTTCCTTTAAACTGTTCTATGCCATTTAGGCGCATTCATTTCCCGGCCACCCACTGATAGGTGAATATTATGTGTCTGTTACATAAAAGGTCACTGATCACAAGCAGCGCGTCTATTTGCGTCCGGCGACAGTAAGGCTCGCACAGAACACGTGACGCGAACCGGGGTGATAAGCAGAATAAAAATTGGAGATTGCTTTGAAATTCAGATTTTACATTCAAGGTTAAATTTTAAACGGTTTATAACATGAAAATTATTTATAAATTGCTGATTGGTCGGGGGTCCAACCGCGGAGACTCCGCTGATCCTGAGAACGGGGGTGTATTACCCCCATTGGTGGATGCAGAATGCACATCCCCGTTCTCAGGATCGGTGGGGGTCTCAGCAGTTGAGCCCCCACAGATCAGCAATGTCTCCCCTATCCTTTGCATAATATTTGTAGTATAATCCCTTTAAGAAACTTAAAGGGGCTCTCTGTTTTTGTCAATTGCTACTTGTTAGAAGGGTCCCTTGCCAACAAGAAGATTACAGAGAGTCCATTTGCCTGGTCCCTCAGTAGTCAGATGTAATCTGTTGGGAAACTTGTCAGGAAGTCACTGCAGCGCCACCACAGGGGAAATTAAGCATTACACAATGTCCATTTACATCAACAGGACAGGCCATGTCCTCCAGTGAGAGATGCTCTTTGTAACCGCTCTCGACCCTGGACATGAGACGAGGATCCTGAACAGAAGGAAGGCCCCCGACCCTTCTATTAAGTTGCTATAAAGAGGAATTAAGAAAAAATACTAGCCCCTCCCATAACCTATGTTCCTTTAATGATCCTATTCTGTTCCATAATACAACCCTATAAGTGAAAAGTAGACAAAAACATCAAATTTTCTATTTTTGAAGATACGACACATTAACCCCCTTCTAACACTAGTGTAGATGGAACAGAAAGTTAAAAAAAAGTGGTGAGTCCTTGCTTTGTCTCTGTCTGGGAGGCAGCTTGCTGCAGCAGAAAGCTCCCACCAATCTGCTGTCTGCAATGGAGACCAGGCAAGTTAAGCCTTACTTAATTTAAAGGGAACCTGTCCGGTCTATTGGGGGTACTACAACACCCAGAGGTCCTTATGCACTGGTGGTTTAGCATCCCAAGGCTGAGGTCTGGGGCGTATGTATTAAAGGTGAGGTCTACTACTCCAGCTTAAGTGAAAACCTGCACAGGTGCTGGGACTACCAGGAGGTGGGTAAGTGAAGGTTTCTTTACGGCCATGGACAGGATTAGGATAGGACTATTTGAGACACTAGATTTATAAGAAGAAGAAATTGTATATGTGTCCATACTAACCAGTCAGAATCCATATACTTAAATTTTCCAATGAATTTTTTGGATTTTTTTGAACAGGGATCATTGTGGAATATTTTTTTTATTTTTGATACACGAGGCTTCGCATGTTGTACTGTAAGTCCCGTCACATCACACCCGGTCACATTCGTCGGCACAATTTAGAAGACTTATTATTAAAATCCAAAAATATTCATTACGGGTGACATCTCTATCACTGACTGGTTTTCATGTAAACACGTCCTACTTGTGAAATCTCAGCGGGTGGTAACATGATCGTCTGATATTAGTGTGTATTGTGTCTGATAATTAGTGTATGTTTTTGGTTTCGCCTAATTAAGAACTATTAGTCTTTGTTCGTATTTTGGCCCGTTTGTTTTGTAAATATTATTTGGCTCCATTTCTGACGCTTTTGTTGTGTAAGCAAATCGGCTATTTATATAACATGCTGGCAACATTAATATGTATTAAGAGGTTCCCTTGACAATATGATGATCATAGAGTGCCCCCCCTGCTGGGACACCCCAGTAATCAGCTGTTATCTGTGATAAAACCTGGCCGTTCCCCTGCAGCGCCACCACAGGGGAAAGTAAGTATTACACAATGTCCATTCATATTAATACTGGACAGAACAGGTCCTAAAGAGTTGCATTCATTAGCATAAGCCACCAAAGTTTCCTTACTAGTACGTGCCAATGACCTATGTACCTTCTTAAAGAAGTTTTCCAGCCCCAGCATTGATTATTTTTAACACCCGGTCCCTACACTGATCAGCTGATCAGGCTGCGTCCAGGTGATGGAACCTACCGTACTGAACCGAACCCGGAAGCAGCTCTGTGTCTAGTCAAGTAATAAGAGCAGAGCTGCAGCCCCATATACCACATAGTGGTGGCGCTGGGGAAGTGCAGCTCTGTGTCAGTTACTTAAAAAGGGGTAGAGCTGCTTCCGACCTGTCCACAGTCGTAGCTTTCAGCTCCCGGTGGCTGCCAGATCAGTTGATCGTGCAGGGCCCAGGTGTTGGATCTTGGTGGCCTATCCTTGGTGGACCAATAAATAGAACACACCAACAGAGCCTGAGGGACCCCATTGACTATGATGGGGTCCGTTGAGTGTCCATCTAGTGCCTGTTATATTTAACTGAAGTCACCGCGCAAAAAGTTGTGCTTGCAGACTTTTTTTTTATCCAGCGATTTTAGGCAAATCTGTGTCGTAGGAGCCCAGCCTTCTACACAGAGAATGGAGCAGGAAGCAGACAGCTCTGCAGTATTGTACAGGCTATATAACAGGATAAGTACAGGATAAGGGAAGTAATGTATTACAAAGTCACTCCAGCATGTATATAGTCACCTAGGCTCCCCGGACCCCTGCTTGGATTAGGTATGCAATATTAAAATAGGTATCGTGAAACTCTGGAAGGCTGGGTGACAACCCCATCACCGCTTTCATCTTAAGCGTTCTTTATTTTGTGTTAGTATTATTCCTCAGATCAATCGAATAACAGGATGACGGCAAAATCTTATTACTTCATCATGCTAAATATTATCTGACTCCCCGCTGAACTTCCTGCAGCCTCCAGACTAAACAACAGGAAGGATTTACCGGTTATAAAAATATTGTCTGGGTATACGGTATGACATGTATACGCCTGGCAGGTAGCAGAGCATGTGCTGTATGACATGTATCCCTATACAGGGAAATAGTCCAGAATTTCCAGAGAAACTAGGAACTAATTATAGGGGACAAATAAAGTCATAAAATATCAACACAGATAACACTACAAGACACCTATAACATATTAGTGTTATTAGTGCAAAGAGAGCTTTATTCGTTTCTTCTTCCATGTTTACTGTGATAATACTGTCCACTATGTGCAAGAATATAACTACTCTAATACTGCTCCTATGTACAAGAATATAACTACTATAATACTACTCCTATGTACAAGAATATAACTACTATAATACTGCCTCCTATGTACAAGAATATAACTACTATAATACTGCTCCTATGTACAAGAATATAACTACTATAATACTGCCCCCTATGTACAAGAATATAACTACTGTAATACTGCCTCCTATGTACAAGAATATAACTACTATAATACTGCCCCTATGTACAAGAATATAACTACTATAATACTGCTCCTATGTACAAGAATATAACTACTATAATACTGCCCCCTATGTACAAGAATATAACTACTATAATACTGCCTCCTATGTACAAAAATATAACTACTATAATACTGCCCCCTATGTACAAGAATATAACTACTATAATACTGCTCCTATGTACAAGAATATAACTACTATAATACTGCCCCTATGTACAAGAATATAACTACTATAATACTGCTCCTATATACAAGAATATAACTACTATAATACTGCCCTATGTACAAGAATATAACTACTATAATACTGCCCCCTATGTACAAGAATATAACTACTATAATACTGCTCCTATGTACAAGAATATAACTACTATAATACTGCCCCCTATGTACAAGAATATAACTACTATAATACTGCTCCTATGTACAAGAATATAACTACTATAATACCGCTCCTATGTACAAGAATATAACTACTATAATAATACCTCCTATGTACAAGAATATAACTACTATAATACTGTCTCCTATGTACAAGAATATAACTACTATAATACTGCCCCCTATGTACAAGAATATAACTACTATAATACTGCTCCTATGTACAAGAATATAACTACTATAATACTGCTCCTATGTACAAGAATATAACTACTATACTACTACTCCTATGTACAAGAATATAACTACTATAATACTGCTCCTATGTACAAGAATATAACTACTATAATACTGCCCCCTATGTACAAGAATATAACTACTATAATACTGCTCCTATGTACAAGAATATAACTACTATAATACCGCTCCTATGTACAAGAATATAACTACTATAATAATACCTCCTATGTACAAGAATATAACTACTATAATACTGTCTCCTATGTACAAGAATATAACTACTATAATGCCGCTCCTATGTACAAGAATATAACTACTATAATACTGCTCCCTATGTACAAGAATATAACTACTATAATACTGCTCCTATATACAAGAATATAACTGCTATAATACTACTCCTATGTACAAGAATATAACTACTATAATACTGCTCCTATGTACAAGAATATAACTACTATAATACTGCTCCTATGTACAAGAATATAACTACTATAATACTGCTCCTATGTACAAGAATATAACTACTATAGTACTACTCCTATGTACAAGAATATAACTACTATAATACTGCTCCTATGTACAAGAATATAACTACTATAATACTGCTCCTATGTACAAGAATATAACTACTATAATACTACCTCCTATGTACAAGAATATAACTACTATAATACTGTCTCCTATGTACAAGAATATAACTACTATAGTACTACTCCTATGTACAAGAATATAACTACTATAATACTGCTCCTATGTACAAGAATATAACTACTATAATACTGCTCCTATGTACAAGAATATAACTACTATAATACTGCTCCTATGTACAAGAATATAACTACTATAATACTGCCCCCTATGTACAAGAATATAACTACTATAATACTGCCCCTATGTACAAGAATATAACTACTATAATACTGGCCCTATGTACAAGAATATAAATACTATAATACTGTTCTTATGTACAAGAATATAACTATTAAAATACATACATATATATTCTTACACCATTAAGTAATATCATCTTCCTGATATATCATATGCTTACATGTTGTTTGTATTTCCTGGTATTTCCTGTATGATACGTGTAGTGTGTGCGCTGTTTGTCACTATACAGGATCTCAGCCGCAGATACAGGGAGTTAGATCTGCAATGTCCTGACTCTATTTTGGGGACAATCTGCAGTCACCTTTAATTTCCTTGTTGTTTCTACAGATGGGGACAGTACAATGTTAGAGCTGTGGGAAGCGTTGTGATGGGATGTCACATGGCGGCTCAGTTGGCGGCTGGCATCACCTTGTCGTGCCCTCCACTAGACTGATCAGCTTTTTGCCATGGTGGGGGGGCTCAGTACTTATGTTCATTCTTCCCATATCAGCATCCAGAGTCTTCAGAACATCTACTGAAACATGTTACTTGTCTTCAAGTCTTTCTCTGCCAGTGGACCACGATGCTCAATGTCTTAGAAGACACTGAGAAGAAACCTGCTCTATATGTGTATTGAGTCTTGGACATACATGATGCTTGTCACTTTCTGAGAAGTGACATCAGAGACACCCCGGGAAGCTACAGTATGTATATTTTTCACATATGCCCCTCCCAGTTATATAGGGTGCCTCCAAACTTTAGGCATTTGAATCACTAGTTGTGCATATGATCCACTTTATCCCATCCCATCTGTACATTTTAGCAGCATTTACATTTCCCTTTCCTTCTCTATCTGGCCCAGACCACCATGATGACTTGTTCACAACATGTCTGTGCACACAAGCTTCCCATCATTCCCATCCCCTGTCAGTGCCCTCCACATAGTAATGACGCTCCCTTTTGAGCCACATAATCCCTCCTCCAATATATGCTGCTGACCATCTGCTATTTTACCATGAAAGGATTAATTCTTTCCTTTCTGACAGTGGAAGGCTGTGTATCTTACATCTTCTCATACATTTATATTTCACAGACTGACAGCCATTAAATGTGATCATAAAGAGACCAAAGAAGTTTAACCATGCCTATTGTGTTGAGGTTGACCTGTGGGCCCCAATGGCTTCTGGGCCCAGTTTCACCTGCAATCACTGCAACCCCTTTAGTTACACCAGTGCCCCAAAATGAATACAGATCCTAGAACAGACCCATAAACAAATACCGACTCAAGCCAGGCCCCTTATACAAGTACACATCTCTGACCAGACCCCGACATTATTGCAAACCCCAGACCTAAACCAATACAGACTGCAGATCAGACCCCAATCCTGACCCTATAGAGATCCCAGACTAAAGTGAATACTGACTAAGCTCAGGCCAGACTCTACAAATACTCATTGCTCTTCATGCTTACAGTCTTCACCACTTCTGGTCAACAACGTGGACAATATCTTTTTTCCAGCACCCACATGAGAGAAGCCGAGGAGTATACAGGACTGCAAGAGGACATGGAGACCTTTTCCTGGAGTCCAGGAGATATAAGTAGAAGACAGATGATAGATATTTGCAGTGTCACACTTTTGGCCCACCAGATAAGATGATCCTGCGGGCCCAACGTCCAACAATCCGCAGCAAATAGAACATAGTGTCCTTCAAATTTAGGTGGCATCTGCTGGACCTTTATTGTGTTAGAGCCTGGGCCCACTCGAGGATCCTCTGATACTCTGGAGGGTCAGTCTGACCCTGGATATCTGTATACAACCTGGCGGGATTCCCATTGGAAGGTCAGATCTCTGCTTGCTTTCAACATAGGACCTTCAAAAATGAGAACTGGAGCCTGGATGGTTCTTCCAGTCTGATGTGTTCTCTGTAGTAGCACAGCCATGTCTGACAATGGTCTGAATCTCTGTCAATGCGTTCAGCAGTATGTGTATACAGGAACCTTTGATGTTAGGGTTGGTGGCCATATATTTGGTGTCTGTATACGCCTCGGCTCTATAATCACTGAGAACTTCTGCAGATCTGGAAAAATAAAACCCTTTCATAAACCATAATTATAGGGCAATACTGAGCGGATGATGAGCCCGGCTCCCGCAGGCATTCGCCTAATATGCCTATTAGGAAATGTGATCTTGTTACTGCCATCAGCATTTTGTCGGGATGTATAAGAGCCCTCCCTGGAAAACTCAGCCCGAGAAATACATGGGGTGTCACACACAGCTCTGCACCTCTAGCACTCTACTATAACATCGACCCACTGAGGTTCCTACATATACATTGCAGGAAAAGCACAAGAGCAGCAGATATGTGTCGGATCCTCAGGGGCCGGAGCTAAATAGATAACATTATTGGAAATGCAATTCTGTATTGAATCAGTGTCCCTATAGAAATCTTCCTATTACGGTAATTGTAATGGCTGACTACACCGCAGATAGTCCTGGTGTATTATGTGCACATCTTCCTGTGACCACCTCTGAACATGTATATCAATATGGACACAAAGGGTGGTCATCCAACGGGCAAATCAAAAAGTTGCAAGGTAACCAGTGCTAAAATACTATCCCGAAGGAACTAAGTAAAAAAGAATGGAATTAAAGAGGTATTGTCACCTCAGTCAACAATACCTATGCCTTCTGTCATCTGGGGTACTAAGGTTTATGGAAACAGCTGGAAGTGGCTGTTCTACACCGTTACCTTCCTCCATGGTTCTGTTAAGGATGAACCTCGGCTTTCCAGGCTGGTCTCAACTCAGGGTGACATGATCGGAACCAGTACTGGGCACCTAGGTTGCTCCGCCTTCTCTCCCTTGCTCACAGGTACTTACCTGTACTATGGGGTATGGCTTTACTATCATAATGATAAGACCCCACAGCATGGGTAACTAGCAGTGAAGAGGAGGGAGTGAGGAGGTGGACTAACTCCAGTGCTGGGTTACAATCAAGTGATCTAAGGTTGGAACCAGCCCAGAAATAGAACCATAATAGAACAAAGAATGAAGCAAGTACTCCTTGGAGAATTCCTTTAAAAGGAGTCTGTCACCAGAACCCAACATATCAACTCAGCCGTTCAGATAGGCTAGGTTAGGGTCACCTGAATCATATGGTGTTTCCCCTTGTGAATCGCCGCCTCCACTGCCAAGATATCACAGTTTTTTCCAATATGCAAATGATCTCTTTTGAACAATGAGGTCATTGCCACTTACCTCTTTGGAGCAATGGTGACACCCTCACTGCTCCAAAGAGATTATGTGCATTTTAGTGAAAACAGTAACTTGGCAATGGAGACAGCGATTGACAAAGGGAAAACACCATATAATTCAGGTGACACTAACCTATCTATCTGCAGGGCTAGGGTGATATGCTTGTTCTGGTGACACTAACCTATCTATCTGCAGGGCTAGGGTGATATGCTGGTTCTGGTGACACTAACCAATCTATCTGTGGGCTGGGGTGATATCCTGGCTCTGGTGACACTAACCTATCTATCTGCAGGGCTGGTGTGATATGCTGGGTCTGGTGACACTAACCTATCTATCTGCAGGGCTGGGGTGATATGCTGGTTCTGGTGACACTAACCTATCTATCTGTGGGCTGGGGTGATATCCTGACTCTGGTGACACTAACCTATCTATCTGCAGGGCTGGGGTGATATCCTGGCAATGGTGACACTAACCTATCTATCTGTGGGCTGGGGTAATATGCTGGCTCTGGTGACACTAACCTATCTATCTGCAGGGCTGGGGTGATATGCTGGTTCTGATGAAATTAACCTATCTATCTGCAGGACTGGGGTGATATGCTGGGTCTGATGACACTAACCTATCTATCTGCAGGGCTGGGGTGATATGCTGGGTCTGGTGACACTAACCTATCTATCTGCAGGGCTGGGGTGATATGCTGGTTCTGGTGACACTAACCTATCTATCTGCAGGACTGGGGTGATATGCTGGTTCTGGTGACACTAACCTATCTATCTGCAGGGCTGGGTTGATATGCTGGTTCTGGTGACACTAACCTATCTATCTGCAGGGCTGGGGTGATATGCTGGTTCTGGTGACAATAACCTATCTATCTGCAGGGCTGGGGTGATATGCTGGGATCTGGTGACACTAACCTATATATCTGCAGGGCTGGGGTGATATGCTGGTTCTGGTGACACTAACCTATCTATCTGCAGGGCTGGGGTGATATGCTGGTTCTGGTGACAATAACCTATCTATCTGCAGGGCTGGGGTGATATGCTGGGATCTGGTGACACTAACCTATCTATCTGCAGGGCTGGGGTGATATGCTGGTTCTGGTGACACTAACCTATCTATCTGCAGGGCTGGGGTGATATGCTGGTTCTGGTGACACTAACCTATCTATCTGCAGGGCTGGGGTGATATGCTGGGCTCTGGTGACAGACTCCCTTTAAAGACTAATACACATTTCAGTAAAACCACACAACTATCTAATATGTATGGGGTCCTATCCTTTTTCCCTTAGACATGTTCTTTTGTTTCCCTTTAGATAGGCCAGCCCTTATTGAAGATACATACACACTTGGGGGCAGCGGTGCAAAAGCGGATTGGTAAAATGAGTGTTAATCCTTTTCTAGGCTCCTAACAAGAACATAAATCATGGGGCTGGACGAGTCCTTTAAGAGATTCTAGTTCTATCATTCTTGAGGAATGCCTTTAAGAGTTTATTTAGCCCTGATGTAATGATCGCCAGTGATCAGTGATTTAGCTGTGGAGGACTTGGCGGCAGATTGACAGGTCGGTGGGAGCGCTTCTGTATTCTCCTCCATCCTCGGTGCATTAATTCCGCTCAGGAAGTCTTACCACTGTTATCAAGCGCTAATGAGTGAAACAAAAGCCCTGGAAAGGTTATTACGGCCTCATAACTCATTGTACTTGGGCAGTAACTCCCCATTGTCTGAACAGCATCATTGCAGCTTAATAAAGGCTTGGAAATAAATTGATAGTTGAGACTTTCTAAGGGGTTTAACTCTTTTCCGCTTTTTAATGAGGCCCGGCGCTAGTTGGCCTTATTATTTCCCTGATGGATGACAGATCTGCAGCCAAGATGCTGACCCGTGCTTACAAAACACCTCATTTACCGCGCAGAGTTAACCCCAACATGCCTGCCAACATGCCTAGCCCACCACAAGTCCAAAAATTTCAAAAACCTAGTTCAGAACCCAAAGAGTTAAGGGCGTCAAGGAGCTTCTCAGTCTATTTTTGTAGTCTCGGCGTTCCACCGCCTCGGTCATTTAAATGTTTTGTCGTAGAATTAGCTGGAGAGCATTGTGTAAAGTACTTAACGCGAACATCAAGTCTTATTTTTGTCCATGATGCCTACGCTCCGCTCAACATCTCCACCTCAAAAACTGATTTGTACTTGCCGTATACATCAGCCCGATCCAGTGATCAGGTGAGATGTCACATGGTTTCAAAGTCAGTCCAGCTATGTGGGTCAGCGACTTTATCCAACTGGGACAGTGGCTGCTCCTTCACGGCCAAAACATCGCTGCCAAGACACCGACCCTGCCAAGTCATCCGAAGCTGTACACAGGCGATGAAGGATACAGACACTCCGTCCTATTTTACTGAGGCAGATGTAGAATGTACAAAGGGTGTAGCACTTCAGTGGCAAACAGATGGCAGATGCAAGTTAGGTCCAGTTCAGAATATTGCAGGTCGCGGCAATGAGCGGCTCGCCAAGAGAGCCCACCATCTTACCATTTCTTGGAAATATCACTGCTACAATGTACCTGCAGTCATGGTCACAAATGCTAGCAATATAGTTAATACAGTGAAACTTCCCCAAATGACCACCCCCTTACCCTTACAGATTTTCAGTTTTCCATATTACCACCCTCTACGTATCCACTTTTTAATGCCAGTTTGGGTGGTCGCCTCGAAGAACCTTCACTGCATATTCATCAAAGTCATAGTTACCAAAATATCAATTGTCAAGTTTATGGCATTTACGTCCAGCCCCTGGGACTGCCCCCAAACTGGGTTGGACCGCCCACTGTTGGTTAGTGTTTGCATAAGCCCGGCTCCTTTTTAGGCAGAATTTACCAGGTTTGTTTTCCAAAAATTTGGGCCATTTTTTGAGCACAGTATACAAGGCTGACATCTGAGATACAGGAAGCGTCTATTGTGTGGGCTGTAGAGCTCAACGTCAGAAACATCAGATTTCAGGATTTTGTGTATAGTAACAAAAAAAATAAATTTGTGCATTTCAAAGGGCGTTTGCTGGATTTTAATATTGATGATCTATCCCAAGTACCCGTTCACATGGTGGAATCAGCCACTGATTTTGGGGCTTTTGCCTCCCTTTGTAATCAATAGGAGGCAAAGATCGGAGTAGGGCGATAAAAAAAAGTCAGCGGCTCAAGAATTGTCACTGAGAATGCTACGCCGCTGAGGGGGAACTGAAAATGAAGAGGAATCTGAGGCAGATGTCATCCTCAAATTCCTCTTCATTTTGCAAAGTATGAACGAGCCCTTAAGGTAGGCCACTGATATTAGACTGGTTGGCACAGCCGCCATCCAGCTGCTTGAAGAGGCCATGTCATGTAGCTCCAGTGACCACTTCTGCCTCTTTGTTGTTTACTTTGCTATGTGTACTCAGTGCGCCATACATGTAGTAGTGACTGTTCTGGGTATTGCACCTTTGTCTCATTCAAGTATTGAGCTTATTAAAGGGGTTGTCTGGGGAATTTAATAGACCTTACTTCCAGCAATTTTATGAAGCTGGACCTGGAGGTTCCGGGCTGGTTCCAATCCTGGGTCACATGATCGGAACCAGCACAGGCCCCGGGGTTGTTGTGCTTCCTCTCCCGTTGTCATAGGTAGTTATAGGGTTGAGCAATTAATCGAAAAATAACCGAAACCAAACATTAACCAGCATAACCGTCGTGATTTTGTGCTCGTCAGTTATTTTGGTTCGGTTATTACAATATTTCCGAGGTTCTATCTGCAGTTTCATTTGGACCTAACACTTCCGAATCAGAACTGCTGTTATTACACTCTGGGGTCTCTTCAGTGGCCCAGGGGAGGTAAGCAAACATAAAAAACAGTGTTACTCACCTCTCCTGGACTCTGGTGTGACTCCCTGCTGTCTTCGGTGCTTCTGACTGATGTCAGGGACCGTCATGCGGCGTTGGGGTGTGACCAAAATAATCACATTCATCTAATTGAGGTAAAATGCCTGGTTAATCGTGATTATGATTTAGGTCCTAATTGCCCAGCCCTAGGTAGTTACCTGTTATGGGGGGCTGGCTTTGCTATAGTCCGTCATAGCACAGGAGGGAGGAGGTGCAGCGACCCGGGGCCTTGTTTCCTATCATGTGACCCAGAGTCGGAACCCCTAGGCCCAGCTTCATAAAATCACCAGAGGAAGTAAGGTCTATTAAACTCCCTGGACAACCCCTTTAAGCATTGTGTGCAATGAGGAGACTGCAGAAAACGCTGCCCCTTTAAACAGTTAATCCGCCGGGATGTCAAGACCCCTACCCATCTAATATTGACGGCCTGTCCTACAGATAGGACATCAATACTAAAGTCCTGAAAAAAACCTTTAAAATGTGAGAGATTTTCACTGTGGGAAGCTGAAACTAGGGCTCAGCTAGAAGTTAATTCCGTCACTGGAAGGCCAGACGTCTTCAGTGCAAGTAAATGGGACATGAGAGGATGAGACGTTTCCTCCAGATGATGATGTACACGCTCCGGCTTGACATCAATTAAAGCTGACACTGTGAAATGAAAATCTTTTGTTTTCTTCACCTCTTCCCACCATCGCTCTCTGAACGTTTTCAGACACCCACAGGAACCCATCTCCTCGCTCGCCCTCCAGACAAACAAACCACAAAGGGGCAGCACTGCGCAGGCACACATTATTCCCTGTCCTTTAGTCTCAAGCTGGTGTCTATTCTTGAAAATACAGCGACTATGCGAGAGACTGCGGCCGCTAACATGAGAGCGGAGAGTTATCAGGAATTATAAAATGCATCTATTTACGATGTGGCGAAAATAGAACAAATGGCGCTAATTTTATTAAGACGGTGCACATGGGATGATGACTGTGGCACAATTCATGAGGCTTGCTTTTTTTTTTTTCCTTAGGCCCTATGCACACGACAGTATTTTTCGTCAGTGTCCGTTTTCTTAACTGATCCATTCATTTCTATGACCCCATGCACATGGCCATGATTTTTATGGGTCTGACATGGACTGTGAACTCGACACAGGTCCGAGTCCTGTCCATTTAGTGGTCCAGTCTCATTCATTCATGTGTATGGGTCCGTAGCTGCGGAGGGGTAATTTGATGCTCATGGGCCCCAATGCAAAATTTGTAACAGGACCCCAACGCAGCAGATTTTGCTGCGTTTTTTTGAGTCAGAGCCAAGAATGGCTACAAAGGGAATGGGAAATGTATAGGAAGTTCTTATACTTCTACCTTCTGCTCAATCCACTCCTGACTTTGGCTCAAAAAACAGCAACAAAATCTGCAACAAAAAAAAAGCTGCGTTTCCGCAATGTGGGGCCTGAGCCTTAAGGTTACTTCTCAGAACACAGATAATCGTAGCTGACTGATCACCATTGTCACTCCATGTCTTTTCCTTATCTTGTATTGTTTGCTCCGACAGCTTTTATGATTTTTTGCTAAATTTTCTTGTTCATAGGAAGAACCTGAACAAGCCAGAGGCAGTCTCTTGTACAGCAGGTAGACTTGATATGAGTGAAGGAACGTTCACCTCTACGTCCATGTCTCCTTTCTTCTGCTCCATTACAAGACTAAAAAAAAACGGTCAAACAACAATGGCCCCCGAGGAACCCCATTGACTATAATGGTGCTCGTCAGGTGTCAGGGATAGATAGGTCGGATTTGTTGGATTTGTTTTTTGTCCAGGATTTTTGTCGGACTCCTAGCACAGATGTGATCGAAGTCTTATTCAGTACACATATCTACAGGCACTGACATGGTGGTCACCGTGTCGGGAAGTCAAAGGGTTGTCAGACAACACAAACTCCTTTGAGATATATCTATGAGGTCTTCTCAGTAGCTTCACTAATATTTATACCCTGAAGGAGGAAGAGCCATAGGGCTCCGGGTAAACCCACAGTTAACGTTACATGACAAACTCAGCTCTGCTACATCTGCGCGTGTCCATAATTACAGGGCATTCCCACAGTGTGAAGGATCTGGCAGCAGCACAATTCTCAATCTTACACAATAAGACCACAGAAATGCGGCACGTGAATTCTCTCTGCATGTGGGATGCTACAAAGTGTTTGTTATTTTGGGTAGGTCTGTGGTTAGCAGAAGAAAAAGTGACAATCTGAATTTTACTATATTTGGACATTGTGGTCGTAATAAAACGTTTTTGTTTGCCAAAAATTAAATTGAAGGGAGGGGGAAAAATCTCTGTAAAAGAAAATGTGTAATGAGAAGTCTGTGATGTGAACGTCCCGAGACCTCTGATCTAGGGGGGACGTCCTGAGACCTCTGATGTGGGCGGAAGACGTCCTAAGACATCACTAGTCCTAAAGGTCTGCCCTCCATTTACAAATGGGGAATGGGCTAATAAGTAGGGGCAGTAAACCCACAGTAAAGATGAGGAGTTTGGGCGCGGTTGCTGGGAAATAAGAATTTTGCGTTTACATTTTGTAATACACTTTAACAACATATTTTGGCTCTTTTCTGTGAAATCCTGCATGTTCACTCTTTCCCTTGCTTCTCTATTGAGAGCTGCCCCTGCTTCTCATTGTGTATGGTTTACGGACTGTGTGACATGAAGAGAAAATAAAGATGGAGGAGGTCACTTCAAATGGCTCTATCTCAGGCTTTATAAAACGTAGAAACTTGCTTTTGGTGTCATATGAAAGAGGAGATTCTACACAGCCGGGATTGGGATATGTATAGCTGAAGCTGCATATAAATGTCATAATCCCAACTGTGATTTCAACCTGTGATATCTCTGGAAATCAAAAAGGTCAAACAGGTAGAATCTCCTCTTTCATATGGCACCAAAAGCAAGTTTCTATGTTTTTTAAAGCCTGAGATAGAGCCATTTGTAGTGACTTCATTTTTTGTTCACATCACACAGCCCTGTATACTGTACACAATGAGACGCAGGGAAGTAAGGGAAAGGGTGAAAAATGCAGGATTTCACAGAAAGGAGCCAAAATGTGTTAATAAAGTATATCACAAATTGTATTAATGACACAAATACTGCCAGAAAATCAAAAGTTATCAAAAACTTAGTTACACTTTTGTTTTTTGTTTTGAAAAAAAAAAAGTGATACTCAGCTTCCAAAGCTTACACTAGGTTCACACTATAGAGTCAGGGTGTCCTTTGTTCTGGTCTATCAGAGGATCACTAAAATTGCAGAGAGAAATGGAACTTGACAGACCCCATTGACTATAATAGGGTCCATCAGATGTCCATTCTTTTTAAATGAAACTGCTGGACGAAAAAGTCGGACTTGCAAAGTCACAAAGTGTCCGACGTAGACGTGAAGCTAGCCTTACCAGGTCCCTGCTCTTCTCTAAAGGGGTTTACCAGGTTATGAAGTCATCCTCTATTGGTAAGATAGGAGATAACTTCATAATTGGTGGGGTCCGACTGATGGGACCTCCACTAATTCCAAAATCGGATATTCAGTTCTCCTTTCCTGATGGAGCGGCTGGCCAAGCATGCATACTGCCGGAGATAGCAGAGTACAGAATCTTTATAGAGACTAAATGGAACAGCAGTGTGCATGCTCGTATTGTCAAGCATGGACGAGAGAACCAGAGCCCCATTCTCAGGATTGGATCATTGGATCATTAAGTTATCGGTACTTGCAAACAGTTCTTGGCAGAACTGGGCAGGGAGGTTGTTCCCACCATCTTGTAGAACTAAGCACAGATCTTCTGTGGATGTAGGCTTGCTCCAATCCTTCTGTCTCTTCATGTCATCCCAGACAGACTGGATGATGATGAGATCAGGGCTATATCTGTGGGGGCCGGATCATCACTTCCAGGACTCCTCCTCCAAAGGGCAAAGGTCACACCAAATATTGATGGGATTTATATTTCTCTTTTCTTCCTTCACATTCTTATGTTCATTGACAGAAATAAACTGTTAACCCTTCTATTTCTGAGAGCATTCTTACTTGGCCTCATTACTAAACCTTTTAGAGTTGCGGATTATAGACATGAGGTCAGAAATTATTCTGGGGTGTTCTGTAAATGGAGTCACTTCCTGAGAGTCGTCACCGTTGTCAGGCTTTGTCAGACGACTAAAGGAAACACCTGTTCTCCGCGCTGTAGCTGGAGGAGTCGTCATGTTATCAGAGCTCAGACCCGTCATTGAGCTCCTATGATCCTAGGGGTCTAGTTGCTAGGGGACTTCTAATATTTGGAGGACTTGGGCTTGGGCCAGGACGTTTTTGTAAAGCAGAGGTATAAATAATGGGGCATAGATGAGACCTCCAGCCATTATCTACAGCCGACTGTTTATTCCACATCTTCTACCACTTCTGCTTGGAAAAATGTGCTCACCGTCGTCTTTGTTGTGGTAGGTGATGGGGCGACAGGGATTTCCCACAATGC
The DNA here is from genome assembly GCA_947044405.1 of Leptodactylus fallax. Lineage (NCBI taxonomy): Eukaryota > Metazoa > Chordata > Amphibia > Anura > Leptodactylidae > Leptodactylus > Leptodactylus fallax. Next base: position 702,357 of record CAMRHE010000323.1, read on the forward strand.
CCTGGAAAAGTGAGTCATAAAGCAGCGTGGATGAATTTTCGGTTTGGCTGGAGCGTATTTTCGGTTCTAAGAGGTACAGCTGTTTTCCTATGACAGAGGCGCATGTAAAGTGAACCAGTCACCTACACAGAGAGTAGGCAGCCATGCTCTAAGATGAATCAGCCTGAAACCCTGGAGCTCAGCGAACAGGCGATGACATCACAGAGGCGCACACAAACCGCCTCCGTGCTGTGTGGGCACTGTGCCATGCATGGGTACTCTTGCGAAGAGATTTGCGTTAGGTACAGGATGTGAAGAGTGTTATTATTCTGTGACCGGAGAACAGTGTCTTTACAAGAAGTTCCACTTGATGATAAGATGATCACGAGGTCACGATCAGCTGTAAACTAGGAAAAAAAACCTGACGGCAGCTGTTCAGCTTCCCTATAGCACCCCCGCAGGCAAAATGAAGCATTACATATCTCTCATTGAAATCTCTCATGCTCTATGTATCTTCTCTGCTCTCGCTGATAGATGGGGATCCTCAAAGGGGGATCAGAATTTTGTAACATCCTATATGAAAATGGGTTTTCTAAATCCATATCAGGCTGAGGCCACACGTTATTGAAAAGCTGCTTTTTTTGTTGCAGATTTTGCTGCGGTTTTTTGAGTCAAAGCCATTTATAGATTGAGCTGAAGGCAGAAGTATTAGTGTTTCCTTTGTGTTTCCCGTTCCTTTTGTAGCCACTCAGGATATTTTCAGCCTCTACCTGAACCATAGCTGTCTGTAGGCAAATCACACAAATCAGGCCCCGCCCCCAGTGCACTTATAGGCTGATTTGCATGTCTAATGTTGTGCCTCCCCCCTTTCTACACTGACATGTCTGATGTAGTAAATACCTGTATTCCCCATGTAATAACTCAGGATCTCTCCTTATTATTATGCTGTTCCTCAGTTATTCCTTCTGGAAATGTATGAATAAATTGACAACTGGGCTTTACCATTCTCCTTGTCAACGAAGTGCGTCCCTACATAGTCTGACATTATTAGCAGTGACTGGGTAATGTCAGATTATGCAGGGTCACACCTTCTGCTGGTAACACCCAGTTGTCAATTTATTTATACATTTCTAGGAGGAATAACATAGGCTGATTTGCATGTCTACCGTTGTGCTGTTCCTCTGTTATTCCTCCTAGAAATGTGTAAATAAATTTACAACCAGGCAAAGGTGTGAGCATAATCACACAAATCTGGCCCCACCCCCAGTGCACTTATAGGCTGATTTGCATGTCTACCGTTGTGCCGTTCCTCTAAGTGCACTGGGGGTGGGGCCGGATTTGTGTGATTATGCTCACACCTTTGCCTGGTTGTAAATTTATTGACACATTTCTAGGAGGAATAACAGAGGAACGGCACATGTTGATGTAAGAAAAGATGCTCCAGAACTGCCATTTCATGGGGAATTCAAGAATTTACTAAATCAGACATGTCCGGAAAAGCGTCAGATCCTCTTTCAGGACTTATATAGCGATTTAATTTTTTTTTCTTAAAGGGCAACACACATGAATAAAACCATACAACCGGTGTGTTGATTCTGTTTAACTCTTTCCCATCTTCACACATGTACTCTGCTGGATCATACAGGCTTCGTGTATTCAGTATTTTCCTGCCATCTATCCCTCACCCTTTTCCACAGCCGCCGGTTCAGTTCCGGCCTCGCAACCTGTGAATAATATATAATCACGGCACAAATTCTAATCAAAGCAAACGCTTTATGTAAAATTTCTCGGTTAACTACAAAAAGAGAGTATTGCCTGGCGTGTGAACATCGGAGGACCCGGCTCCTGCCTTCCCTTCATTCCGCAGGCTCTTTGTGCTGCTAATGTGAATGCGATTTCTCTGCCTGATTCTTTTCATCCTGAAGCGTGCAATTACACTCACCGGCTTGTGTAATAAAACAAATATAATTAGTACCTGCCCGGTGATTATCGCCGGCACATTGCTGCACTTCAAGGAGCCGCGCTCACCGCTTTGTTGGGGAAAAATGCAGATCGTGACACCTCGGATTGAAAAGCAAAAGGATGTAAATGAGCAAGGAGGGAGATTCGGCCCATTACTGGGAGAACCATGGTACATGAAATGGATAGTAATGGGTTAAATCCGACCGGAGTCCCATGGTCCTCCCATACTCCGCATACTGATAGCCTAATTGGTTCCCTATGTGATTGACTCTAGTGTAAGTGTACAAGGTAGGGATATTAGATTGTGGACAGGGACCTCAATTCACAGAATACAAGCTGCCACAAACAGCACCTGAATTGTGCCGACAGTTACTCAGTAACCAAATATAATAATATTATAATAAAAGTGGGTTCGCTTTAACTAGACCCACCCAGACTGGACTCTTGACAGAGAGGGCCTTGGTGACCTTATTGATGCCCCCCACCACAATTTGGCAGCCAGAGGTAATCCCATTTGGAGGGGTGTGGAGATGTTATTCACAACATGTCAGGAATCTAAATATCGGTGTTCTTACGTATACACCCAGAAGTAGTCATTGCTTTCTGTGTAGAGCTGCTGGGGGGAGATTCTGTACATCATTTGCCGCTTGGCTGTTGTTTTAAGGTTGCTATGTCTACCAGTCAAACTTTGGCTGGGTCTGTTCAGCCAGTCAGAGGTTTGAGATGCAGCGCCAACTGGGGCTGAGGCGGGGTATCCTAACCTGACTCTTTCCTTACTCGGGTGCCTGTGATTGTGTTGGTTTTCTAGGCTCTGTGTTCTGAGAACTTACTCCCAGCACTTTTCCCTGTTTTCTATTGATTCCCTGTTTTACTAATGTTGGCTTACTTTGCTCTCTTCCTAATTTGGCTTTATGTGTGACCTCCGGGAATTGACCGTGACCTGGACTTCTGCTATTCTTCTGCTTTTGTTTTGGCGATTGTTATTGGCTCTTGTATTCTCTTGGTTTGTATATTACTCTCTAATGCTTCGTTCACACCTGCGCTTGAGTCCGTCCGCTGCCAATCCGAGTGAAAATCTCAGGGAAAGGGATCGGCATCGGATACCGACAGGTTAGCGACGCATTGGTTAAAAACCCATTCATTTGAATGGGTTTTTAAAGCAATGCGCGGGTATCCGATTGCACCCTCTGCGCTGTGAAGACGTTTTTTTCGTCGGACACGAAGTCCTGCATGTCCGACTTTGTTTCCGACAAAAAGAAAAAGGATTCGCAGCGCAGAGGGTGTAAGCACACACCCGCGCATTGCTTTAAAAACCCATTCAAATGAATGGGTTTTTAACCAATGCGTCACTAACCAGTCGGTATCTGATGCCTATCCCGTTCCCCGAGATTTTCACTCGGATTGGCAGTGGACGGACTCAAGCGCAGGTGTGAACCCACCCTTACCCGTAATAAATTTTTTAGCCTTATCCCTAGCCTGCAAGTGTACCTGTTTTCTGGCACCTTGTTCTGAGGTTGCAGCCTGGGTCCTGAGCCACAAAGTCCATCCTGACTTGTGGCTGGCTTTAGTGTACAATTGTAGGTAGCTTGTGTCCTTGCTGTCAGTTACCTGCTGTGTATAAGGAAATTACTTAAATAGCAATCCCATAACACAACATCGGTGCAATTCCAAGAGGTAGGACCCAGAGCAAATAGAAAATATCCTATGCAGACCCAGCTTGACTACACAGGGATTGTTTGTAGTCTGTTACCAAGGCGACACAAAGCTTAGCAGCATGATTTGTGTTTACTTAGGTTTCCTGTGTTGACTACAGATCTGAAACAAGACAAATATACAAAGAGTAGGAAAAAAATCAGAAAGGGGGCAAATACTTTTTCAGCGGCAGTGGATCCTAAAATTATATACTGTATTATATAAGTAATACTGTATGGAATAGGGTGAACACTTCCGTGTAGACTAAATAAAAATGTACTACAAGGCCCAGAGAACCATCTTGTATAGACAGTGAGTAACTTAAGCTCCTGAGCCCCTCTGCGCCCCCTACAGCTGGTGTATGCCCCCTGTACAGACATGTATACGTTTCCCCAGTCTTGTATAGACTGAATCTGTCACTTTTTTCGGTAAAAACCTCATCTTATAGCGGTTGGGGTAATACTTTACGCTCCATCCTGGGTACATGAAGTACAACTGTGGGGTAAAGATGTGTAAAATGTTGTGTTGGTGGTTGTGCGGAGCTGCAGTCACGTCCTTGTTGTGTGGGAGAATTTGGCAGTTTCTCGTGGTGGTTTAGTCACAATGTGTACCCGTCCTGGAAATTACCAGCGAAAGCAGAGAGCTGAAGCTTGTACTACATTATAGACAGCGATCAGGATGTGTCTGGGAGCAGAGGGCGCTCAGGAGCAGCTGACTCTGTTTATGTATATGAAACTTAAAGGGGCAGTTTAGGATTTGGAGCAAACTCAGGGGACGCCAGGGTGGGTGTAGAACAAAAAGAGGAAAAAAAAAAAGACCTACTCACCTGTACAGTTTCCCTCCTGTGCCAGGACTTGCCTGGAAACCTAGAGACTTACTGCCCCTAAGTTTGCTCCAAATCCTGGACCACCCCTTTAATCTCTGTATAAAATTAAAATCTTTAAAACTGAATTAAAATTCTTTTTATTTTAATTTTTCACTATTTTCGAGATCTCCACATGTGAATGAGAAAGCTCTTGTTTACATTCAGAGGGAATAACCCTATGTAGTCAGGTGAGAAGTGGACTCAATTGTATCCAGCTTAGACAATGCTCTGTGAGCTAAATAGCCTGGACTCCTGACTGATACATTGTAGCAAACTACCATGTGGATCTGTGCAGCTGCTGATGTGATTGGCTGCAGAGTACATACCTACACTTGATCCCAATGTGTAACCTGTGGCTCAGCCATGTGCAGTACAGCTGCCGCATGATCGGAAAACTGCAGATTTCTGGCCTCTCATTCTTACTATCCATGTTTTCTAGGTACCGGGGGAAAATGAGAAACACTGGAAGGCGGTCCTGATTGTGGTTACAGAGAAAGATCTACTAATGTATGACAGCATGCCCCGCATGAAGGAAGCCTGGTACAGCCCTGTGCACAGCTACCCCCTCATAGCCACCAGGTACTGCTTTATCTATCACCACAATATATGATGAAATATATATGAAAAGTTCAGTAACTTTCTTAATGTATTACTTATCCTGTACTGATCCTGAGTTACATCCTGTATTATACCCCAGAGCTGCACTCACTATTCTGCTGGTACAGTCACTGTGTACATACATTACATTACTTATCCTGTACTGATCCTGAGTTACATCCTGTATTATCTCCAGAGCTGCGCTCACTATTCTGCTGGTGCAGTCACTGTGTACATACATTACATTACTTATCCTGTACTGTTCCTGAGTTACATCCTGTATTATACCCCAGAGCTGCACTCACTATTCTGCTGGTACAGTCACTGTGTACATACATTACATTACTTATCCTGCACTGATCCTGAGTTACATCCTGTATTATCTCCAGAGCTGCGCTCACTATTCTGCTGGTGCAGTCACTGTGTACGTACATTACATTACTTATCCTGTACTGATCCTGAGTTACATCCTGTATTATACCCCAGAGCTGCACTCACTATTCTGCTGGTGCAGTCACTGTGTACATACATTACATTACTTATCCTGTACTGATCCTGAGTTACATCCTGTATTATACTCCAGAGCTGCACTCACTATTCTGCTGGTACAGTCACTGTGTACATACATTACATTACTTATCCTGTACTGATCCTGAGTTACATCCTGTATTATACTCCAGAGCTGCACTCACTATTCTGCTGGTACAGTCACTGTGTACATACATTACATTACTTATCCTGTACTGATCCTGAGTTACATCCTGTATTATACTCCAGAGCTGCACTCACTATTCTGCTGGTGCAGTCACTGTGAACATACATTACATTACTTATCCTGTACTGCTCCTGAGTTACATCCTGTATTATCTCCAGAGCTGAGCTCACTATTCTGCTGGTGGAGTCACTGTGTACATACATTACATTACTTATCCTGTACTGATCCTGAGTTACATCCTGTATTATACTCCAGAGCTGCGCTCACTATTCTGCTGGTGCAGTCACTGTGTACATACATTACATTACTTATCCTGTACTGATCCTGAGTTACATCCTGTATTATACTCCAGAGCTGCGCTCACTATTCTGCTGGTGCAGTCATTGTGTACATACATTACATTACTTATCCTGTACTGATCCTGAGTTACATCCTGTATTATACTCCAGAGCTGCACTCACTATTCTGCTGGTACAGTCACTGTGTACATACATTACATTACTTATCCTGTACTGATCCTGAGTTATATCCTGTATTATACTCCAGAGCTGCGCTCACTATTCTGCTGGTACAGTCACTGTGTACATACATTACATTACTTATCCTGTACTGATCCTGAGTTACATCCTGTATTATACTCCAGAGCTGCGCTCACTATTCTGCTGGTGCAGTCACTGTGTACATACATTACATTACTTATCCTGTACTGATCCTGAGTTACATCCTGTATTATACTCCAGAGCTGCACTCACTATTCTGCTGGTGCAGTCACTGTGTACATACATTACATTACTTATCCTGTACTGATCCTGAGTTACATCCTGTATTATACTCCAGAGCTGCACTCACTATTCTGCTGGTGCAGTCACTGTGTACATACATTACATTACTTATCCTGTACTGATCCTGAGTTATATCCTGTATTATACTCCAGAGCTGCACTCACTATTCTGCTGGTGCAGTCACTGTGTACATACATTACATTACTTATCCTGTACTGATCCTGAGTTACATCCTGTATTATACTCCAGAGCTGCACTCACTATTCTGCTGGTGCAGTCACTGTGTATATACATTACATTACTTATCCTGTACTGATCCTGAGTTATATCCTGTATTATACTCCAGAGCTGCGCTCACTATTCTGCTGGTGCAGTCACTGTGTACATACATTACATTACTTATCCTGTACTGTTCCTGAGTTACATCCTGTATTATCTCCAGAGCTGCACTCACTATTCTGCTGGTGCAGTCACTGTGTACATACATTACATTACTTATCCTGTACTGATCCTGAGTTACATCCTGTATTATACCCCAGAGCTGCACTCACTATTCTGCTGGTGCAGTCACTGTGTACATACATTACATTACTTATCCTGTACTGATCCTGAGTTACATCCTGTATTATCTCCAGAGCTGCACTCACTATTCTGCTGGTGCAGTCACTGTGTACATACATTACATTACTTATCCTGTACTGATCCTGAGTTACATCCTGTATTATACCCCAGAGCTGCACTCACTATTCTGCTGGTGCAGTCACTGTGTACATACATTACATTACTTATCCTGTACTGATCCTGAGTTACATCCTGTATTATCCCCAGAGCTGCGCTCACTATTCTGCTGGTGCATTCACTGTGTACATACATTACATTACTTATCCTGTACTGATCCTGAGTTACATCCTGTATAATAATAATAATAATAATAGTCCTTTAATAGTCCCACAATGGGGAAATTCAGTGTGTTACAGCAGCAAAGATAAGATAAGATAAGCAGATACAAATACAAATACATGTACAGGAATGTTCCAAGGTGAGAGGCATTACATTAATAGCAGACAGACAGATAGGACGTAGCAGAGGGGGGGGGGGGGATTTAACAGGCAGAGAGATATTTCAGTTCTCTGTGTGTAATGATCTCTGCTTAGGTCGGTGTTGGTTGTACAGCCTAACCGCGGTGGGGGAGGAAAGACTTCCGATAGCGCTCCTTCTCACACCTAGGGTGGAGCAGTCGGTCACTGACAGTACTGCTCAGCGCGATCACAGTCTCATGCATGGGATGGGACTTCTTCTTCTGCATGGAGCTCACCACGGACAGTATCCTTCTGTCACCCACCACCTGCACTGGGTCCAGTGGGCTCCCCAGGACAGAGCTGGCCCTTCTAATCAGCTTGTCAAGTTTATTCCTGTCCCTGGTTGATATACTGCTCCCCCAGCAGGCCACTCCAAAGAAGATGGCTGATGCCACTACCGAGTTGAAGAAAGTTCTAAGAAGTGCCCCCCGGATTCCAAAGGCTCTCAGCTTCCTAAGCCTATTATACTCCAGAGCTGCGCTCACTATTCTGCTAGTGTAGTCACTGTGTACATACATTACATTACTTATCCTGTACTGATCCTGAGTTACATCCTGTATTATACTCCAGAGCTGCGCTCACTATTCTGCTGGTACAGTCACTGTGTACATACATTACATTACTTATCCTGTACTGATCCTGAGTTACATCCTGTATTATACTCCAGAGCTGCGCTCACTATTCTGCTGGTGCAGTCACTGTGTACATACATTACATTACTTATCCTGTACTGATCCTGAGTTACATCCTGTATTATACCCCAGAGCTGCGCTCACTATTCTGCTGGTAGAGTCACTGTGTACATACATTACATTACTTATCCTGTACTGATCCTGAGTTACATCCTGTATTATACTCCAGAGCTGCGCTCACTATTCTGCTAGTACAGTCACTGTGTACATACATTACATTATTTATCCTGTACTGATCCTGAGTTACATCCTGTATTATACACCAGAACTGCACTCACTATTCTGCCGATGCAGTCACTGTGTACATACATTACATTACTTATCCTGTACTGATCCTGAGTTACATCCTGTATTATACCCCAGAGCTGCGCTCACTATTCTGCTGGTAGAGTCACTGTGTACATACATTACATTACTTATCCTGTACTGATCCTGAGTTACATCCTGTATTATACTCCAGAGCTGCGCTCACTATTCTGCTAGTACAGTCACTGTGTACATACATTACATTATTTATCCTGTACTGATCCTGAGTTACATCCTGTATTATACACCAGAGCTGCACTCACTATTCTGCCGATGCAGTCACTGTGTACATACATTACATTACTTATCCTGTACTGATCCTGAGTTACATCCTGTATTATACTCCAGAGCTGCGCTCACTATTCTGCTGGTACAGTCACTGTGTACATACATTACTTATCCTGTACTGATCCTGAGTTACATCCTGTATTATACTCCAGAGCTGCACTCACTATTCTGCTGGTACAGTCACTGTGTACATACATTACATTACTTATCCTGTACTGATCCTGAGTTACATCCTGTATTATACTCCAGAGCTGCGCTCACTATTCTGATGGTGCAGTCACTTTGTACATACATTACATTACTTATCCTGAGTTATATCTTATGTTATACTCCAGAGCTGCACTCACTATTCTGCTGCTGCATCCTCACTCCAATATTAGATTTGCCATTGTGGATTATTATATCATTTTCTACCCATCTTTCCCAAAAACATTTAGAAAAATTCCTAGAAAACTCAGAACTTTCCAGCCATCTCAGCAGTCTCGGCGTCCTCATCACACGCAGTGAGATATTTGCACTCAGTGAAGTCTATCTGACATGACAGATGAATCTTAAGAACTGCGGCTGAACACCTTTTCCTTTTTAACCTGCCATAATGGGAGAGCTGGAAATAGTCACTGGTTTGGCTTCCTGCGGGTGTGATCCTGACATCTGACACATTTCATGATCCTTCGTACTTTAATCTTCACTTTACAATGTGAATAGAGCTGTGAGGTTGGGAGAGTTACATGCTCGGTAATTACACATCTGTCATACATGGTGATGATTTATTAATATGTACGAGCATAAGGAAGCACAAGGACTGCGGCAGAAGGTGAGAAGATGAAGATCAGGATCTAGATACAGATATAGAAGATTTTACCTACATTATCTTCATTGCTGGTAGGAGGTGTTATAGGGATGCTAGGACCGGTTTTATAAATATCGGGGTCCTAAGTCAACAAGAAAGGTCGTTCACTTCATCATTTCAGAGGTGCTCCCTTTCTTCTCTATTACTTACACCACCAAATAATATATTCATATAATGCCCACATAAGACACCGATTCACAGGATAAAATAGGATAGGCCATCAGTATCTGGTCAGTGGGGGTTCAACACCTGGATCCTGAATCGATCAGCTGATCCAGCTGCCTCTGGGAGCCGGAATTTGCTCTGTTCCTATTCAAGTAATAGGAGTAGAGTTGCAGTACCTCTCCATGACCACTATGAAGTGAATACTACAGCTCTGTGCCTATTACTTGAATAGATGCAGAGCGCCTTCTGGCACCCAGATCAGCTGATCATTCCGGGGTCTGTGTGTCAGTCCCCCACCAATCAGATAATGATGACCTACCCTGTGAATGGGTCATCAGTATAAAAAAACACTGCTGGGGCTAGAAAAACCCTTTAAGTGCTTAAATAACACCATACAGTGCCAAATAATACTCCCATACTGTATGTCTAGTACTGCCATATAGAGCAAAGATAATACCACCATATAGTGACTAAATAATATGCAGAATCCACATAATACTGCCAAATAACATTGTCAATCCCAAATGAGCACTATATACCACTATATAATACCTGGTTACTTATAATCTCGGGAAGGTGGGGTGTATGGGGGTTAAAGGAGACAATATATGGTGGTCTAAGGTGATAAAGAGATTTATGCTGTATAGGATAGAGAAAGAGTTAATGGAGACATTCTGTTATAGAGAGTTTAATTTTCACATCCATAGAGGTCTACAGCAGGGAAGAGGTTAATGGTTAGATCTCTGGTGTAGTGAAAAGGTTGAAGTAACATTCATGGTGGACTATGGTAGTGAAGGGGCTAATGGTAAAATTCCTGGTGGTCTAGGACAATTAAGGAGTTAATAGTAAAACAGAGGCCTTGCCAATCGCCCTTTGTTCCTCCCTCTAAAATCAGCCCTGATAGGAAAGATCAGAACCTCAAACTGTAGATAATATTTTTGCCCTTGGCTAGGACATGGTGGGAGTTATTGTTTTGCTGGAGATCCATTGGTTACAAATCCGTGTTCTAGAAGGCCAGTACAGCAACCTGTCTATTTGATTTTGACCAATGGGTGGCGATAGACTGCACATTCATATTTCATACTGTAATTTGTACACTATACCGGGTAGTAGTGACATATACCATAGTTTAGCGATAATATAGAATTGAAGCACCTGGGTGCTGATAGCTTCCATATTGTAAGGCTAAAATCTTCCATCTCACTCTGTGGTTGAGGTTAGAGAAGGTAAATTTTCTTAGGTCATAAGAAAAGTTGAAGTTCTGGAATGAAACAGAATACAGTTCGGTTACTCTTCTTCTATTGTCATGTTCCAGTTCCTGATCTGTGGTCAGAACAGTGAAGGATGAGTCCAGATTACAAGTGAAAGGGGATGCAATGAATGGAGAAGCGGAGACTGGGCCTGTTTACCAAAAAGTACACACATCTAAAATCTGCAGTATATCACATGTATAGATCATAATGATGTCTTCCTGTCTCACTGAGACGTGTAGATTGGTACCAAGCCCAAAATAATAACCTATATGTAACTCCATTCTGTCTCGCTGGAGTTCTTAGACTTCTTCATGCCAAAGAACCCTAACCTGTTCTTCCAGAATACATCAGCCAGAACATTAGCATGGACAAACTCTTTTCCGATGCCCTAGAAGCTCATGTTTAGCAGGTGGAGACCCCACCTCATGTCTGTTTCCAAAAAAACAAAAACAGACTTTGATGCCCCCCAGTGATAATACAGTCAATGGATCTTCAAGGGACTTTCAGTTAGGACTGGGGTTGTCCAGACTTACCAACTAGAGATGGGTGAACCCCCAAGATTCTTTTCAGGTTCGGCTGGCTTGGGTCTCTGATTCGTTTTGGGTTGAACAAGTTTGGATAGAACCAGAAGTGACACTATTATATTCTGGGGTCTCTTCAGACCCCAAAGTATAATAGGTGGAGGTCCAGGGGGTGTAAAAAATAACAAACATTTATACTCACCTTCCATGCTCTCTTGATCTCCTCAGTGACATCATGACGCGTGCCCATGTCACCACTGTAGCCCAGTTACAGGCCTCAGCGGTGACCCCAGTCTATGACATCACCAGGAAAGCACAGGACGCCGTCAGACCCCAGACTATAATAAATTTACCACAATGCTTTTCAGGGTGGCCATTTTAGTTCATCAAAGACAAATCCCCAATTGTTAGGTTTAGATGAAAAACGAATAATTTGGGATATTTGGGTCGATCCAGGCTCGTGCCGAAGCGAACCCATCTCTATTACCAAAAAGGGTAGAATCATTAGGCACCACCTGACATCTGCAAATCTTGACTGATCTCGTGATTGTCGGGTACCCACTGAACGGCTACTAAGCAGACCCACTAAGCCCTGGATATGTTACCTCAGGGAGCCATTTTCACTGTAACCAAGGTAACCGAGGCTCCTATGGACTTCATAATAACAAATATTCCCCAGGCTCCGGCCTCTTCATAAATCACTACCAGGTGCCAGAATGGAAGGCAATGCCAGTCGGTAACAGGTGTAGATTTCTTATATAACTCACCAGTTTTCTGACAGGAGTTATAGTAAATTCCTAGGGCCAAATCATATCCATCCCCCTCGGATAACCTGATAAAAGGCAAAACAAAGGCTCCTTAGTACTGTATTGTAGTGTGAAAAATTAAGAGTATTGCATTGGAGTCTCCGCTGCAGATTCCTTATAAAATCAGCGGAGAGAGAAGTTTTGCAAGGTTGACTTTTCTGTGCGCTGGTTTCAGTAAAAAACAGGCGGAAAACCAGACGGACCCCATTTTTTTTTAGCGGACGGGCTCTCCACATGGACCTGAACAACGGAGAGACGAACGCTAGTGTGAACCTAGCATAAGAGAAATTTTTACATTCATACAGGACTGTTTTTCCAAAAAGTTTCCCCAATAAAAAAATGTAGAAAAATCGACGAATATAAAAATAATTTGAATAAAACAGTCCTATGTGTTGTCATGGGGAAAAGAGCAAAAAGCAACCAAACAAAAAAAAAAACAGCCTGCGCACCATCATCTAGGACCAAAAAATTGCTGGTCATTAAGGGATTAGAAGGAAGTTTACCTTAAAATTCCCCGTCCCTTCTGCATGGTCTGTACTTATCATTTGAGGCTGCAAAAGTATGAAAAACAACACCAAAATCTCTGCAAGAAAATAAAATAATAATAATAAAAAATCATGTAAATCTTTTTTTCCCCCCCACTGGAGGACACGTTCTGCCTGTCTGTGCAAAGCGAGGGAATTAGTGGCTGTAAGTAGATGTAACTGAGATTAACCCTATAGCAGACAAGGGCTCTTCTCTGCCTCTCCATGGTGCTTAAACCGTCACGACTCGGGCCTGATCATCATCGAGAACATCCTGCGTTACGAGGACAAATTAATAATTGGTGGTTGTGCCTGTGCGGGGGGTATTTAGTGTCACACTTCAGGTGAAGATGATATACTACCATGGTAATGTCTTCTGAAAAAGAAAATGCATGTAATTTGTGGGTGGGCAGTGGGGAGCTCAGCCACACGGGTCGTACATAGCACACAATACCAGATAGCAGGTGCCTAATTACAATAATCCGTAGAGCGGCAAAACGTGAATCACCTCAATGGACAAAAACATCTAATAAATCAGCCGAGAGATCACCCACAACACAACGTTAAAGGGGTGGTCTAGTCATAAACAGCCTATGTCCTATTAGGATGGATGGACGTCATGGTGGTGGTCTACCTTCTAGGAGGACTGAGCGGCTGCTCTGGTGACCACATGCCATCTGGTTGGTCATGGCTTCTCCCTAGAGACTCTGGTCTGTTAATATGCCCTATAAAGGCATAGGACCATTATCGGGGACAGCCCGGGACTCAGTGCCCTCTGTCGGACTGTTTGGCTGCTGCTTACCCTGGCAGAAATGTTTGTTAGGAGTTCTAGGAGTGGAACCTGGAGCGATCAAGCTGATCATCCGTGAAAGGGGCTGTTGTTGATGGGCCCCCTTGAAATATGATCGGTGTGCCACACAACGGGTGAATTTCTTATTCCCTTTACGCAAGAAAACTGATGCAGATGGGAATAGATATGTCGCATCTTTGGTGTGTTTTTTGGGTCTTTTCGTGCCGGGAGTATAATAATTGGAGGCCCAGGGGATGTGTAAAAAAAAAAAATATATAAAAAACATTTACGCTCACTTTCCTTCAACTCTTTTGGGCCTTCTTGTGGTGTCTGGTTCTCTTCTGGTGAGGGCATGTAACCCCGTGGCCCCAAAGAACATGACATCACCAAGGTGACCGAGAGAACACTGGATGCCGCATTTCACCTCTCTTGGACCTCTCTTCAGACCTCAGAGTATAATAATTTCACTTCTGGGTCTATCCAAACTTTTTGACCTGAAATCTTGGGAGGTTCGCCCATCTCTAATCCTGACTGGTGTAGATTTCCATTCTGGAGCACATCGGAGCCTCTTTATAATTTTTAATCTTTTTAATTAATTTTACATCATATACCTGTGAGATTTCCTGTGAAATTTTTTTCATCTCCAAAAATAAGCCTGTGTGGCAACGACAGGAAGTGTAGTTACATGTACGTAAATGGCGGTCACCCAGACTGGACAAGTACTACAGCCAGCAGGGTACAATGGTGACCAATTGTGGCAGGATCAACCACCGATCTCAAGTTTTTGGGAGCCTTCTGACTGCTCCCCTTTCCTCACTTGAAAAAAAAAAATCTGTGTAAAGACTGCAGGATCTGACTACACAGGGTTTGTTTGTAGTCAGGAACGATGTAGATACTTAGGTCTGCATAGAAACTGTATAAACAATATGGTAGGTAGATTTTTAAAATCAAAATTTTTGTATTTGCAAAGTTTCTGGATTTTTGAAGCAATCTAGAAGTTTTTTTGTAAAAATGTACGTACCCTTTAACTACGTATTCTAGCAATAGCCCCCTCCTACCACGTACCTCACCATGACATGCTGACCACAATAAACTAATGTCAGTCAGGATCAGTCGGATGTCTCTTTCTGTTTTATTAACCCTTGTACATTTGGACCCCATCAGTGATAATGTATTTCCTCTGTTCTGTAGATTAGTCCATTCTGGGCCAGGAAAAAGCGCCGCACTACTGGGAACAGAATTCTCTTTTGCCACAAGAACCGGTTCCCGGCAAGGGATTGAAACCCATCTGTTCAGAGTGGAAACCAGCCGAGACCTCTCATTGTGGACAAGACAAATAGTCCAGGGATGTCACAACGCCGCCGAGCTCATTAAAGAGATCACCACCCGTAAGTACCAGATCAAAGAAGGGTCGGGGCGTACAGAACAGATGTACGTGACTCTGTAACTCTACCCAAAACAGCGCCACCCCCTGTGCACAGGTTGTGTGTGGTGTTAGAGCTCAGCCTCAAACACTGCAATACAGCTGGGCTGCAGTGTCACATACAACCTGTGCACAGGGGTGAAGCTGTTTTCGGAAGAAAACATGTTTTTGCAATCCTGTACAACCCCTTTAATAGTTCAGCGTGTGTTATGTGGATATATAATGGACAAAAATGTGTCAAAATTCTGGGATAATTATCTGCTAAAGGGGTTGTTTGGCTTAGAAAACCCATTTTCATACACCCCAAAACACTATGCCCAGGATCCTCATTTTTTGACCAGAATGGAGAGTGATTGTAAAGAGAATCTCTGGAGGACCTGACCTGACCTGTCCTGTCTCTCGCTCTGGAGGACCTGACCTGTCCTGTCCTGTCTCTCGCTCTGGAGGACCTGACCTGTCCTGTCCTGTCTCTCGCTCTGGAGGACCTGACCTGTCCTGTCTCTCGCTCTGGAGGACCTGACCTGTCCTGTCTCTCGCTCTGGAGGACCTGACCTGTCCTGTCTCTCGCTCTGGAGGACCTGACCTGTCCTGTCTCTCGCTCTGGAGGACCTGACCTGTCCTGTCTCTCGCTCTGGAGGACCTGACCTGTCCTGTCTCTTGCTCTGGAGGACCTGACCTGTCCTGTCTCTCGCTCTGGAGGACCTGACCTGTCCTGTCTCTCGCTCTGGAGGACCTGACCTGTCCTGTCTCTCGCTCTGGAGGACCTGACCTGTCCTGTCTCTCGCTCTGGAGGACCTGTCCTGTCCTGTCTCTCGCTCCGGAGGACCTGTCCTGTCCTGTCTCTCGCTCTGGAGGACCTGTCCTGACCTGTCTTACACAGATACTTAATGTTTTGAATGGACACTGGTAATGCTTAAAGGGATTGTCCAGAATAACCTGTTTTTGGTTTGGAGGTCAGGAAAGGTGAAAAAAAAAAAAAACCCACCATACTCACCTGCCCCTGGTGCTCCAGTTTCTCCCAGCTGGTCCGGTCCTGCTGCTCCCAGGTTTTGTTTTGGCGGAAGTCCTTGCAGCACGTGACCGCTGAGGTCAAACAGCAGCCTAAGGAAAGGACATGGAACGTCACAGGTGACTTATGTGAGTGACATCCTGGTTCCTTTACTTAGGCCGCTGATTGTCCTCATGTGCGGAGGGGACTTTCACCAAAACAATACACTGGAGCAGCAGACCAGACTGTGGTGGGAGACAGCGGAGCTCCGGGGACAGGTGAAGTATGGGTTTGGGATGTTTTTTTCACTTTCCTCGGCTTCCTTACCAAAAACGGGTTATCCTGGACAACCCCTTTAATTTTCCCTGTGGTGGCACTGCGGGGAAGTGGAATCTTTTGGGACACTTTCAGACATACTATAGTACTTGTCAAAAGAGCCTTTTTAACAATTAAAGGGGTCCTCTGCTTTGTAAAAGTCTGTAACATTTCTTTCCAGAGTTCAGAAATCCATCTGCTACAGAGCCTCCGATCCCCTGCACAATATCGTTGTTACTACCTGTAGCCACCACTAGTGGGTGTATACAGTGAACTCTATAGTAACCCAGTATGCTCCTGAGCACCCCCTAGTGATCGCCACAGACAGCTTGATTTTATCATCTAGCTTTGTGTCTATGATTTAGAGCTCCATCAGAAAAACTGGACCTGTATAGGAGTCTATTATTAGGGGAAATAGGGTTTAGGATGGGGATACAAGGCGAGTTTGGCTGCGACTCCCGACTGAAGATCACCAAAGATCACCCTGTCGCACTCCAATGTAAGTGAATGGAGGTACGTTGCGACCCACAGGACACTGCGACTTTTAGTTGCAAAAAGATCCAGCACTGCTGGTGACGCATCCTTTGGGTCATTGCGCTGCATTCACTTACATTGGTGAAGGAGTTGCGGTGCGACAGGGCGATCTTTGGCGATCTTCAGTCGGGAGTCACAGCTAAAGTCTTTGTGCATCCCTAGACTTAAAGGGGTTAAGTGGCATCCCATTCCTACAACCAACCATAACCATAGGTCACAGATGGGCCATGATTGTAGTGGTGGTCACCGGAACGTGATAGAAAGTGACAGCAGTGGTCAGCGCTTGTGACCCTGATGATATAGTATTACGGTAATAATGGCCGCCTTCTCTCTGTTCCAGCTTGTACTTACAGGAACCAAGAATGTCGGCTGGTGATAAATTACGAGCACGGATTCTCCATCACCGCTCAGGCGCCGGACGGTACTTTTACTAAGCTGTTAGCACAATTTCCCTATGAAAAACTAAAAATGTCCTCAGATGACGGGGTTAAAATGCTGTTTTTGGACTTCGGAGGCAAAGATGTTGACATAGTAAGTATGGGGAGATATTATAATATGGAAAATACAGATAGAACCAATGTCATGTGATATAAGGGGACAATGTAACAAAAACTACCGTCACCGGCCCTGTGGGTTTTCTATCTGCAGCGGGTCGATCCATGCTGCAGGTTCCACCCTTTGCCATACCTTACAGGGAATATCCTATTTCAGTTCATTTTTTTTATGTAAATTTTTTTAAAATTTTTTTTCCCATGATGGATATTGAGCAAATCCACTGCTGACTTTCCGCAACACCCAAGAGACCGGATTTGCACCAAAATGCACCAGATTTATCACAGCGGCTGGATGATACATCTGGCGTATCTTTACACCGTGTAGTCTACGTTTACAGCGCCATTTAGTCGGCTTACTTTAAGCCAGAATTTCTCCATACTATTTTGGCGCATTTAAGCCACGCCCCCCTTTTATGATAATCCACACTCTCACGTCTAGCATGTCGAAAAATTTTAGCCCAAACTAGACGCGCCACATTTACACCAGTGTCCAATCGTAACCACAAAAAAATGTTTTTTCTTGCAAAAATGCTCACGTTATATTCACATTTGTCCATCGGAGGACCAGAACAACGGACACATAGACTGCTAAAATGGGGAACGCCAACAGTGGCCGATGGTCCCTATTGACTAAAATCCATCAGGTGCCCATTCTTTTGATCTGAAACCACCGGACAAAAATGTCAGACTTGCCGCACTTTTTCATCTGGCGATTTTGCACACACGCACAGATGTGAACGTAGCCATATTTTATGCAAGTTTTTTGCCGTCTTTTTGTGCAAAGTTGGTCGGTAAGGAGTTATGTGGAGGGGTTTGGGTCATTTTTTACTTGCATACAATTTTATGGGTCCATGGTGTTTTTAGCCTTTCTCGGCATGCTCGGTCTGGTGTCCAAAAACTTTTTTGAATAGGTATTTTTTGAAGAGAAGCTCAAGAAAAAAAAAAATTCTACAAAAAATTGTAAAAAAGGAAGCCTTAAAGTGTAAATTTTTTTTTGCTATTTTATTGAACATTTTTATAATATACTTTATTAACCTATTATATTTTTTAGCAGAAAATGGAAAAATCACAAGTTATTTCCTACATATAAAAAAAAAAAATCACATTCCTGTCTGTGTTTTTAACTAGTTATTTTCCATGTCTGTTATGCCTAAAGCTACAATATTATTTTGAAGGGCTTCGAAAACATGGCTGCTGTCAGAAAGTGACCTCACATCTGTTGGTCACATGGCAATGCCGCATCTCAGTCCCATTCAGATGAATGGGACTGAGTTGTAGCAGGGCCATGTAACCAACGGACATGATGTGACTACCTGAAAAGAAGAAAGCAGCCATGTTTTCGTAGTCCTGCACCAGCTCTTTAATATGACACCAGAAGCACTTTTCTAGATGGTACAAAACCAGAGATACAGCCATCTGCAGTCTCCCCCCTGTATCTGTATATACTGGCAGTACAGGGTGAATACGGAACGGATCTCCCTAACAATATTTAGTTAGAGCGTTGCTAGGGACAACTTTAGAGCCAGTTTTCTGCTAAAAGAAGATACAATAGGTTAATAAAGTGTATTACAAAAAAGTTCAACACACCCCTCCCTGCACAAATAGCAAAAATAAAGTGAAACAACATCTACACTTTAAGGCCCCATTCAGATGTCCGCTGTAATCTCCACCTACCATTGAAAACAATGGGTGGCAAAATCAGAGCAGAATCAGCCATAACATCAGCAGCAGATTCCACCGTGTGAACGGGGCCTAAAAGGGTTTCATCAATATCAGATGATCTGTTTCAAGAGATTGCAGTGTACAGCACTCTATTTTGTATAGTGGCTGTTTATGGTATTGCAGCTCAGCCCCATTCACTTGAATGGGACTGAGCTGTCACAGGCCATGTGATGAATGAACTTGGCTTGTGAAGTGGAAGTGACACTCACTTGAGCGGCGCTACTGCTTCAAGTAGCTGATCTGTCAGAGTCCTTGGTATCAGACATTGACAGCCTATCCTAAGGCTAGAGTATCAATATTTAACGGCCTGAAAACCCCTTTAATGAGCCAGTTTTCCTGGTTTTTATGTCTTCGCGACCCCCATGTTTGATATCCAAGATCACTGCAGGAAGGAAAGAACAGATGATGTGATGGAAGTAGAAGTGGTGAGATGACAGCCGCTCCTTCTATTCACCTACCTGTTCCCTATAACAATAAGAGACTTTATAGAAATTGCAAAAAATCTGATGACTACGAGGTTACTCGCAACCTACTTGTTCATAGGGAAAGTCTGGGGCTGACCACTGTGACCGGACCCAGAATCCAGGGGGGCCCACCGGTCACCCTCGCCACACTAAGGCTGGATAAACTTCTTTGATCTCCTTTCTGATTCCGTGCATTGTAAATGTATTCCCCCTGCCTTCTGGTGCACTGGAGTGAGAAGATTTATGATACACAGCCGTCCACTGTCAGAAAGGAGCAGCAGCATATCGTCTAGGAGGGATTCTGTGGGGGGTACGATGACTACGTGGGGTGCACAGATGGGATGGGAATGATGGGAGGCTTGTGAGCACAGACATGTTCTGTGTAAGTCATCATGGTGGTCTGGGCCAGATGGAGAAGGAATTTGCACCAAGGTCTATGAGCCTTGAGTTATGCCCCTGGCGCTGACAGCATGGTACTGTCGTTCCCCGGTCTAATATATGGCGGTAGATTGTGATGTGGTTCCTATTGCAGACCAGAGCAGCCGCATTTCCTGCCTCCTATGCTGTGGTCTTACCATATTGCTCTTCTCTCCACAGCAGTTGGACCTCCAGTGCTGTCCGAAGCCCATCGTCTTCATCATCCATTCCTTCCTCTCTGCCAAGATTACCAGACTAGGATTAGTGGCGTGAGGACAACTGTGAGCGCAGACTTCACCAGCTGTAAAGTGCCGCACTACAGCCTCACGGGGACCTGGCACAGGACTCTCTCACTATTCATGGTACTTGACTTGAGAAGATCCCCAGAGCCGAGGATACCAGTGACCTGGTGAACACTAAACCTGACGGACTCCGAGTAAATCTACATGTATTAATCTCCTGGATGAGGGAGAGCCCGCCACCCCTGGTTGTAGCCCGCCGCTCCTAGTAATAATTCTAATCATTAGTCTATATCATGAGTGATTCTGAAATAACAGAGAACTACCCGCAGCAAATTAATGACTACACGGGGTCCAGTGTCACCATCTAGTGGTGGAAGAGGAGCAGGAACACATTCTGAAGAACCAATCCAAGCAGAAGACCAACAGAGCACATTCACAGCAATGGTGACATGGCTTCTATGGAATTAGAAAATCATGACTGCTCTCTCCCACAAACAGCGCCACTCTTGCGCACAGGCCTGGTCTGGTATTGCACTTTGCCAAATTGTAATAATAGATGCAGGTCAAAGACAGTGCACCGAGATCTCCTTCCTAGCACAACACAGTTCTTAGTCTTATGACCCTGCAGGAAGCCTCCACCAGTGCTCTCTGACGCCCCCTACTGATTTATGTACTTTGTATAAATGGCTAAGTGAAAGCAGTCATTGGCTCTAGTGAATGTGGGGCCCTGACCATCACAGATATATATTATATAGAGGTATAGACACACTATATAATACACACACCAGGCTCTGACAATGTCCCATACGGTTCGTGATGTGTTGCCAATGCCACATGACCATAGTAGTCAGGTCCTGCCACGTGACATGTTCGCTAACAAAAACTCTTGACTAACTGGTGCCTATTTTTCTTCCTGCCCCAGGGCCCCCATAACAGTGCCATACCAGGATGATAGAAGATAATAACGTGGCTGCCATGTATTGTAGCAGCGCCCCCAGAAATCTGCTCACAGATGGGGGAGTCACCTGAGAAAGGGGGTCTGCCCATTATATCCCCTACCATGTCTGTGTTACCAAGTACCTGTATCCTCTATGATGTATCAAGCCTGGAGAATCTTTTCTTATAACCCCATGTTGTGCTATTCCTCTGTTATTACTCCTGGTAATGTAATCATTAATTGAAAATTGGGTGTTACCAGCTAGGGGTGTGTTCCTGCACAATAGGACATGGCCAGACTGTGTAGAGACGCGCCCTATTGACAAGGTGGAAACCTGAGACCCAATTGTTAATGAATACATACATTTCCAGAAGGAATAACAGAGGAACAGCACACAGACTCCTAGGAGAAGATGCACCAGCAGTGAAGTATTTACTAAACCAGACCTGGCAGGAGAATATACAATGCCATACTGTGCACTGTATGTACCTCTAGTAATGGCGCTGCGCGTGCCACTATAAGGGGATGTTCACATGGAGCCAAAAATAATGATCTCCACTTCAGGAAATTGAAGACGGTTTTGAAGCATAAATTCAATAAATTTACTGGGGGGGGAAATCTGCCTCTGCCTTCCATTGAAAGAAATAGGAGGCAGACACATAATTTGAAGCCCTTGGCCCCCAATGCAAACCCTGTAAAGGGCCCCGACCTTGTGCCATTTAGATTACTGGTATATTTTACAATGCAGAGACTTTGGGACCCCCATTACTATGTGATCTGTGGCATCTAACAATCGGACCTGCACAGATCAGCTGTTGTAGCAGCCTTTGGGTGTCGGAAGCTGCTAGTGGCAGGCGGTGCATACAGCAGAACTATTTAAGTAATAGGCGCGGTACAACAGCCCCGTCCGCTGGTGGTCCCAGTGAACTGCAGCGTCGCTCCTATTACTTGTATAGGAGCACTCCGCCAGCACCGCCTGCCCGCTAGCAGCTTCCAACAGAACGAAAAACCATTTTGGGGCCAGAAAGCCCCTTTAACTAAGTATATTTGGCAGTCTGGAAAAGCTGAGTGACAGCCCCTAGAGCAGTGATATCACCATCGATTGACTTTTCTTTATTCGGGAAAGCTGGGTTACAGCCAATCAGTGATTTAATGCAGTCTTCTAGAACATCCAGCATGGGTGTATAAGTCTAAGAATCCCTGGTCTTACAATAACACTTGTGTGGTGTACGGCGGGAGCCCCGATGTGCGCGCCGCCCCTGCAGGACACAACCTATCGGTACTTTTCTTCATAAAAGATGAATTTGACAGATTATTTTAGTAGATTTTAACGCTATAAAAGCTTTTTATCGGATCCTTTGGTTGTAATTTTATTGATAAAACACTTTTTTTTTCCTCGCCAACAATTATTGTAAATAAAAAGTCTAAAAATGAAGCTTGGCCTGAATCTATAGATTTACTGCGCTTTACCCGAAACCTTCCAGGAATACGGTTACTGCGAGAAGCTTTGCTAGGCCTCACTGCGGTATACAAGAAGTTACATAATGAGAAGGCCGGACCCTCCAGACACATAGGGGGTGAAGAGGAAGGGTCTTTATGGTGACTTATGTGGCCTATTCTAGGAAACCAGAGCAGAAGTAAACCCGTATTCACACAGGGGGTCAGCCAGAGATTTAAAGAAGTACCCAGTCAATGCAAAAGTCACCAAATAAGACAAAAAATGAGGGAAAACCAGACTCCCCGGGTGGTCCAGGATGTTGGGAGTGATGGTGCCCGCTCTCATGGTGGTCTAGGGTGTTAGTAGACATGGGCGAACCTTCCAAGATTAGTTTCGGGTCACACAAGTTCAGTACAAAGCAGAAGTGACATTATGAGACTATGAGGACTCTTCAGACCTCCGAGTATAAAGGACATCCCCTTTAAAGGGCCATACATGGATCTATTACTGGTATGGGGAGGCTCCTTTAAGAGGTGATATTATGCACCGCGCTCCGTCTGATCAGTGATGGAGATCCGGCTGATGTTATTTGTACAGAACACGAGGTCCCGCTCAGCGCCGCCGCCGCTGCCATTGTGACTCCTCATTTCCATATGAATTATTTATGTTGATCCTTTAAATATCACCCTCAGCAAGAAAACCGCAGGGGAAACCATTGTACATGACAAAGAGCGGGAGATCAGGGATCCAGACTATTACTTCTGACACGGGCAATGAAAAGTGGGGGAAAAAAAAAAAAAGTCTCATTACAATAAATAGATGTTCGAATCCAGGTTACAATCGGGGCAGATACCGACATCTTTAGTTCCCTCAGGCAGCACTTAAAGGGTAAATTCACATGGCAGACATGAAATCCCCTTCACTTTAATGGGAGGTCGGGGTAGAACCCGCCTTAAGACCCGGCATGAAGAAGAGCATGCCTCCCATTGAAGTGAAATTGATACAGAATTTTTGCAACAAATTCTGTTGCAAAAATTCCGCCGTGAGAACTTACCCAAAGAGGGTCTCTGCTTTACACAAGCTCTACTTCGTAGAGGGGTCCCCTTGGCAATTGTCCTGCTAGGGAACCAGCAATCATCTCTGGGGAACCTGACAATGTGTGTTCAATTTCCCTGCAGCGCCACCACAGGGCAAAAGAAGCATTACATAGTGCTCACTGAAATCAATGTGGTATCTGTGCACACAGGACAGGGCCTCTATGATCATTGTAACCGCTGTCCACTCTGGCCAAGAGAATAAGACCTAATGCACACCACCGAGTGTGCAGGCCGAGGCTCTCCCGAGGGGGGAGTCCACAATGGTCAGTTCCTTTCCAATGAGTATAGAGCAGGTCTTATCCTACTCTGTGTCATCCAAAAAGAGCAGATCGGAAGCAAGAAACAACCAGGCCATTGCTCCCCGGTCCAGTTTTGATGCCCACTGCAGGCACTCTTGGCGGTGGTCGGTGTGGGCACTCTGACAGGTCTGTGATGCTCTGTATGATCTTGCATTTAGTAATATTTTCAGCTCCTGTAGCCTTCACTTCCCACATACACCATGTTACTGGTTCACCTATCGTCCTTCCTTCAATCACATTTAGGGGATACTTACCACTGCCTACTGGGAACATCCCACAAGACCGGCCATCATGGAGATGCCATGATCCGGATGTCAAGCCATCACACTTTGGCCCTTATCAAAGCCCCCAGATCCTTACACTTACCCATTTTTCCTACTTCCAACACCTCAACGTCAAGAAGTGACCATTCGCTCGCTGCTTATCTATCCCACCCTGACAGGCGCCATTGTCGTGTCACCATATAATTATTGGTACTCCCCTCACCAGTCTGTGGTTTTAATGTTATGGCTGGGGTCTTTGGATGAATTTAATATTCCCCCCCCCCCCCAAACAAATCTATAGGGAAATACAGTACACACCTATATATTTCTCTAGCATGCTAATAAATAGGTCAGACATAGGGTCCAAACTGCGCATATTAGTCTTAACATGACGAAAACGGCATCAGGTGGGCGCTGAGGCCGTACCTTATAACCTATTATTTATAGAGTGATCTCTATAGAGCGAGTTCGGTGACTTGCGGCGACTTGTAAAGGGTTAAGCGGCTGCTCACATCCCTCCAAAGCAAACTGATAATATCGGCTAACAAAACACAGGCCTGGGAGGAGCAGGAATCCTTTCAGTAGCCGCAGACAATGCAGGGATTGTTAGGGCAGGATGATATATGGCCGTGCTGGAGCGGAGAATGAAAGAAGGTGAACGGTTTATTAATAACAGAAATCACATAGAAATCATATCATATAATCTATACACAATACCTGAAAATACACACACATATACACAGTATATATATCACTGCATCACACGTTACTACTTCTTCAGCTTGTCCAGTTCCCATTGAATAACCTGAAGGAAAAAGGAGAAAAAAAAAAGGGTGAGAATAAAAAAAAACAAAGAAAATTTAAAGTGAACCTATCACAATATCTAAGGATAGGATAAGCTGAGCTGTGTGATATATAGGGTTATATGATAGAGGAGAGAAGCTGAGCTCTGTGATATATAGGGTTATATGATAGAGGAGAGAAGCTGAGCTCTGTGATATATAGGTTATATGATAGAGGAGAGAAGCTGAGCTCTGTGATATATAGGATTATATGATAGAGGAGAGAAGCTGAGCTCTGTGTATATAGGTATATATAGGGAGAGAAGGTGGCTCTGTGGTATTAGGTTATATGATAGAGGAGAAAAGCTGAGCTCTGTGATATATAGGGTTATATGATAGAGGAGAGAAGCTGAGCTCTGTGATATATAAGGTTATATGATAGAGGAGAGAAGCTGAGCTCTGTGATATATAGGGTTATATGATAGAGGAGAGAAGCTGAGCTCTGTGATATATAGGGTTATATGATAGAGGAGAGAAGCTGAGCTCTGTGATATATAGGTTATATGATAGAAGAGAGAAGCTGAGCTCTGTGATATATAGGGTTATATGATAGAGGAGAGAAGCTGAGCTCTGTGATATATATAGGGTTATATGATAGAGGAGAGAAGCTGAGCTCTGTGATATATAGGGTTATATGATAGAGGAGAGAAGCTGAGCTCTGTGATATATAGGGTTATATGATAGAGGGAGAGAAGCTGAGCTCTGTGATATATAGGTTATATGATAGAGGAGAGAAGCTGAGCTATGTGATATATAGGTTATATGATAGAGGAGAGAAGCTGAGCTATGTGATATATAGGTTATATGATAGAGGAGAGAAGCTGAGCTCTGTGATATATAGGTTATATGATAGAGGAGAGAAGCTGAGCTCTGTGATATATAGGGTTATATGATACAGGAGAGAAGCTGAGCTCTGTGATATATAGGTTATATGATAGAGGGAGAGAAGCTGAGCTCTGTGATATATAGGTTATATGATAGAGGAGAGAAGCTGAGCTCTGTGATATATAGGGTTATATGATAGAGGAGAGAAGCTGAGCTCTGTGATATATAGGGTTATATGATAGAGGGAGAGAAGCTGAGCTCTGTGATATATAGGGTTATATGATAGAGGAGAGAAGCTGAGCTCTGTGATATATAGGGTTATATGATAGAGGAGAGAAGCTGAGCTCTGTGATATATAGGTTATATGATAGAGGAGAGAAGCTGAGCTCTGTGATATATAGGGTTATATGATAGAGGAGAGAAGCTGAGCTCTGTGATATATAGGGTTATATGATAGAAGAGAGAAGCTGAGCTCTGTGATATATAGGGTTATATGATAGAGGAGAGAAGCTGAGCTCTGTGATATATAGGTTATATGATAGAAGGAGAGAAGCTGAGCTCTGTGATATATAGGTTATATGATAGAGGAGAGAAGCTGAGCTCTGTGATATATAGGGTTATATGATAGAGGAGAGAAGCTGAGCTCTGTGATATATAGGGTTATATGATAGAGGAGAGAAGCTGAGCTCTGTGATATATAGGGTTATATGATAGAGAGAGAGAAGCTGAGCTCTGTGATATATAGGTTATATGATAGAGGAGAGAAGCTGAGCTCTGTGATATATAGGGTTATATGATAGAGGAGAGAAGCTGAGCTCTGTGATATATAGGGTTATATGATAGAGGAGAGAAGCTGAGCACTGTGATATATAGGTTATATGATAGAGGAGAGAAGCTGAGCTCTGTGATATATAGGGTTATATGATAGAGGAGAGAAGCTGAGCTCTGTGATATATAGGGTTATATGATAGAGGAGAGAAGCTGAGCTCTGTGATATATAGGTTATATGATAGAGGAGAGAAGCTGAGCTCTGTGATATATATAGGGTTATATGACAGAGGAGAGAAGCTGAGCTCTGGGACACATACGATTTATTGAGCTATATATCATATATATTTATATGATTTGATGCAGGATTTCTAAGTACAAGCAGTAAATCCTGACAGGACTCCTAGAAGACACAGAAGAGTCCTGGCTCTCCTATAAACTATCATGAAACAAGTAAGACCACCCACTGGACTAAAACCATTAATGGGAGATGTAAATTAATAAATGACAAGTTATACTGAACCTCTTCCCACAATACTATATATCAATCTACTCAGCTCCTCCTGCTCTATTATACCCTGCTTGCTTTCTCCTACACAATAGGTTCCCTTTAAGACATTCTTCGAGCAAACTGAACTAACTTTATACACTTTTGGTAATCTTTCCTTTAAAATAATAACCGGCAAAATAAGAACCATGAATGTAAAAGACACCGGTGATAACAGAATAAAGAAGTGGGAACAACTGATGCTTTCCCCCCTCCACCTGACACTGACTGAACATGGATTCGAGGGAGACATTGGAGGCGCCATACGGTGACAGGCGGCTGCTGTACAGTATATAAGAGACATAATATCATAAAGAGCTTACGTGACACAAGATTTCCTACATCCTTAATCCAACATATAAGGTGACAGTAAGCCCCAGCGCGTCTATGGGAGGGCGACAACTATTTAGCCTCATCATCAATACTTACAATATAATCTGGTTTTATGTCACCGACGCAGCAAATTCTGCCGAGGGCGAGAAATAAGTTACCAAATGTTTACTAGAGTTATCGTAGAGAAACGCGAATGTTCTGGTCCGTTTCCCGCGGGTCATCCCTGACGGATCACTGACAGTTTTACAGAATAGTCTCTGCATGAGCAAGCTCAGGGATACAATGTAACAAGAGCGGCGCTGTATAGAGGGATTATTCTGTAACAGAATGGCGGATCAGCTCATGAATAAATGATGGGGGATTCTGTGCTTGTGATATGATTATTACATCACCGCTCCGAGACAGAGGATTTACTACAGGAGACAATCGCCTGCCCTCCCACCGCCAGGGTCAGCTCCGATTCTTTTGTCATAGTAGATCCAAGAGCAAAGGTTAAACTCAAAAGGAGATGTCAGCAGAATTCTAAACGCAGCTCTGGATGTGAAGAGAGTAGAAGTCATAAAGTAGTGGAGGATCAGTAAAGTTATAATATAAGAGAGGGCGAGGTAGAAGAGTCCTCCTGACAAGGAGCTGCGGCTGGAAGACCCCATGACCAGCTGCAAGGTGTGAGGGAAGTGGGAAGCTGTCCAAATCTCCTGCAGCGCCACCACAGGGGACATTAAGCATTACATATTTCTGAATGTGTAATGCATGGACATGCTGGGTCCTCCAAAGATGGAGACGCTCTTTGTCGCCACCGACCACTCTGGCCAATAGAAGAGACGCCGAAAGATAAGATCCCCTTACCCAAATTATTAAAGGGCTTGTGCGGGGAGTTAAACTTACCTGAATTCTTACAGAGGTTTCTTCATACTGTGGGTTCCGACGCTGCGTCATGTGATAGGAACAAGTCCTCAACCCCTGCTCACTGCGCCCCTTACTTCACATCGGCCTTATGGGGGCCTGACTTTACTATAGTCAGCCAGCCCCTACCACACAGGTAAAGCCAGGAGAGAAGGGAGAAGGTGGAGCGCTCCAGGGGTCGGGGGCTGCTTCCGACTGCAGGACACAAGGTTGGAACCAGCCCGCAAACCCCAGGTCCGGCATGAAAAAACTGCCGAAGTCAGTCAGTCAGGTAAGTTTAAGAACCAAGAGATCCCTGATACTAGATTTGTTTTCTAAACCAGACCCCTCCAAATTTGGAGGCCCGAAACAGCAGTCTACCCTAATGCGTCTAGGTTTTAGGGCCCCAAACCCTTCAGCCCTGTCTGTCAGTCACTCTTTTAATAAGAGTTATTACTTTTACTAGATAGGAGTCCCGGACTCCTCTCCAGCAGCTCCCGATGCGTGTACATTGCACCGACAACAGTACAATTTGCTTTACTGTTCTTTGATTCAACAGCGCAGTGATGTTGGGGCACATGCACAAAGTTATTAATCACATTACCTGTGGGAACTGAGATTATCAAGACTGGAAATCTAAATCCCAGACGCCTAATGACATGCTGCTGGTTTAGGGGCACCAAACTTCAAGTCACATGATTATGGTGTGACCTGTTTTTTTTTTCTAGCGTGTGTTGCTGTGTAAACAGGGAGTTCTCTTTCTGCTGCCTGCAGAAACTAATGAGAACTACCGTGTGACTTAGAATCATCATTAAAGATGTTGGAAAAAGAAGGGTCAACATGCCCAGCCCTTTGTTCTCAAGTGGCTAAACAGAGACAAGTTTGCATGTGTATGTGGGAGTTTGGAGGAATAGCTGATGGTTGAATGAATGTTCGGCTGGCAGCTATAGTGTATGGCCACGTTTATAG
Organism: Leptodactylus fallax; assembly: GCA_947044405.1. Lineage (NCBI taxonomy): Eukaryota > Metazoa > Chordata > Amphibia > Anura > Leptodactylidae > Leptodactylus > Leptodactylus fallax. The sequence continues at coordinate 732,082 of CAMRHE010000323.1, forward strand.
TAAAAATTTCTTAGGGTGGGTTCACAATTGCGCCAGCACTCCGTCTGCCGCAAATCTGACCTAAATGTCGGAAAACAGGATACGGACTGCATAGGGAAAGGTTTGCGACACTTTGCTTAAAAACCCATTCACTTCTATGGGTTTTTAAAGCAATGCGCGGGTGGGCGCTTACACCCTCTGCACCGCAAAGTCCTGCATGGCTGTGCTTTCAGTTCTGAAACAATGGACACCTGACACACCCCATTATAGTCAATGGAGTCCATTGGGCGGTGTATGTAACTGCTATTGTCATGGTACACCACCTATCTGTTGCGGTGGGCCTCTGACAGACAAGAACAATGGAGAGCTGACGTCAATGTGAACTTGGCTTAACCCAGCCATAGTGCTGAGTGTACTGTGGAGGGATTCTTTACCACTTACAAGTTTCCAGGACGTTCTCTTGGACCTGATATGTAAGGACCCGTCATCATCGCAACTATAAATATTTCTACGGCCGACCTCGGAATCTCTACTGAACTATAACAAGATGCGCTCGCTGTGTAAGCCCTGCAGATCCGCTCACCTGCTTCACGTTGTTACTCGCAGCTTTCTTCATTTCGTCATGGAGTCCCCTTGATGTCTTCAAATCCTAAGAAAACAGAAAGAAGCAGAAACAGATGTAAAGATGAAGCCGCAGCTCAAACGGAATGGGAGGAATTTATTAAGACCGGCATTTCTTATGTCATTCTTAATAAGGGGCCCAAGTGGCTCAAGACACGCCCGGATTATTCAGGCCTTTTAATAAATCAGGTGCACACACGTGTGCCAGAATGGAAATCTATGGCAGTCGGGATTTGGTAGATTTCTTATATAACTCATGGCAGTTTGCTAGTATTTTTTTTTTTTTTTTTATGCTTACTTGTATACAGTAATACAGTAGCGCCTTTACAGACATTGACAGTCACTGTCCCATATAAGGCTCACAATCTACATTCCCTATCAGTAGGTCTTTGGAATGTGGGAGGAAACCGGAGTACCCGGAGGAAACCCACGCAAACACGGGGAGAACATACAAACTCCTTGCAGATGTTGTCCTTGGCAGGATTTGAACCCAGGACTCCAGCGCTGCAAGGCTGCAGTGCTAACCACTGAGCCACTGTGCTAGTACAAGTTATAATAAATATGTCAGGCCGAGGCATCCCCACCAACAGCAGAAAGTGGTGAGCGAGGTGCGGAAAGAGGAATGTGTCAGACCCTTGGTACAAGAAAGGGCTGTGTGCCAAAGATGCACTACATCATCACCCATCAATAAGATCATCGGGGGAAGATATGGGAATATATCAGTGCCAGAACTATACAGTGGACAGAGCCGGAAACAAAGATGCTGGGTTACTGCAACTCCGTTTCCATTTACTTGAATCTACGTCCGATGCTGGCAGCGTATTAGCTGATCGGTGGATGAATTTAGAGCTTGGTATTAGAAAAAGAAAGTCATCACCATTGAAAATCAATGGGAGCTGAGCTGCAGTACCGATGCTTGGCCACTATACAGTGACTGGAGCCAACTGCGTCCAGTGTTGTGTTGAATGAATGTTATATATATATATATATATATATATATATATATATATATATATATTAATAATAATAATTATTGTATATATATATATATATATATATATATATATATATATATATATATATATATATATATATATAAAAAAAATACACAAAAAAAAATATAGTTAAAAAAAATGAAAAATGCAAGAATCTTAAAAATATAATAATAATAATTGACAATAATAGTAAAATAATAATAATGTCTGTTTTTTTGCTACCTAAACAGCTACACAATAGAGCCCAGCATGGCGGCTCAGCACCTGCTACATGTTCAGATCCAGTAGACATGAGATGCTTGCACATTTTCTGACAGCAACGTTGCATTTCTGAGATATTTATCTCATTTGTCACAGTACACAGCTGATCACAGACTTGGGAATATTAAAGAAAAAAAAAATGACCTTAGGCAAATTTTGTGTGAAGAGTTATTCATTTGAGAATCCTGATCTCTCCAATATTAAAATATTCTTCTATTATTCTGGGATCTACATTACACTTAGGAAATAAAGATTGTGGAAGACAAAAAGTTCACATATGTGAATGTCAATGACTATTAGTTTATGATTCATTTCCTCTTGCAACAATTTTACAAAGTTTCTGTTTTTTTAAACGGACATCAATTCCTTAAATACAAACAATGTCCCGATATACACCGGGCAAATTTATTAAGATTGATGTTTCGCCATTATATCACTCATCTATGTCGGAAAACTGAATTTCCCCAGTTGTGTCAAATTTCAATTCTGGGTCTACAGCTCCTCGGCAGACCTAAGAGTTTCCATGGTAACAGACAACAAGTACATCTAGTGTAGTCAGATTCTGCAGTCTCTTTACTGTATTGACCATCAGCCTCCTATATTGGCTAAGCTGCTGAATCTTTGCAAGATTAACATTAAGACAGGGTGGGTTTCTTGTTTTTAACCATGGAGACACTGGATGGTACAGGAGCCAGAGAAAGTTAACAAATTTTATATACATTGGAACAAAAAAAATAAATAAATAAAAAAAATCCACAATGAATTGGGAGTCCGTGGTTCTCATATTCCAAAAAACAGGTTTCTGAGAACAGGAAATTTTTGGCTCATGATCATAGGTAAATGTCCTATGAAGTTTAGGCACTGACTGGTAGAGGGTCCTCTTCTACCAGACCCATACATTATAAGATATTATATATAAACACACACGTAAACCTCTGTACCTTCAGAAAGAACTTGGAAATGTCAAAGAGCCGCTGGCTGCAGGCTGCATAGCACTGGTGCCCCTCCTGTACGCCATGTTTGTGAAGAGTTCTACAAACCACCTCCTTCAGCATCTGCAAAAATAAAACATGGACATCGCTGTTATTTTTATCGCTTGTGCCAGTGCTCTATGACATACAGTGCCTTGCGAAAGTATTCGTCCCCCTTGAACTTTTCAACCTTTTGCCACATTTCAGGCTTCAAACAAAGATATAAAATTTAAATTTTTGGGTGAAGAATCAACAACAAGTGGGACACAATCGTGAAGTGGAACGAAATTTATTGGATATTTTAAACTTTTGTAAAAAATAAAAAACTGAAAAGTGGGGCATGCAATATTATTCGGCCCCCTTAAGTTAATACTTTGTAGCGCCACCTTTTGCTGCGATTACAGCTGCAAGTCTCTTGGGGTATGTCTCTATCAGTTTTGCACATGGAGAGACTGAAATTCTTGCCCATTCTTCCTTGGAAAACAGCTGGAGCTCAGTGAGGTTGGATGGAGAGCGTTTGTGAACAGCAGTTTTCAGCTCTTTCCACAGATTCTCGATTGGATTCAGGTCTGGACTTTGACTTGGCCATTCTAACACCTGGATACATTTATTTGTGAACCATTCCATTGTAGATTTTGCTTTATGTTTGGGATCATTGTCTTGTTGGAAGATAAATCTCCGTCCCAGTCTCAGGTCTTTTGCAGACTCCAACAGGTTTTCTTCCAGAATAGTCCTGTATTTGGCTCCATCCATCTTCCCATCAATTTTAACCATCTTCCCTGTCCCTGCTGAAGAAAAGCAGGCCCAAACCATGATGCTGCCACCACCATGTGTGACAGTGGGGATGGTGTGTTCAGGGTGATGAGCTGTGTTGCTTTTACGCCAAACATATCGTTTTGCATTGTGGCCAAAAAGTTGGATTTTGGTTTCATCTGACCAGAGCACCTTCTTCCACATGTTTGGTGTCTCCCAGGTGGCTTGTGGCAAACTTTAAACAAGACTCTTTATGGATATCTTTGAGAAATGGCTTTCTTCTTGCCACTCTTCCATAAAGGCCAGATTTGTGCAGTGTACGACTGATTGTTGTCCTATGGACAGACTCTCCCATCTCAGCTGTAGATCTCTGCAGCTCATCCAGAGTGATCATGGGCCTCTTGGCTGCATCTCTGATCAGTCTTCTCCTTGTTTGAGATGAAAGTTTAGAGGGACGGCCGGGTCTTGGTAGATTTGCAGTGGTCTGATACTCCTTCCATTTCAATATGATCGCTTGCACAGTGCTCCTTGGGATGTTTAAAGTTGGGGAAATCTTTTTGTATCCAAATCCGGCTTTAAACTTCTCCACAACAGTATCATGGACCTGCCTGGTGTGTTCCTTGGTCTTCATGATGCTCTCTGCGCTTTAAACAGAACCCTGAGCCTATCACAGAGCAGGTGCATTTATACGGAGACTTGATTACACACAGGTGGATTATATTTATCATCATCAGTCATTTAGGACAACATTGGATCATTCAGAGATCCTCACTGAACTTCTGGAGTGAGTTTTCTGCACTGAAAGTAAAGGGGCCGAATAATATTGCACGCCCAACTTTTCTGTTTTTTATTTTTACAAAAGTTTAAAATAACCAATAAATTAAGTTCCACTTCACGATTGTGTCCCACTTGTTGTTGATTCTTCACCAAAAAATTAAAATTTTATATCTTTATGTTTGAAGCCTGAAATGTGGCAAAAGGTTGAAAAGTTCAAGGGGGCCGAATATTTTCGCAAGGCACTGTACATAACCTGGGCGCTGCACACAACCACTGGACTCCACAATGATGGCATGGTACACCGCTGCTAAAGGCCAATGATGTGCCTGCCGTATAGGCCAACACAGTCACAACCAGAACTGGAGAAGTATTTTGGAATTTACAGGTAAGTATTTTTTTCCCTGTTTTCATTTCCTGGGACAGCCAAAATAAGGTATTTCTTATAAAAAAAAATAATAAAAAAATAAAAAAATAGAAAAATAATAAAAAAAAAAAGGGAAATAAATTGCCAAGTGGGTGTTACAAGTTGGGGGCGTGTCTCTACATAAGTTGAACTGTCCAATCAGTGCAGACAGGATGTTTGATGTACTGATGATCTACGGAAGTGATGACGATATTACAATATCCTAAGGACACAGATAGAGAGGAAATCACTGCCTGCCTCCTTAGAACACCCCAAATGTGGGACTGCGCCACTTTATCCTGGGCGGCTTATGGTCCCCCGCTACCATAGGGCTTGGTGCAGACACAGCGGTCCAGTGCTTTAAGGAAATCATAACCCAAAGAAAGTAATAGCAAGTGATAAAAATAGATTAAAAAAAAAAAAAAAAAATATTCAATAAACTTTGAAAAATAAATCAATAAAATAATACCATACCAATAGCCATATTGACCCCCATCATATTTAGTACATAGTGCCGTCTATGCCCCCTCCTATACAGCAGCACATAACTAAGCCCATTGTTATCTATTGATCCAAAGACAAAGAACTAACAGTATCTGGGTCACGTATAACTTATAGCACCACAGGGGTCCCTGCAAACAATGGACGCCTATTGATTGTGATGGGAGCCTGAACCTGTGTAGCCCGTCCAGTAATACTCTAAAATAATTACAATAATCCCAGATAAACCCAAAATAGAACATAATTCACATGTGTGCTCCTAATGGGAGCTGTTCCTGTCCAGTGAGGTAGCAATAAAGGCAAAGGGGAATGTGGGCAGGATATTTGGGGAATTAGGTAATCTATTCGCACATCATAAGGCTGGATACATTTCGGAGAGGTGACAATTTCCTACCCCCCAGGTACGGCTGCTGTGACTTTCCGACGTTCTCAGGTGACGACTTACCTGTCCCCTGGTGAGATCTGCTGAATATGATCACCAAAGGCGGCTCTCAAGTTCCATCACACCTTCCAAAAGTATCATCCAGCAGCGCATACACACACAGGGGTTTTATATCATATATTGTAAGAGAAATTTAAAAGGGATATTCTAGTTTCTGCAAATACATGTTATCCTATACATAGAGAAAAGAAATTTCCCATATACATTCGGCAGGACTATGTGCACACAGAGGAATAGGGAGATGATTTTGAGGCTTACTTGCATAGTGCCAACATATTCTATCTCGCACACATATACACACTTTACAGACAGTCACTGTCCCATATAGGGATCACAATCTACATTCCCTATCAGTATGTCTTTGGAGTGTGGGAGGAAACCGGAGTACTCAGAGGAAACCCACGCAAACACGGGGAACACATACAAACTCCTTGCAGATGTTGTCTTTGGTCAGATTCGAACCTAGGACACCAGTGCTAACCACTGAGCCACCGTGCTACACCTTAGTTTTGCCAGGGTTTGCAGGATTACCAGTGTAAAGACTACAGTTTCCCTCCAAATATAGAGATATGAGAATAGCGAGTGCAGCTCTGGAGTATAATACAGGATGTAACTCAGGATCAGTACAGGATAAGTAATGTAATGTCTGTACACAGTGACTGTACCGGCAGAATAGTGAGCGCAGCTCTGGGGTATAATACAGGATGTAACTCAGGATCAGTACAGGATAAGTAATGTAATGTATGTACACAGTGACTGCACCAGCAGAATAGTGAGTGCAGCTCTGGAGTATAATACAGGATGTAACTCAGGATCAGTACAGGATAAGTAATGTAATGTATGTACACAGTGACTGTACCAGCAGAATAGTGAGTGCAGCTCTGGAGTATAATACAGGATGTAACTCAGGGTCAGTACAGGATAAGTAATGTAATGTATGTACACAGTGACTGTACCAGCAGAATAGTGAGTGCAGCTCTGGAGTATAATACAGGATGTAACTCAGGATCAGTACAGGATAAGTCATGTAATGTATGTACACAGTGACTGCACCAGCAGAATAGTGAGTGCAGCTCTGGAGTATAATACAGGATGTAACTCAGGATCAGTGCAGGATAAGTAATGTAATGTATGTACACAGTGACTGTACCAGCAGAATAGTGAGCGCAGCTCTGGAGTATAATACAGGATGTAACTCAGGATCAGTACAGGATAAATAATGTAATGTATGTACACAGTGACTGTACCAGCAGAATAGTGAGTGCAGCTCTGGTGTGTAATACAGGATGTAACTCAGGATCAGTACAGGATAAGTAATGTAATGTATGTACACAGTGACTGCACCAGCAGAATAGTGAGCGCAGCTCTGGAGTATAATACAGGATGTAACTCAGGATCAGTACAGGATAAGTAATGTAATGTATGCACACAGTGACTGCACCAGCAGAATAGTGAGCGCAGCCTGCAGCTATAATACAGGAAGTAACTCAGGATCAGTACAGGATAAGTAATGTAATTTGTACACAGTGACTGCACCACGCAGGATAGGAGGCAGCCGGGTTACAGGTGTAACTCAGGATAAGTACAGATAGTAATGTAATGTATGTACACAGTGACTGCACCAGCAGAATAGTGAGCGCAGCTCTGGAGTATAATACAGGATGTAACTCAGGATCAGTACAGGATAAGTAATGTAATGTATGTACACAGTGACTGCACCAGCAGAATAGTGAGCGCAGCTCTGGAGTATAATACAGGAAGTAACTCAGGATCAGTACAGGATAAGTCATGTAATGTTTTAGTTACTTTCCCCATATTGTGTACGGTTTACACCTAAGCACATCACACAGCATACACTTTACCTCACTAATTTCCCTTTTCAGTCTTTTTCCTTTCGCACAGGTTTTGGGAATACAGAAAAGGAACCAATTTTGCAGCAGAGATAATTATTTTTAGCCCTGAAAGTAAAGTCTTTTCCTAAAAACCCATCTCAGCTTCACGGTAAGGAATAGCTGTCAGTCTGGCTATTTCAGTCGAGATGGAACAGTCAGAGGCAGGCAATGTCTATATAGTGACTATATCTATATGTACAAGCCAAGAGTAATAATAGGAATAAAAATGTTAGCAGACTGTTAGTAAAGTGAAGGCTCACCTCCAGAGAATTGCTATATTCCCTGCCAGCTTTGACTAATAGGGGGCAGCTGCTCTCTGCTTGATCTCCCGATTTTTTTTTTTTATAAGATAAGTCCACACAAGGGCTTTTTTTTTTTTTTTTTTAAATGAGATGAGTTGTACTTTAAAAAACAAAAAAAAATTTGCACTGCATCGCCATAGACTCAAATATTTAATTTTCTGCGGAAAAAGCTGTATGAGGGCTTTCTTTCCCTTAATTTTTATTGGTTTATTGGGGTACATACAGCTTTTGTTGAACACTTTTTAATTGAATTTTTTTTTTCCACGGGGCAGGTCACTGGGAAAAAACAAAAATTTTGGCATTGTTGACGCGGACATACCAATTTTTTTAAAAAAATTTTTATAATATGTAAAATAAGAAAAAAGGGAAGGGGCGTTTGGAACTTCAATTTTTTTTTTTCAAAACTTTATTAAACTTTTTGTACTCCGTACCGTGGTTGCACTTGACTGTGGCAATTGATGGATGAAACTTCTGGGATTGGAATGATCACTAGAGCCCACTGCATTGGACGCAAGTTCAGCTCCTAGCCTGCAGCATAATTTTTCCTTCTGACACCCACCATATATACAGTAGATGTCAGTCAGGATGGGTTTGAGGTCAGGGCCCCACGTAGCGTAAAAACCACGATTTTGCTGCATCTTTTTACAGTCCCTGCAAAGTGGAAGGGACTCTGGCTAATCCCATCCACACATTGCAGACAAATATCCGCAGCGGATACGCTGCAATTTCAAAAACAGTTGCGGTTTTGTAAATCGCGGCATGTCAATTATACCTACGGAAACGCAGGCGGTTTCCGTATAGGCATAATTGAAGCAGAAAAACCGCAGACGGAAAACTCAGCAGACTTTGTGAAAAGTGCTGCGTTTTCTGCTGTGGTTTTTCCCACAGCGCTGTTTAGCTGTGGCCTGCTACATGGGGGCCTTAGCCTAAAAGAGTATTCCCATGTGATAAAGTGATTGCGTATACCATGTCTCCCCACCGATCCCATCCATGATTGAAGACTAGGTCCCTTTCATAGTCTCTCGGCCCAGACACACCCAGCGACCTGCTGTGCAAAAGAACTACCACCAGCAGCATTCAAGTGAATGGGACTGGCTGCAGTTTTTGGCACAGCCGGGTGGCCGGGAGCGCCACGGTGCAGAAAAAAACGGAAGGGATCAGGAGGAATTTAATGCTAGCCTACAAGATTTCTAGAAATAAAAATTTGTAGCTTGATCAAACATTGTAGGCAGTTTTTTTGGGTTTCCTTCACTCATTTCTAAGTTTAGCGTTTCTTTAGACTGCTACTGATATTACTTGGGTGCACATACACGAAAATAAACCTACATTACCTGTGGTCACCGCTGTGGTTCATCTTTCGAGCTTGTGAATCTACAAAGCTGTCCTGTAACACATTCATTCAAACCACAATATAAAAGTCAAAAAAGGAAGCAAACAAGCAAGACATCTCACCCGATTGTGCTTCTGAGATCTGGACTCCTTGACCTCATTCTCAGGGTTCACACTCGGCTTCGGCAGGGTCGGTTTGCTGCTTAGAGAGGTTTCTCTGGATGTTGGCCTGACTGCGGTAGACACTGGAGCGACCCTTTCTGATCGAGGTCTGGAGACTCTAATGCTAGGGTGAGGGCCGCTGCTTTCACTAGCCAGGGACAGCAGAGAGTCCGAGCTTTCAGATTTAGCAAACCTGAAGACAAGACAAAACATAAGATAGATTTCATACCAAAAAGCATGAAAGTTCACAGCCAGCTACTGCCGCTTGTCTGCCATGACGCTACACCTGGCATCTCCGATTCTCAGGGTTACACTGGTCAGACCATGACAAAACTTTTCCAGTATTTCCAGTTCATGTTCCATGCAATTCCGTTAGGAAAACATCTGATAACATGGAACGTGTTCTTGCAGGGTTGTCCAGTTTAGAAATAGCAATATATCTTTTTAGGCATTTATGGGTTAATAGAGGGGGTTCCCTGCTCAGGACTCATCACATGGCCAGATTGGAGAGAGTTACAAAGAGGGTCACTGGCTCTGGAGGACCCGTCCTGTCCTGTATTATGCAGACAGCCAATTGACGTCAATGGACATTGTGTACTGCTGAAAGGGGTGTCCAAGATATACAGTTTTCTGCAAGGAGGCCAGGGAAAGTGCTGCTTCTGGGGTCTTGTTCTGGCAGAAGTCCTCACCGCACGTGACCACTGAGGCCATTCAGCGGCGTAAGGAAAAGACACGGGATGTGTGAGTGATGTCCCGATTCCTTTCCATAGGCCACTGATTGGCCTCAGAGGGCATGTGAGACAAAGACTTCTGCTGGAAGAAGCATCGGGGGTGCCACGGGGGACATCGGATACAGATGAGTATTTTTTAATTTTGTTTGTTTTTCACCTTCTGGAAAATTGTATATCATCTTGGACAACCCCTTTAATTTACTCCTGTAAAGTTGATCGGGGAGAAAAATTGAAGGGGATTTCTGGGACTCGGGTCATCAATATGTGATTGGCGGTGGACCAGCTGCTTGAAGAGGCCACAGTGGTTGGTTGAGCACTGCAGCCTCTTCAATGATGGTCAAGTACAGCGCTGTACATTGCATCATTTCTGCACTTGGTATAGCCACTCAACCTCATTCACTTGAATGGGACTGAGCTGCTGCAGTACCATGTGACCGATAAACATGGTATTACCAGCACAGGGAAGAGGCGCTAGTGCTTGTGAGAACTGCAGCCTCTTCTAACAACTCAGTAGGGATCTTGAGTGTTGGACTCCCACCAGTGACATATTGATGACCTATCCTAAAAGGTACAATGCAAAAGTTTTAGGCAGGTGTTGCATGATTTAAAGCAAGAAAGCTTTCAGAAATCGAAATGAAGAAAAGAGAAATGTAAATCCCATCAATATTTGGTGTGACCTTTGCCCTTTGGGGGAGGAGTCCTGGAAGTGATGATCCGGCCCCCACAGATATAGCCCTGATCTCATCATCATCCAGTCTGTCTGGGATAACAGGAAGAGACAGAAGGATTGGAGTAAGCCTACATCCACCGAAGATCTGTGCTTAGTTCTCCAAGATGGCGGCGGGAACAACCTCCCGCCATCTCCATCTCTCTCTGTAATAAATAAAGGACTTACCTTTTATTTGCAATTAACCCATCCAGGTCCCTAGAGCGACGCTTGAACCTCAGCGGGTCCACACCTTGCAAAGATTCTCCATCTGGAACACTTCCTGGCTCAGAGAGGACTGCCGGAGATGGAAGAGGGCTCAGGACAAAAGGAACAGGACAACACTCCCTGGTGCAGGTTGTCTGGGTCTCGTAGCGAATGAGACGAGACTGTAGTTCTGAGAACGCGACATCCCGATCCAGAGCTTTCCTGTTATCTAAGCAATATCTGAATGGGAGGAAGAAAGAGACAAGGTTACATTAACCCTCAAGAATCTGGATGGGATATTTTTAATATTATGGCTCAACAGAAATGTTGGACTAAAGGCCAACTCCACTGCCGACTGCACCAGGAAATGGTTCACACAAAACCTGGTATCATCACTGGCTGTGTTGTACGGTCTGATCTACTGTTCTCTGTTATCAGACATTTGAGGTTGGGGAGAAGCTGACTGCAGTGTACGTCACTGAGATTGCAGGACAAACACAAGATCTAAGGCCCTATTCACATTTCCAGTGGATGTTCCATCACATTCGATGGAAGAATAGAGCAGCATGCTGAGTTTTTCCCTTCAAACACCCTTGTTCTAGGGATCAGTGGGGGTCCCAGCGGTCAGACCGCCACCAATCTGCTGGGATCGGGGATATGCTGCTTAGGTGGGACAACCCCTTTAAAGCAGAGAGTGAATGGGGCTGAGCTGCAATAAACGACATAGCCTATGGATATATCCAGTCCTTCATAAATCAGATTAGTAGGATCACTGGCAATGATGCCTGTCCCACCGGACTGGATAGATTCAGAGGCCTCTCCGAGTATCAACGAAACAGGAAAGTAACAGAATGGTGCAGAGAACTTACTCCAGTCCGTGATAATGGCACTCTGACGCTTTATCAAAGGGCAGAGATCTCAGTTTCCGGGGGGAAAGTTCTGGAGTCAGCAGGAAAGGGTTATCGCTGGAAGAGACAAAGGAAGGGACGGAGAAAGGTCAGAAACACATGATGTATTGTATTGCGGTGTATACAGAAGATACGTCTCAGGCTGGATTCACACGGGCGTAGGAGACTCCGCTGCAGAATCTGCTTAAAATCGGCGGAGAGAAAAGTCCTGCAATGTTCAGTATAAAACTGGCGGAAACCAGGCAGACACCATTATAGTCTATGGGGTCCACAGGTTTCTGCATGTAACCGAATTTTAAGCGGGCAGGATCTCTGTCTTTTGGGTCCCCATGTAGACCCGAACGATGGAAACCCGAACGCTAGTGTGAACCGAGCATAACACAGAATGTTACAGTTTGCAGGGACTATATATAGATTTTTTTTGCCCCTTTCTTAAAAGGTTTTGATCCCATTGCCAAAGGATGGGAACCTCAAAAATAATCTGATCCTAGAGTCTCATGCTGGAGTCAAAAGCCCTCAGCTGGAAGATGTCAGCAAGTGATCGACACCTGCAGGGCTAAGAAAAAAAAATTAGAATAATAAAAATATATATATATATATATATATATATATATATATATATATATATATATATATCTTAGACAAACAAAAAATATTTTTATATTTTATTATTGTAAATTAATTCTATTATAATATATAATTATGTTGTACATTAATTATTTGCTATTGTTATACTATAAAGATTATAAAAAATTATAAGAATGAAAATTTAATTTTTTTTTATCATAAATAAACTACAAAATTTATACAATTTATTTTTATTATAAATACATTATTACAAATAAATAGAAATAATAGTACCCTGCTCTATACTGATGACGGCCTGGAAACCCGAAAAAGCTGTCTGCAGATGGGAGTCTTTTCCTTCTGGTGTGTCACAAGGCTTCATGAATGTTGGGAATGACTTTGGGGACCAACCTTACACCAAATGGCGTAAGCGACAAGGTTTTCCTTTTCCAACCTGGGAAACTGATTTACATCCATTATATCTCCCCTCTTCTGACTAGTCTTCTATATGTGACCAGTTTCACGGAAATGAAGGGACTTGCACTTGTTTGCCTCCTCGACTGCCCTAAATACCGCCAAGCATGACTATATACACTGACTCCTAACAGGAGCGGATATATGGCGGTAAGAACGGCCTGCGCTTCTCCTGCACTCCTTACAAGTTGTAGATGTCTGTGCAATGAGAGAAGGAGAAGGACAGCTCAGCAGTACCGCGGGCAGACATATTGGTTTAGGCACCATCATTATACAGTAGATTTGCATGCTATATAAACATTATATGGGAATTTTTAAGATGGTGCAAAACAAATTTCACCAAGTAACTAAATTCAGCACAACAAAAGGACAATCTGTAATGGCTGGCGGAGGATAAAGGACCTGAGCAAGATAAATCTATCGAGCATTGTACCACAAACGTCATGGCCCACCCTGCTAGCTGTGACCCCGGGCCTGTAATGTATGGGGGCCTCTATTCTAACACTTGTGTACTGTACACACAGCTTTATGAGGTCAGTTCTGCGGTCACTTTTCCTCACCCAGGCCGCCCTAGTCCTATAAAACAAGCTGTATGCCCGGAGGTTCACACGGAGGTCAGCCTTAAAGTACACATTACAGCGCGCAGAAACCTTCTCATGTGAACTGGAACAAGTTTAACAGAGTGGAAATGAAACCATGGACTTGTGATCCCGGCACTGACAGCGGTCAAGGTCGGGGGGAGGATTCTTATTGGATGTAAGGGGGTGACCATATGGCACCTTAGGTTTGGTAAAGGGTGTTCCTTTACCCTGTCTGGGGCTTTTAGGACCTGGAGTTTTGAGGGTTATGAGTGCTTTATACTTTAATGGGTTTTCCTATCATATAAGGCAGAGATCAGTAACCTTCAGGACTCCAGCGGTTGCAGAACTATAACTCCCAGCATGCACACTTGCTCGTCTCTTCATGGATATACTATAGAGGTGAATGAGGATGCTGGGTGTTGTAGTTTCCCAACAGCTGGCGTGCCAAAGGTTGCTGATCTCTGTTATAACAGGTTATAGAACAGGGATTTGCAATCTTTTTATGATAAGTTGGGTCTGATCTCTGGAACCAGCTGGCGGAAAAAGAGACGTCCTGCCCAATCTCTGGCCATATTCCGTCCGAACTTCACACTGAAGTGAATAGGAGTAGGAAATAGTAGGAAAGTTCTGTGGGAGATTTTGCATGATGCGTCCAGCCACAAATTCTGCTGCTTGCACATGAGCGAGTCCTGTTTCAGAAACCGTGTCACACCTGTCCATGGATCGTGTCTGGTTTTGCAGTTTAGCTCCACTCAAGTATGTGGAGCTGAGAAGTAATATCACACCCAACCCTGTGGACAGGTGAGGAGCTGGAAGAAGGCAGCCATGTTTTTCTAATCCTGTACACCAACTCCCTGAACCTGTGTCAGTCCTATTAAAGTGGCTTATCATGATCATGTGTGACCGCTGTATTCACCAATCTATTCAATTCCATAGGACTGCTGGAGATAGGTGAGCATAAGATGGACAGAGTGACAGCACATATGTGCAGCCTGTTGCCCTATTCATATGGGGCCAACAAGTCCCTGTTCTCATGATCGCTGACCCCTTGTGCTCACTTGTCCCGATCACTATGGATAGGGAATGAGTGTTAGCAGGATAACCCATTTAATTACCTATATATGCTTTTCATAACTGTAGTGACCCCTGAGGGAGCTTTTCATTGAGTTAGTCATTTCCAGTCTACACTTTGTTTTTCTCATTTACTACCATAGTGAAACTGAAATATGGAACAATTTAGTGTCGTCAGTCTAAACTCTGAAACTCACATTTATAGAAGTCAATGAGTCAAGCTGAATAAGGAACTAAATTAGCAGATTTGACAGCGACATCTAGTGTCCACAGTGAGGAACTGCAGGACTCACAACAATGTCCGAAATCTTACAAGTATGTAAAATAATCTACGGCTTCCCTGGTTATAAGGGCAATGTAAATCGTTTGGAATGAATGTTCAGGTCACTACCTCGGAATAAATCACCTCTGCAAATAAAATATGTGGCGGACCTGAGTATTAGAGCACTAGTGTAAACTACTTTTACCAAAAATAGATTTTTTTTGTCTACTTTTTAGTTCACAGTCACCCCCCCTCAGTCTACAGTCACTCCCTCCTGCTACATCATCACCAGTCAGTCTCCTTCCCCATCTGGTAACTGTAAAAATGGCCCCCAGTAAAATCTCCTTCCCCCACTGGAAGCCTATTAAAGTACCATATACATCCCCTTGTAAATAGTTAGATACTCACTTTATCATTGAGTGTGGAGCTATAAAGAGAACTAGTACAGCTACTCCGTATATTGTAGGGTTACTGCACAGGATTTAGAGACTTAGACGCCATTTGGATAGGCTGATGACCAATCACTATAATAGGAAGGTGGATCCACCAGCAGAGAGTGACTGACCCCACCTGTCCACCAGGTGGACATGCACATTGATATACACTCTGAACACTAGGTGGTGCCATACTATGTAAGTAAATGTCTTTTATAACAGGATGTAAGTGGGAAAACATTGCTAATTTCTTAGGATATTTAAAACAGAACTAAAAAGTTTTTGATTTTCTAGCAGTATTTGAGTCATAAATACATTTTGTAACATACTTTATTAAGAAATTTTGGCTCTTTTCCATGAAGTCCTGCATGTTTATTCTTTCCCTTGCTCTATAGATATCTGAAACCTGTAAACCAATATCACCAGATGGCTATGGGTATACAGGCTCTTGTATAATACAGGGAAGCTGCGGCTAGAGAGTCATCTCTGGCATTATATAAACAGACAACAGTGCTTCTGGTGTCATGGGAAAGAAAAGTTTCTAAGCTTTCATATAGCACCAAAATCACAGATCTCCATGTATTATATCCTGACCATGCAATAATTGTGACATGAGGAAACGTAACCAGGAACTTAGACTGGAAATAATACCTTATGGCAGACACAAGTTACCACATGCAGCCAATCATATTGTAGCCCAACCTGTCTGAAATGTATCTATGGGCCAGTGGTTCACTTTTCTTTGCATTACTTTTTGTATGTATAACCCCACTACAGCTGGAGGCGCTATAGAGCGATGTAATATATAGGTAGGTAATGAATGAGACCTTTACCCTCTCTGAACCTGCAGAGGTTGGAGCTCCCCGATGGCTACACCTTGTGGGGTGAAGTATTTCAGTAACTCCTTGGCGTCCAGCAGGGTGATCCCTTCCTTATGAATGTCTTTCCGGACAAGCAGCTGGTCTGCTGACGAGGAGAGCATAGACGCCCTGAAGATAAGCAGCGAAAGAGAAATGTCAATACACAGGACAGATCATCATCAGGTGTATACACAATGTCAGGATATATACTGCCTATGGTTTGTTTATAACCAGTGCGGAGTAGCTAAACTTGGGGTATGTTCAGACAAGTTTTTTTCAACAAGATTTCTGCATGTAAAAAAAAACCTCAAATCTGAAAACGTGTTAGGGAGAGACAGGCGCTTCTTTTTTCAGCACTGTAAATAAAGTAGTGTCCTTCCCTATATTGCTGCAGTACTACATGGCGAGTGGCCCCAAACTGAACGGGGCTAATAAGTGTCGCAACCTGCAGCAGAAAACCAGAGCTCAGGATTCATTTCACCTATTAGGCTCCATTGCAAGTATACACACCGACATGTATTTTTTGCCATGTGAACATGGAAGTGATACCAGCAGGACACAACACCCTGCTTAAAGGTTATCTGATGAATGGAAACACTCACCTAATTCTCTGCTTTATTTTCTCTAAATTTTCCAGATTCTGCAGAACATTTCTTTCCAGCCATTCAGATAGATTTATATGAAATAATGTGCTTGTATTAGACCCTTCATACACAAAAAAAAATTAAATAAAGTTATACACACAAATACATTATATATATATATATATATATATATATATATATATATATATATATATACACACACACACACACACACATATATATATATATATATATATATATATATATATATATATATATATATATACACACACATATATATATATATATATATATATATATATATATATATACACACACACATATATATATATATATATATATATATATATATATATACACACACACACACATACATATATATATATATATTTTTTTTTTTAAATCTAATATATATTACATACAAACACCAATATACACACATATAATATATAAATGTGTCATTAGCTTTATCTGTATAAAATCTTTCATATTTTGCCCGTTTTGTACCTAGTGCTTCTCCATGAGGACAGAGCCACGGTGCTGTAGAAATCTTGCTTCATTGCACTTACCTGTAGGGGGAGCTCTGTGCAGACTTGGATCGCAGTCCTGGCTGATCAATTGGCTCTCAAATGTTTTCAGCACCTTTTCCTGGGTGAGCTTTAACAAGACTTTTAAGGAGCAAACATTAACAGGATGTCCAGCTGCTTTTCTTTCTTGAGGCGCAAAAGAAAAACAGATTTTACAGGGATCCAAGAAAACAGACTACCCTTAGAAAAATGGGGGAAACTTATAAAGACTGGAGTTATCAACACCAGTCTTCATAATCCTATCTCTGGCCGAGGGGGCACAGCATATAAGGTCATAGGCGGCGTAGATTTCCCACATCATTGATGCCAGACGTCAGATGTCCTCTTTGGCCTAATGCACATAATTTTGTCCACAATTGTGGATAACAGTACAGACGCATACATTTCTATGGGCCCATACACACAGCTGTAGTTTTTTTACGGCTGTGTGTCTGGGTCAAATTGTGATGAAGCAGGTCCTATACCGTACACACAGGGTCTATGTCCCATCTGGGTCTGGATGTAGCTGAGATGGTGCGTCATACAACTTCATATGACATGTGGATGTCACCATAGCACACAGCCAGCATGAAAAAACCAAGAGGATTTGCAGCCATCATGGCTCCCAATAATACCGGCGTAATAATATGCATCTTTATTGTGCATTTTACTTTGTAAATCTCGTCTACTCCCCAAGTCTGCTGTCAGCCCTGCGGCTCCTTCATTCTAAGAACCAGTGGAGGTCCTAGAGTTCAGTCTGCCGCCGACCATAAAGTGATGGCATAGCCTAGCAATACGCAATGACTTTATAAAGGTGGGAATACCCATTGATGGGGGTTATCCGGCGACTTTTATTAAGTTACTTCCAGACCAGGTTCTATATCTTGGTTTTCTGGGATGGTTCGGACTCTGGGTCACTTGATGGCTCTGCCCCCTTCCTTGTCTCTGTGGTATTCGCTGTACTATGGGCAGATTAGATCACTGTAATAATAAAGCCAGCCCTCATAGTAGCGGTAACACCAGGGAACGTAGAGGGGAGGAAGGAGGCTGGTTCTGATCACGTGACCCCAAGTCAGAACCAGCCTGAAAACCAAAGGTTCAGATGAAAAAGGGCCTAGGAGGAGGGGAGTAAAGCCAAGTCTCCAGATAATCCTCTTTTAATTCATCTTAAAGGGGTTGTCCAGGATAACAGTTTTTTGCAGGGAGGCCGGGGAAGGTGGAAAAAACAAAAAAAAACTCACACTCACCTGTTCGCAGTCCGGGTGCTGCAGCTCATTTTGTCGGAAGTCCGTGACAGTTTAGGAAGAACAGGTGACATATGCAAGTGACATCCCGGCTCCTTTTCTTAGGCCGCTGATTGGCCTCAGACGTCATTTGCGACAGGGACTTCCGCCAAAACAAAACCCCTGAGCAGCAGATCCAGACTGCAGTGGGTTAACACCACAGCACCGGGGACAGGTGAGTGGTGGTTTGGTTTTTTTTTCCTTCACCCTCCCTGGCCTCCTGGCAACAAAATGGTTATCCTGGACAACCCCTTTGAGTGCAGATGTGCGTCCAGTCGGTACTTACGGAGATACTCCTTGACAACGAAAGCCTGAGCCTGAGCCAAACAGTTTTCTCTCTTCATAAGCTGATCACCGTGGAAATGTGGGAGAACCGTCAATGAGCTAAAGTCTGGGAGATAAAAGGGGAAGTCTCAGTTAATTCTGCTACTTTTACTGGGACTGATCCAGTCATAGCTGCAGCTCTAACACAGTTTCTCCGCAGGTACAGCAGCGGCTCCATAGAGGTTGCACCACATGACCATTCAGTTGCGATAACTTAGATCCACACAAGGTCCATATTAAAACCAACTAGGTCTAAGTCAGCATCCTGATCCAATTTGAGCTCTTTCCATAGACTACTGATTTCCCCCACCTTTCCTGAGAAACCAGTGCAGTGAGTTTTGGTGCCTGATATTCCAACTAGATTATCTAATTGTCAAGTGGGTGGTGTCAATCAGGAGCAGGCAAGCGGGCGTGACTCACAACTCTTACATTGTCTGCCTCTGATTGGAGCTCTGAGTCACATCCCCTTGCCTGTTCCTTTATGACACCACCCACTTGACATTAGAGAGTCTAGTTGGAATATCAGGTAGCAAAACTAACTGCATGGATGCCTGACCAAAAGTGGGGACGCTTATTTCAAATGGCTGTATCTCCGGTTATATATGACCTGTAAAACTTCTGGTATCTCATGAAATCTGAGCTTCTCAGTATGCAGTGCTAGGTATACAACCACCTGGGATGTCACTAGTTAAATACACAGTCAGAAATTTGAGCTTTATATACAACAGTTCATGCTGCATATAAAAATCACATTCCCAACTATCTTTATAACTCCAGTTCCAGTCTCTGCATATGAAAGATGAGAATCTCCGCTATGTGACACCAGGAACATGTTTATAGGTGGTATAAAACCAGAGATACAGCCACTTGAAGGGACAATCTCCCCTTTGGCTCTACATGCAGCATTGGGTAGAGGTATACGGACTGTTAATGCTTAGTAAGAGGGTTGCTAGTGGGAAGTTTACACCTTGTTTACTATTAACCCCTTATACATGATCGTTTTTGTGTATCTGTTTTTTCCTCCCCACCTTCCATGAGCTATCAATAAGTCACATGATGACTTATTGTTTGCTGGACAAATTGTACTTTGTAATATCACAATTCAATATTCAGTGCAATGTACTGGGAAAATGGAAAAAAAAATAATAATTCAGAATGAGGTGGAATTGGAAAAAAAAATGCATTTGCGCCAATTTCTTATGGGTTTAATTTTTACGGTGTTCACTATGTGGTAAAAAAAAAAAGACATTACCGGTATTGTGTGGTCAGTACGATCACGGCGATACCAAATTTATATAGTATTTGTAATGTTTTAATAGCTTTTAAAAAATTTAAAGCTTTGCAAAATAGAAAAATTTCTTTGTGTCGCCATATTGTGACACCTGTAACTTTTTCATATTTGCATGTATGGAGCTGTGTATGGAGTCTTTTTAGGCAGGACAAGATGTTTTTATTTGCATTATTTGGGGGAAGGTCGGATGGTTAAATCTCTTTTTATTCAAATTATTTAGCAGGCAAATTGTTTAAAAAAAATAAAATAAAATTTGATTTTTTTCCTCTTTGCTATGGCATTCACCGTATGGGATAAATATTTTTATATTTTAATAGTTTGGGCATTTTTGAACATGGGGATATTTAAAGTGTTTATATTTATTATGGTTTATTTTAAGATCTAATCTAGGGAAAGGGGGAAGGGGGCCATTTCAATTTGTGCGGTTTTTTTTTAATACTTTTAAAAAAAAAAAGTTTTTATTTTTCTTTTATTTTCAGACCCCCTATGGACCTAGAACCTTAGGGGGTCTGATCGCTCATACAATACTAATGTTGTGCAGTGTATAGCAAAAATGTTCACCAAACACTCTGACAAAATGGGAGTTACACTTTAAAATATAAAATTCTTTATGCCTGCAGCCAGCACTAGAGGGCGCTGACCGCATTAAAAAAATGATACAGTATGCAGTAAGCTGCCCCTAGTGGTGGTTGCAGGTAGCAATTCTCTATCATTTAAAGGGAACCCGTCAGGTTAGATGCTCCTCATAATAACATTGGAGGAAAAAAAAAAAAAAAACACATTTATTTGTCTATGCTGGAACGCCCTTTGATGTAGTCAGCAAAACTTTGCTGAATCTTGTACAAGGGCTCAAACACTATGAAGATTGAGAAAAACATTTCTAAGGCTAACGACAAGAACAAACAATATGATCTTACTTGATTCATCCGTTTCAGACTTATCCCGCAGCCGTCGATGTAACAACAAAAGAGAGGCCGCGCCATTAATCTGACTGGCGGAATGAAGCATTGTGGCTTTGCAAACGCCATTGTCTTTGCCTTGAATCAGGAAATAGTAGCTGCAGTATTCCCCTTTCAGCTCAACCCAAGGAGCTAGAGAAAAGGAAGAATGTTGGTTACCGGCAAAAGACACAGACCGACAAGTCATCCATAGTCTAGACCTGGAAGTCCTTCATGTAGAGCGCAGCGCTGGACTACAAGTACAAGCAAGTGATTCACCAGAAATGCAACATTATGTGGCAGGGTAGCTAGAGACAACACTGACATTACAAGGAAATGTTCACTTTGTCACTCTGCTAAGTATTGGGCAATCCTTGTGTTGCCATATGGTGCAGGGCTAGGAAATAATACCGCCATAATACAACATCTGAAGGAACAAGTCTTGATTTTTCTTCTTTCAAATTCATATGGAATCAAACAGAAAAGCTTCCCCATGAAACCTGATACATATGGAGGTTCTACTAAAGCGCCAAAACACAATGCTGACTATTTAGGCCACACCCCTTAAAGGGGAAGATGGGGGGGAAAAAAAACAAAAAACAAACAACCATACTCACCTGTCCCCGTTGCTCTGGTGTCTCCAAGTGCAGTCCGGTCCTACTGCTGCAGTGTTCTCTTCCCCGCACGTGACCACCCACTACCCGTGATTTCCTTAGATGATTGGCCTTAGTTGTCACATGTGGCAGGGACTTCGGCCACAAGAAAACATCGAAGCAGCAGGACTGAACTGTGCTGGAAGGCACTGGAGCACCAGAGGCAGGAGAGTATGTTTTTTTTTGTTTGTTTTTTTTTTTCACCTTCCCCGGCCTAATATACGTTAAAAAAAAAAAAAAAAAAAAAAGTTATCCTGGACAACCTCTTTAAAACCCTACACAAACAGCAGCGTAATCTTTTGGGCAAATTTCATGGCGCTTTTGTTCAGATCAAACACATCCAAAACGGAAATGCTATTATACTGTGAGGTCTCTTCAGACCCCATTGTATAATTATCGGAGGCCCAGAGGAGAAGAGCAAACACAAAAACCAGTGTTACTCGCCTCCCCTGGGCTCCGGCGCTCCTCCTGGTCCTCTTCAGGCCTGCTGAATACGTCAGGGATAGCTTTAAAAGGGTTGTCCGGGGAGTTTAGATTAACTTACCTGATCTAGCAGATTCTTGATGATCAGGGAAGGAGGGAGAGGGCAGAGCAACCTGGGGGTCAAAGCGCTGGTTCCGATCACATGACTCAGGAGTCGCAACCCCTGGATCCATCAAAATTCTGCCAGATTAGGTTACCTGTGCTATGGTGGCAGGCATGGTGAGCGTAGGTCCATCATCAAGAGGCCTACGTATCACGTATATTAATCCAAATTCCTCAGACAATCCCATTAAATAGTCACAAACTTTAATAAACTTTGCATAAATGAATAGTACAATGCTTCTTTCTACTCTTATCAGGACGTTTCCCTGCTCCCCTGTTAAACTAACTTTCACTCTGAAAATTCTGCTATATCTGTCTTATATGGTATATGATTACACAGGTCTACAGAAACCTATGTAGAGTGGAAGGGAGGAGTGAGCAGAGGGACAGCATCAGGAACACAAGCTTAGGGGCCTTTCACACGTAGGAAATTGACACTGATTTGAGTGCGGATTCGGCCCCAATTCAGTGGCATATTCCAACAGGATTCTTCCCTCCCATTGAAGCAGAGATAACAGCAGGACGCTGCAGGCCTATTCAGCAGCTCAAGACTCCCTGCTGATTAGGCCCATTCACATGCGATGGAAGCCGCGATAAAATGCCGATGCTCTGCATCAGTATTCTGCCGCGGGTAGCTGGCGGCCAGAAAATGAAGAGGAATTCCCCTTAATTTTCTGAGGTGTGAACGGTCCCTTAGGCAGACGCTGGAGCTAAATAGGAGCTTCCAATCACAACCAAAGTACTTTATTCACATCAGTGCTTCTCCACATATGTCCTGCAGGATCCTGTGTTTCTGAGTGAGAGTGTGACGATTAAATAATGGACAGCATTAATGTTATTCCCCAAGTACTATAGATTTATGCTATTTTTATTTAAAGAGTAAGTACACTGTAAAGTTCTCCCTGCACAGAAATGCCTCGACCACCCAGCTGTGCCAGGGAACTGCAGTAGAGTTCCATTCTCTTGAATAGGAGTGGGCGCAATTCCTGCATTGCTTGTGGCCAAGGTGTCATTATGCAGGAGAAACCATGGGGGGGGGCAGCTATGCATTCACCTTCAGTCTCAAGGTACTTAGGGTGAATATTTGTTTGCAGAATTACAGACCTTTGATTTCTTTCGGCTTCCTGGACATATAATCCTTCCATTTCTTTGAGCTACGCTGCTGCGCTGGTGGCAGAGAAACGCTGCAGACATTGCAGGAGAGCATGAATATAGCCCCTACCTAGAGAAAAAAAAAAAATACACGTAAATACAATGCAAAATACACATGCACACGTAAAACATATACAATGGAATGCAGCTTTGGATGTGACTGGAGAAAAAAAAAAAAAAAACGCACAAAAAAATCATCCCAAGGTGAAATAAAAGTCATTCAATATTATATGAAAAATTTAAAGGGGCTGACTAGGAATAGAAAAACATGGACATTCTCTTACAAATACAGCACACACAGGTCCATGAGTCATGTTTGGTATTGCAGCTCAGTTCTATTGAAATGAAAAGGAGTGAGCTTCAATACCAGACACAACCTGTGGACAGCTGTGGTGCTGTTTTTGGAAGAGACTAGATATTTTTTTCTAATCCTGGACAATCCCTTTAATTTTCAGGGGATTGTCTGGCCTCAAACAGATTTTTCATACTGATGACCTATCCATAGAATATGTCATCATGTGATCTGTTGGGATCAGGCACCCAGACCCCAAACAGATCAGCTGTTCCAGCAGCCTCCGGGTGCCAGAAGCTGCTAGTGTACAGGCAGTGCGTGCAGCTCCGAGCCAAAGTCAAGAGTGGATTTTTTTTTTCCTTTTTAATTCACTCCCGACTTTTGCTCAAAAAACCACTGCAAAATCTGCAACAAAAAACGCAGCAATTCCACAACGTGGAGCCTCAGCCTGAGAAGGAAGTTCCAGATTATTAAGCAGGCCTCAGGTTTCAAGCGATATGGGAAAGAAAAAGATGTCTCTGCTGCTGAAAAGGGTCAAATAGTGCAATGCCTTGGACAAGGTATGAAAATATTACATATTTCATGTCCTAACAAGATTGCAACGTCAGCAAGGACGCGGTGAATTTATATTTTGGGCCAGAATCATGGGGAGAAAGCTGGTAGGCCCCTTTAGGGTCCCTGAAGGTGTGAATATGGCTTTTGAAAATTACATAGAGTTTCTGACTGACCACTTTCTTCCATGGTACAAAAAGAAGAATCACTCCTTCCATAGCAAAATCATCTTCATGCAGAACAATGCCCCATCTCAAGCAGCAAAGACGACCTCGGAGTCATTGGCTGCCAAGGGCATAAAAGGAGAGAAACTCGTGGTGTGGCCACCATCCTCCTCCCCTGACCTCAACCCTATTGAGAACCTTTGGAGTATCATCAAGTAAAAGATCTATGAGAGTGGGAGGCAGGTCACAGCAAAACCACAGCTCTGGGAGGCGATTCTGACATCCTGCAAAGACATTCAAGCCAAAGCTATCCAAAAACTCACAAGTTCAATGGCCGCAAAAATTGTGAAGAGGATATCAGAGAAGGCTCCTCTCATGTAACTTGGCCTGTTAAGATGTTATTGATTAAAATAGCTTTTGAAGTCAGTAAATGTCACCTCTTATTGCTGCAAAATCAACGAATGGCCATTTTCAGTCCGTCAGATCCCACAGTGATCAGGAGGACAGGGGACCAAAAGTCCCCATAAGGTCTCATTGTGAATGAAGCCCTGTTGCGTGCTGACACTCCATTCCTTAGGGAGACTTTTGGTCCCCAGTCCTCCTGATCTCTTTCCAATGGGGGCCCCCAAGAGATTGGACACTTATCCCCTATTCACAGGACACGGGATAAGTGCCCATAACGGGAAAGCCCCTTTAACTACCAAACCACTCATGAACATCCTCCAGGTACAGTACCTTGTCATTTAAGGAGCCCAGCTGACCCAACATCAGTCTTGATTTTCCATGAAGAGAATTTGTCGTCAGACATCTGGGTAATGTTAAAGAACAGAAAAAATGGAAAAAAGAAGACACTGCACGAACTGCTATGCTTTGTAGAATCGGTACTAATAATAGGAATGAAAACCATGTGCAAACCAATTTTTTTTTTCTTTTTAACATACACAAATCATACAACAGTGCCCTACTGGTTAGTGAGGGCTGAGATGATTTGTTGGAGTGTCTGTCAACAAACTTAGTGGATGGGGTCACTGTGTACATACAGTCATGGCCAAAAGTTTTGAGAATGACACAAATATTATATTTTCACATGATCTGCTGCCCTCTGGTTTTTATGTGTGTTTGTCAGATGTTTTTATCACATACAGAAATAGAATTGCATTCATATTATGAGTAACAGAAGCTTATATTGACAGTTAGAATGAGTTAATGCAGCAAGTCAATATTTGCAGTGTTGACCCTTCTTCTTCAGGACCTCTGCAATTCTCCCTGGCATGCTCTCAATCAACTTCTGGACCAAATCCTGACTGATAGCAGTCCATTCTTGCAGAATCAATGCTTTCATTTTGTCTGAATTTGTTGGTTTTTGTTTGTCCACCCGTCTCTTGATGATTGACCACAAGTTCTCAATGGGATTAAGATCTGGGGGAGTTTCCAGGCCATGGACCCAAAAATCTCTATGTTTTGTTCCCTGAGCCATTTAGTTATCACCTTTGCTTTATGGCAAGGTGCTCCATCATGCTGGAAAAGGCATTGTTGAGCGCCAAACTGCTCTTGGACGGTTGGGAGAAGTTGCTCTTGGAGGACATTCTGGTACCATTCTTTATTCATGGCTGTGTTTTTAGGCAAGACTGTGAGAGAGCCGATTCCCTTGGCTGAGAAGCAACCCCACACACGAATGGTTTCAGGATGCTTTACAGTTGGCATGAGACAAGACTGGTGGTAGCGCTCACCTCTTCTTCTCCGAATAAGCTGTTTTCCAGATGTTCCAAACAATGGAAAAGGGGATTCATCAGAGAAAATGACTTTACCCCAGTCCTCAGCAGTCCACTCCCTGTACCTTTTGCAGAATATCAGTCTGTCCCTGATGTTTTTTCTGGAGAGAAGTGGCTTCTTTGCTGCCCTCCTTGAGACCAGGCCTTGCTCCAAGAGTCTCCGCCTCACAGTGCGTGCAGATGCACTCACACCTGCCTGCTGCCATTCCTCAGCAAGCTCTGCACTGCTGGTAGCCCGATCCCGCAGCTGAAACACTTTTAAGAGACGGTCCTGCCGCTTGCTGGTCTTTCTTGGGCGCCCTGGAGCCTTTTTGGCACCAATGGAACCTCTCTCCTTGAAGTTCTTGATGATGCGATAGATTGTTGACTGAGGTGCAATCTTTCTAGCTGCAATACTCTTCCCAGTTAGGCCATTTTTGTGCAGTGCAATGATGACTGCACGTGTTTCTTTAGAGATAACCATGGTTAACAGAAGAGAAACAATGATGGCAAGCACCAGCCTCCTTTTAAAGTGTCCAGTGGTGTCATTCTTACTTAATCATGACAGATTGATCTCCAGCCCTGTCCTCATCAACACCCACACCTGTGTTAATGGAGCAATCACTGAAACGATGTTAGGTGGTCCTTTTAAGGCAGGGCTGCAATGATGTTGAAATGTGTTTTGGGGGATAAAGTTCATTTTCTAGGCAAATATTGACTTTGCAAGTAATTGCTGTTAAGCTGATCACTCTTTATAACATTCTGGAGTATATGCAAATTGCCATTAGAAAAACTGAAGCAGTAGACTTTGGAAAAATTAATATTTGTATCATTCTCAAAACTTTTGGCCATGACTGTACATTACATTACTTATCCTGTACTGATCCTGAGTTACATCCTTCATTATACTCCAGAGCTGCACTCACTATTCTGCTGGTAGAGTCACTGTGTACATACATTACATTACTTATCCTGTACTGATCCTGAGTTACATCCTGTATTATACTCCAGAGCTGCACTCACTATTCTGCTGGTGCAGTCACTGTGTACATACATTACATTACTTATCCTGTACTGATCCTGAGTTACATCCTGTATTATACTCCAGAGCTGCACTCACTATTCTGCTGGTGCAGTCACTGTGTACATACATTACATTACTTATCCTGTACTGATCCTGAGTTACATCCTGTATTATACTCCAGAGCTGCACTCACTATTCTGCTGGTGAAGTCACTGTGTACATACATTACATTACTTATCCTGTACTGATCCTGAGTTACATCCTGTATTATACTCCAGAGCTGCGCTCACTATTCTGCTGGTGCAGTCACTGTGTACATACATTACATTACTTATCCTGTACTGATCCTGAGTTACATCCTGCATTATACTCCAGAGCTGCACTCACTATTCTGCTGGTGCAGTCACTGTGTACATACATTACATTACTTATCCTGTACTGATCCTGAGTTACATCCTGTATTATACTCCAGAGCTGCACTCACTATTCTGCTGGTGCAGTCACTGTGTACATACATTACATTACTTATCCTGTACTGATCCTGAGTTACATCCTGTATTATACTCCAGAGCTGCACTCACTATTCTGCTGGTGCAGTCACTGTGTACATACATTACATTACTTATCCTGTACTGATCCTGAGTTACATCCTGTATTATACTCCAGAGCTGCGCTCACTATTCTGCTGGTGCAGTCACTGTGTACATACATTACATTACTTATCCTGTACTGATCCTGAGTTACATCCTGTATTATACTCCAGAGCTGCACTCACTATTCTGCTGGTATAGTCACTGTGTACATACATTACATTACTTATCCTGTACTGATCCTGAGTTACATCCTGCATTATACTCCAGAGCTGCACTCACTATTCTGCTGGTAGAGTCACTGTGTACATACATTACATTACTTATCCTGTACTGATCATGAGTTACATCCTGTATTATACTCCAGAGCTGCACTCACTATTCTGCTGGTACAGTCACTGTGTACATACATTACATTACTTATCCTGTACTGATCCAGAGTTACATCCTGTATTATACTCCAGAGCTGCACTCACTATTCTGCTGGTGCAGTCACTGTGTACATACATACATTACTTATCCTGTACTGATCCTGAGTTACATCCTGTATTATACTCCAGAGCTGCGCTCACTATTCTGCTGGTGCAGTCACTGTGTACATACATTACTTATCCTGTACTGATCCTGAGTTACATCCTGTATTATACTCCAGAGCTGCGCTCACTATTCTGCTGGTGCAGTCACTGTGTACATACATTACTTATCCTGTACTGATCCTGAGTTACATCCTGTATTATACTCCAGAGCTGCGCTCACTATTCTGCTGGTGCAGTCACTGTGTACATACATTACATTACTTATCCTGTACTGATCCTGAGTTACATCCTGCATTATACTCCAGAGCTGCACTCACTATTCTGCTGGTGCAGTCACTGTGTACATACATTACATTACTTATCCTGTACTGATCCTGAGTTACATCCTGTATTATACTCCAGAGCTGCACTCACTATTCTGCTGGTGCAGTCACTGTGTACATACATTACAACTTATCCTGTACTGATCCTGAGTTACATCCTGTATTATACTCCAGAGCTGCACTCACTATTCTGCTGGTACAGTCACTGTGTACATACATTACATTACTTATCCTGTACTGATCCTGAGTTACATCCTGTATTATACTCCAGAGCTGCGCTCACTATTCTGCTGGTGCAGTCACTGTGTACATACGTTACATTACTTATCCTGTACTGATCCTGAGTTACATCCTGTATTATACCCCAGAGCTGCACTCACTATTCTGCTGGTGCAGTCACAGTGTACATACATTACATTACTTATCCTGTACTGATCCTGAGTTACATCCTGTATTATACTCCAGAGCTGCACTCACTATTCTGCTGGTACAGTCACTGTGTACATACATTACATTGCTTATCCTGTACTGATCCTGAGTTACATCCTGTATTATACTCCAGAGCTGCGCTCACTATTCTGCTGGTACAGTCACTGTGTACATACATTACATTACTTATCCTGTACTGATCCTGAGTTATATCCTGTATTATACTCCAGAGCTGCACTCACTATTCTGCTGGTGCAGTCACTGTGTACATACATTACATTACTTATCCTGTACTGATCCTGAGTACATCCTGTATTATACTCCAGAGCTGCGCTCACTATTCTGCTGGTGCAGTCACTGTGTACATACATTACATTACTTATCCTGTACTGATCCTGAGTTACATCCTGTATTATACTCCAGAGCTGCACTCACTATTCTGCTGGTGCAGTCACTGTGTACATACATTACATTACTTATCCTGTACTGATCCTGAGTTACATCCTGTATTATACTCCAGAGCTGCGCTCACTATTCTGCTGGTGCAGTCACTGTGTACATACATTACATTACTTATCCTGTACTGATCCTGAGTTACATCCTGTATTATACTCCAGAGCTGCACTCACTATTGTGCTGGTGCAGTCACTGTGTACATACATTACATTACTTATCCTGTACTGATCCTGAGTTATATCCTGTATTATACTCCAGAGCTGCACTCTCTATTCTGCTGGTACAGTCACTGTGTACATACATCCCTCACAGTGGGCTTGAACCTGTGTTCATTAGCTCTCGTCACATAGACTGCAATTCCTGTATAACTACTGAGGGCGGCCACAGGCAGGTCTCAATAGTTATTATTCCAATGACATACGACATACACACCAGAAGGCTGCAGCCATCACAAGTTTACACAACATCCTGCTATAATGTACAGGGGACAGATGACATACATTACTACGCATCATCATTTCCTTGTCAATGTCGCACTAGAAAAGTGACATGACACAAGGATACAGCTCATAGGCGCAGTCTGATATGTAGTAAGGAGGAAGCTCTGACAGCGACACCATCTGTATAAACTCCAGGGATGATCCATAGTAATGAAAAACCTGTGAAGACAGAAGGTAAATGGTTAAAGGTGTTGTAGACATGGCTATGCCATAAATATCTGACAGAGGTAGGTCCACATATGGGACTCACACCTACTACTAAATCTGTCCCTCAAACCCTGGCCCACAACCCTGCTGGCAAATCCAATCCAGCAGTAATGGGGTTTACAGCTCATAGAAGTGAATGGGGGCAGTTATAAAAGGTGGACTCTGCATCTGATAAACATTGATGGCATATCTATGTAGATCTATAGTGGGACAAGCCCTTTTAGGGCCCATTCAGGCAGCAGAATCTGCCGCTGATTTTTAGGAACAATCCACCCCAATATCAGCGGTGATTTCCACCCCGATTCTACCTCCTATTCTATTCAATGGGAGGCAGAGATCACAGCAGGAGCAGAAAATAACAAGTGTCCTGCTTAATATTGCCGCAGATTCACCCGAGTAGGCCCATTCCTCTGGAAAGGCGTGGCAGAATGGCCATGCTCTGCTTCAGCATTGTGCCTCAGGGAGCCTGTGAGAGGAAAAAGAAGAGGAATCGGAGGTGGATGTCAGCCACAAATTCCTCTTCATCACATGAACGAGGCCTTAAAGGGGTTTTGCAGGATCACTGTATTGAGGACTTACCTCGGGTAGGAGGGGCTGCTGTTTTCCGTCGTGTGGACTGTTCAGTCTGGAGGAACTTGATTCAGAATCAGAATCACAAGATCGGAGGCAGAAATCTTGGAATTCCACCTCTGAAGTAAACTACAAGGGGAGGCGGAAAAAAAAAAAAAAAAAAAAAAAGTGCATAATTTCACTTTTCTGCACTATTGGTAGGGGTGTGTATGGTGACCATTTTTGTAATATACTTTATTATCCTATCTTACTTCCATTGAGTAGAAAACAGGTTCTAACGTTATCTCTAGCAATGGTGTAACAGCCTTGTCAGGGAGGCTCCATCCCATACACAGTGTATTACCAGTATGTACAGATGGGCAGATGCCAAGGGGTAGGGGGAGCTATTCAAATAGCTGTATCCATTTTTATACTACATAGAACAGTGATTCTGGTGTCATATGAAGGCATATCACTCGACACATTAGGGAATGTGATTTTTATATGTAGCACAAAGCACTGCATATAAATGCCACATATCCTCCTGTCTCTTTAAAAATTGATTTGTATTTTATTTTTTTTTTTTTTAAATTTATACAGTTAATAAAATTCTATCTCCGTTCTCACATAACACTAGAAACTTCTGGAGCTGAAAATGAAACTTCCCTCTCA
Source organism: Leptodactylus fallax (assembly GCA_947044405.1). Lineage (NCBI taxonomy): Eukaryota > Metazoa > Chordata > Amphibia > Anura > Leptodactylidae > Leptodactylus > Leptodactylus fallax. The sequence continues at coordinate 763,713 of CAMRHE010000323.1, forward strand.
CCCCTAGCACTTTACTCATCAATACTGGTCAGTAATTCACTACAATGTCCTGAACAATCCTGCTGCTGGATGATAGAGAGGAAATTAACTAGCGACGTAGACCCCAGCTTCACTGCGCATGTGCCCGAGGTCTGGCGCATGCGCACCGAATCAGAGGTGTATTCCTCTGGCTTATTTATTTATATTGCTTACTTGTATAGTGCCATACTAAAGAACAGAGCCGGCGAAGGGCGTACAGGAGCCGGGCAAGTATAAATGTATATTTTTACTGTGGGCATGGACGGCATTAAAAAGAGGGCTATTTGGGACACAAAACCCTCAGTATATAAGACCTGTGAGTAGTTTAGTGTCCAAAATCACCCAGAAAAGTTCCTTTTAAAACGAAATCTGTCATGGGGTCAAAGGTGTCCGTGTTACAGGCAGTTTTCTAGTATAAAACTTCCTACCTTGCGCTCACTGATCTCCACTGAGCCCCTCCATAACTCCTGAGGATCTAGTGATGTATTAAGGCTGTCTAGAGCATTTACATTTCCGTGTAAATAATTTGAGATTTTTTGCCACCTGAAATGATATGAACAACAATATTTCAGTAATATAACATTTATAAATTCCTGCCTAATAAGAGTCTTCGATTCTTAAAGGGGTATTCCACACCAACATCTTTACAGATAAAAAGGAGTCACCTCTGAGATCTGCTTTTATCTCCATTCATGCATAGGGTAGTCACAGAAACCGAAGAATTAAAGGGGTTGTACAAGATTATAAAAAAGGGGTCAGCAATAACACAGGACAGTAAATATATTTAAAAGGTTATCCAGGAATCTAAAATTTAGAACATATCCATAGAATAGGTCGTTGTCAGATGTCCATCAGATGGTCACAGTGGAGACCCGGCCCTAATGTCCATGTTCAGAGTTTTCGCTAATAACAGGCATTTAGTACATGTGAGACTCCAGGATCCCATGGGAGATCACGGGAGCTGTCCAGTGTGTATGCGAGCCTTGTGAAGGAGACTCCAGGCCTGTCATAGAAATATAAGTATTGAGGTTTGCCTGTGATTTTCCCATAGACTGCAATAGTCATATTGTTTACATTAGAGTCAATAGGAACGGACACAGACTGAGAGCTGTAAAAGTCCGTTTCTCTAATCCTATGATGGATGAGAGCAACAGACACTCACAACGGTAGTGTGAACGACCCCTTACACAGAATCATAAATTTTTTTTTAAAAAAAATAGAATATTGCAACTAAAATAATTTTGTGCATTTTTCAAAGTTTTTTTTGAGACCAAGTCTCAAATTTAAGAGCAATATCCAATGCGATTCAGTGTGGCTATGGGGGTAATTCACCAAGTTACAGCAGATCAGTCATGTGAATAGGATGTTGACAATTAATCCTTCGGACAGGTCATTAAAGAGGAACTTTCATGTCCTCTAACATTGTGCACGTTACTGTATATACTGAAGTCAACACCCTGTCAGTTCTGCCGGTATCTGCCTCGGGTGCAGATATATCGGTGCTGTTAGTTTCGGTACAGATATCACTGCACGGTCAGTGGGTCCGGCCTTACAGCTCATTGTCATCCCTGGATAGTGAGCAATGCCCCCCCGACAATAGAAGACTAACGTGCTGAATTCAGCACACTGTCAGCTTTGCAGTGTTATACAACAGAATCTGTGTCCCTTTAATTTGAGATCGGTGAGGGTCCGACATCCAGGCAGGGCAGACAACTCCGTATACTGTGCAGTCGCAGCATGCCACTCCTATAGCTCAGCTCACATTCATTACAGCTGTAATAGAACAGCCCAGCCTCTACACAATGGAGAGAATTCGCACACAGGGTACAGTTCAGACTGCACAATCGCCAGTCTTGGATTTCTGCCAGCGACTCCTCTAGTAAATGTGAAGATAACTTGCTAGTATGTGCAGTCAGGCTAACACATTACCCTTTGAGCTCTTTCGTCATTAAGGTGATCTTGGCGGCGTGCCACTCCTTCAGATGTTTAATGGCCCCCACCGCAAGAGCACAGTCCTTCAATTTTGGAACATCTGGAGACATCAGCAGAACATCCACCAGCCCGCGGCCTAAAATTAAGGAGAAAAAGGATTATTCTTCATATACATAGTATATGCAATATTCTAATTAACATTTCTAGGAATTCCTTACACTATAGCCTATACTATGGATTGTAAGCTTGCAGCAAAATTGAAAGGTGTTTTCTGAGAGCAATACATACGATCTATCCTTAGGCCAGGTTATCAGTACGTGATCAGTGGAGATCTTACACCCCGGACCCCCACAGTCACCTGTTTGAAGGGGCTGTGGCCTATTTTCCTGTGTCTATGACGTCACATTCGGTAACATGGTGAATGGGCTGAGTTGTCACACCAAGCACAGACGCTATACAATGTATGGCACTGTGCTTGGCACTCTGAAGAGGCTGCAGCGATCACCTGACCGTGCAACCTTCTGATCTGAGAGGGTCTGGGTGTCAGACCCCACCGATCACATAGTGATGATCCTTCCTAAGGACAAGTCATCAGTATACATGTCCCAGAACACCACTTTAAACCCAATACACTACTAAAGAAATTCTAAGCATGACCTGCTAGACCATCCCATTGTGGTTTATAGTCTTACCATCACTCCACTACTACATGACATCTTATAGAAGACACTATAGAAAATGTCTAAAAATCTCTATTAAGTGAACTAACAAAGTTTACAATCACATATGACACAATGGTGCCTAATCATAGTATCGATTCATACACATCATCCAGTCCTATTATCCCACAGCGTCCGTGAGGGCTCATATAGGCGAATGTGCCCCGACCACAGTAATGACCAATGTAGGAATAAGAATAAACTACAGTCTTACTTACTAATATCCTTACTTACCAGTCTAAAACAGGTGCCAGATTGAGCACAGAGTCTGAAGTTATTGATAAATCGGAGGTTATTCACCTAATGGTTGGCCTAGTGTGTCCAAAAATTCTAATATGGTTTGGGTGCGAAATGACACTTTCCAAACCACAACCCCTCACAGGCTGCACATTATAGGCACAAACACCTTAGTAAATCTGTCCCTATGTGTTACCTGGTGCCGGGAGCTTGTCTGAGAGCTGATGGATGGATTCTGCCGCCTCCTCAAATAAGCTGAGAAGAAAAAGAACTGACTTACATGGAGGAAATTACACAATGACAACAAACAGTTAATTAACTGGTTGATTTTCTCAATATATTCATTGTTTTTTGGGAGGGGGACCTGGGCTACAAGTTTGCTTGTAATGTGGTAGATGACTTACATTATTACCCTTGCAGCAGACACATACATCTTCTAGTAAAGGGGTTACCCAGGAGGACGCCATGTGTGTTTGATACCGATGGCCGATCCTTAGGAAAGGTCATCAGTATCTCATTGGTGGGAGTCGGGCACTGGGTCAGGTGCTGGAAGCTGCGAGAAGGGATGGTCTGGAAGCAGCTTTGCTCCAATTCAAGGAGGAGCAGAGCTCAAGTACCCCAGCGACACTGCTTTACAGTGGACAGAGCCGGAAGGAGCATCCCAGATACTGCAGCTCTGCTCCTATTCACTTTAATGGAAGCAGAGCTTCTTCTGGGCCCTACACTCCTCGCAGCACCTAATGCAGGGCCGCATTAACCATCAGGCAAATGGTGCACTTGCACCAGGCCCTATGATAGCCGGAGCCCCTTGGGACAGTCCAGCATTTAGAGAGCTGCCCCGGGCACAGAGGAGTTGAATACAATGCTGAAACAGGAGCCAAACGCTCCCGACCTCACCGCTCTGCCCGTCACTGCTTCCAAGACACTGGTGCGGTGTCCCGTGTGATATGATGATGTCACATACATTGCACTTTTTGCTCCTTAAAGCCTCCAGTAGCAGAGACTGAAGGGAAAGGGGAAAAGTGAGTACTAGTTTTTTTCCCCCCTTTGTTTGAACCTGTGGGAACCACGAGGGGGACATGAAACTGTGTGGGCAACTAGGAGACATTATATTGTAATCTCTGAGGGGCCACTGTGGGAGGGGGTGAGAGGTTAATATGTGATGGGCCATTATATTATATGGGGCCGCTGAAGGTGCATTTGACTGTGTGATGGGCCACTGAGGGGCATTATATTGTATGGGGCCACTAAGGAGCATTATAATCTGTGTGGGTCAGTTATGTCTAGGTGGTGGAGATGAAGGCGGCCCTGACCCAGAAGCCAGCTGGATCAGCTGACCAATGTGGGGTCCAGGCGTGGGACTCCCACCGATCAGATACAGATTACCTCTCTCATTTCTTATGAGCCATTAAAACTGTTGACAGAGCTATACAGAGGACACCGAAAACTCAAGTGCAATGCTCCATGTTCTTTGTACTGAACGCTACACTAAAGCCATGATGAAGAGCAGAGGGGCTAGGAAGCTTTAAGAGTCAATGGCGCTCTGTACATGAAGGGACCACCTCCTGGGCACTTGTGTTTGTGGTCTGGGGGCATTTAAAGGAGTTTTCAGCAGGAGGTCTCTATTGATCAGCTGTCTGAAGTAGTAATGGCGAGCCATCCATGTGTTGTCACATTCATCGGTCACGTGGCCTATTTCCATACAGGTAAATGGGGCTGAACTGTAATACCAAGCACAGCCGCTATACAATGTACAACACTGTGCTTGGTGAGAAGTGAAGAGAACACAGCTCTCATCCAAACAGCTGATCAGTGGGGGTGACGGATGTTGGTCCACCACTGATCAGACATTGATGACCTATCCTAAGGACAATTCATCAAGATCATAATCCTGGAAAACTCCTTTAAACTCCTCCACCATGCAGCCTACACGACCATCACCCCAGAAACGTTCACACTGCTCTCCCCATCCTGCAGCCTCCTTTGTAGAGAAAAGACTGATCATACCTCGTCTGAGACACTGAGTCCCTGCTGCTGTTATCATCCTCGTCATCCTCTGGGCTTTGTAGTGCACATATACACTCCTCAATGGTGTTTTGAGGCAGCTCCTCGCTGTCATCAGACAAGGGTGATGGGGACAAGTCCTCCCAGTCAGGACTGGAGTACTAGAAGGAGAACAGTAAATGTCAGGAGACATCAAGAACACAGTCACTACTATAGGCCCAGGGGAAGGTCCTACCTGATACAAGCCGTAGGTGGCCTGGATGGCAAAGAACCATTTCCTTGTCCCCGGTTCTCCAGTCAAAGAACAAGCTGAAAAGAAAGGTCATTGGTCACGTCACAATTTTTATTCAAAAGGTGGGAAAGATGTGACATTAAAGGGGTTTCCAAGACTTAAAGGAATACTTCATGATCTATCTTTAGGATCGGTCATCAATTGAAGATATGTTGGAGTGCGGCAACCGGGACCTCCATGGATCAGCTGTATCAATGCCATGTCAGGCCATGTGACATCATGTTCATTGGTCACATGGCCTGATCGCAGCTCAAGTGATTGGGCTGAGCTGCGACACCAAGCACAACCACCACACAAATGTATGGCGCTGTGCTCAGCAAGTACTAAAGAGGCTGCACACTGAACACTGTAGCCTCTTCAGACAGCTGATCAGCCAGGGGCCTGGATTTTAGACACCCCTGCCAACCTTTAATCGGTGACCTATCCTAAGGATACATTACAAATTAAGTGTGAAAAACCCCTTTAAACATCTGTACCCTGTCCATGCAATAGGTCATCTATACCTGATCTTATGTAATGAATATAAAGGATTACCGGGGAAGGTGTCCGTGTGGTTGGTACAACTCTCCTTCAGGTGGGTATAGAAATCCTTCACATTTGCTAAACCTAGAAAAACACAAGAGATTTACTGCACAGACAAGGGGGAAACAAAAGGAAGTAACTCAGAAGGAATTTTTTTTAAATTAGATAATAATAATAAATAATATTATTTAGGCAGTTTTTATAAAATCACAGCGAAGGCCGACACCAAACCAGGGCTTGTAAATGCGTCCTTCAGTCTGGAAATGAAGGATGTGACTGAGTGCTGGGGGGGAGGTCTGATCATAAGAATAGGGGTCCGTATGTCCCATGCATTACCACCGCACCACTCACTTCTACAGATGGCTCCCATACAAGTGAATGACGCCGTGGTCCCAGATGCACACTACTGCTCCAGTCACACAGGGGACACAAAAACATTGAACATGAGTCTGCTCCTTAAAGGAGTTTACCAGGCTGAATAACTGTGGACCTATCCTTAGGATAAGTCATCACTTACAGATTGTCAGGGGTCTGACACCGATCAGCTGTTGGAAGAGGCTGCAGGGTCAGGTGAACACGGCGGTCTCTTCACTACTTACCAAGCACATTGTATTGAGTCAAACAATGTACAGTGGCTGCGCTTGGTATTGCAGCTCAGCCCATTCACTTGAATAGGACTGAGCTGTAATCAGGCCATGTGACCAACAAACGTGACATCACACGACCTGTGAAGAGGAAGCGATGCTCAAAGAACACCGCTGACACTTTAAACAGCTGATCTTCACAGATCCTCAATTGATGACCCATGTTAAGAATAACTCATCAATTAATAAGTCCCAGAAAACCTCTTTAGGCTGAGGCCCCACGTTGCAGAAACGCAGCTTTTTTTGTTGCAGATTTTGCTGAGTTTTTTTGAACCAAAGCCAGGACTGGACTGAGCAGAAGGGAGAAGTATAAGCACTTCCTAGATATTTCCCATTCCTTTTGTAGCCATTCTTGGCTTTGGCTAAAAAAAAAACGCAGCAAAATCTGCAACAAAAAAAAAAAAAAGCTGCGTTTCCACAACGTGGGGCCTCAGCCTTAAGGGGTATTCCCATTTCAAGGATCCTATCCATACTGCTAGCTTATAAAAATTGAGAGTTTTCCTAAATATATTGCTTTAGCAAAGCTGCTTTGTTTTCCTGCTATGTGAAATTATATCTCCCATTGTTTACACATTGTATCCATAGAGCCGGACCTGTGTGATAAGGTAAGACAGATGATGTCACTGCTCTCTGGGGGGGCTGAGCTCTCACGGTTATCTACAGCACTGCCATTCAGCTAATGGCAGTCCTGTCGGTTATCTCTCTATGTAAACACACAGATAACACAGAGTCCGTTCTCTAGACACATGTGCATATTATATGATCTGCATTTATATTAAATTTCTAGTAATCATAATAAGTATTGTGATACGTCATAGTGTCCTGTTCAGCAAGCTGGGGGGAGGCGGCTTTGACTGTTGAAGGATCATAGGAAGCAAAAAGAAGAGACAGCGGGCAAAGCTGCTGAAACAGGGAGATGGGAAAACCCCTTTAAAGCCTCACATAGCGTAAATGTCGCAATTTTTCTCTGCAGCGTTTTACAGTACCCGCAAAGTGGATGGGATTCTGGGTACTCCCTGCCACACATTGCAGAAAAATAACCGTTGCGGTTTTGGAAACCGCAGCATGTCAATTATACCTACGGAAAAGCCGGTATAATGGAAGCAGAAAGTCTGTAGAGGAAACTTCTGCTGACTTTCTGTGAAAAGCGCTGTGGGAAGAACTGCCATGCGTTTCCGCCACAGTTTTTTTTTGGCTGCGGATCAATACGTGGGGCCTTAGCCTAAGGGACAATTCACACGGTGAAAAACGAAGAGGAATTTGAGGTGGGGATCTGCCTCGGATTCTTCTTCATTTTCTGGCCGCTGGCCCCCCGGATGAATGGACCTATAATCACTGGGGAGACTCGAGATGCGGCATACATAGAAAAATTGAGCAGGACGTTAAAAAATTTTTTCCACGTCCTGCTGCGATCTTCCATTGAAAAAAATGGGAGGCAGAATAAGGGTGGAATCCGCCTCAAAATCCTTCAAATTCCTCCATATTCCACCTGGATCAGTGCTTGTCCTAGAAATTATGGGACAGTCGGCAACCTATAGGATCGCCACCAATCTGGAGAATGAAGGGGAGGTCTCAGCTTCATGGTTTTAGTCTGCACAGATGGTGAAAGAAAATTTAGAAGGGGACATCGGTGCCCCCCCTAACATGGTCAGATCGGTGGTGGTCCGACCAATCACAATGGGATGGCAGATCCTAGACCAGTGGTTGGCAACCTTTGGCAGGCCAGCTGCTGTGTAACTACAACTCCCAGCATGCACACTTGCTGTTTGCTGTTCTTAGAACTCCAATACAAGTGAAGGGAGCATGCTGGGAGTTGTAGTTTCACACCAGCCAGGGTCAGTGTCAGTCGGCAAGGCTTCAAGTCTGTAAATAAGAATATTTCTATTCACTGACAGCAAGAAGAGATATTGGGAAAGATGAGAAGGGTCGCACATTGAATTGTCAGCACACAGTCACACTGTAAACATCCTCTATGCTGCGGTATACGTGATGATAGGTGTGAGCGCCCTCTAGTAGCCAGCCCCGGTAGTGACAGTGACGAATACCTGGAGTGACCGGCGGCGGCTCCTGCGGTTGTCGTTGCTCCGCCTGTCTCTGCCAGTAGATCAGCAGCACGTACCGCTCCATACACAAGCCGGGAGAGAAGCTTCACTTGTCAGTAGAGACCGGGAAAATCAAATCCCCGCGCCAGTGACGTACTTCCGTCAGCTGTCACAACGAATGGAACCTTCCCCCGGGAATTAAGTCACGTCCGTAAGGTTCCTAGACCGCAAAGGTCCCATTCACTAGAAGGAACTATGACCCGGGCTGTACACGAAACCAGACTTTAGTTTGTAGACTATTCCCCCGACGTAGAAATCCACGAATAAAACTTAGAAAAAGATTTTTATGGAAATATAATCGAAAAATATGTCTCTAATCAAGCGTACGCTAATCTGCGTTGGCGGCCATTTTATCGTAGACCGTATTACGTAGCTGTCTATGGGAAAAAGCTCAGGGAAAATGTCTACTATCACGACGACATTTGTCTTTCCTTGTGTATAAGGAGGTGGCGTTTGTAAGAGGTTGAGCCTTGTGTGTCATGGTGACCTCCATGTGATGGCGAGTTACAGTAGAGCTAGCCAGGTATAGTATATAGACTGGGAATAGGATGTGTGATGTATCATGTAATGAAGGTGGGTGGTCCTGTGTGATGTGTGAGGGGCTCATGAAGGCTGACCTGTCACATCACATGACATCCATCTCATCTGCTCTCCCCATGGATGTTGGTGCTGCTGAAGGGGGTTGCACTGGCATTTTGGAGGGGTCCATAGACTGATAGTGGGTCACAGAGTGCACCAGCTGCTAAATGTATTTGCTGTGACCGGTCAGTTGGATTTTGCCATGCAAACCGCACGTAATCTTGGGAACAGGGCGGGGTACTTTACTAGTTCTGCAGAAAGTTTCAGCCCTATGCCCCGACCATAGCATACCTCTAACACTGCAAAAATGACAGTGACAGCCACCGAGCGCCCTCATAACATGTACATGTACTTTGCTAGTTTTGTAGATATTTTCAGACCTTTGTCTAGCCTTAAAATATAGCTCACTTGCCCAGCCTAATATCCTTCTAAGTTTTTGGAGCAAAAATGGCTAAATTTGTCATCTCTTGTACACCAGAAAGTACAAGGCATGATAAATTGGCCCCATGGACTTTATAGGGCAGCACGGTGACATCTGCATGGAGTTTGTATGTTTTCCCCATGTTCGTGTGGGTTTCCTCTAAAACTCCAAAGACATACTCCTAGGGAGTTTAGATTGTGACTAACAATATCTGTAAAGCGCTACAGAATATATTGGCCATAACGAATACATTGTCGCTACCTGCAGCCACTACGAGAACTTACAACATTCTGATTTATCATTCAGTTTGGTGTGTAAGGGTACGTGTACACAAAAAAAATTTGGAGAGGAATTTGAGGCAGCCTGCAGTTTTAGGCCCCATGCACATGACATGTGCAGTGTATGGGTCAGTGTAAACGTATCGGATGGCACACGGATTGGTACCCATGTGCTGTCCCTAATTTTCACTGACCAATACACTTGAATGAATAGACAGAGCCACAAAAACGGACAGGAATAGGACCGGCGCCATACTTTTTTCTATGGCCTGGACACACATACATAGAAACTGCCAAATGAAACAACGGTATAAATGGTTTTCACCTAAAGAGCACCTTTCACATCCTCTGATACCAGCGGTATTAGCTTAGTTAGTTTCGGCACCGATATCTCTCCATTGTCAGAAGGGCGGCCTTACAGCCTATTGTCATTACGGGGTGGTAAGAAACATCCCCTCTGACAGTACAAGGCTATTAAGGAGTACTGTGGGGGGGTGTTCCTTACCGCCCAGTGATGACACTAGGGTCTAAGGCCCGCCCTTCTGACAGTAGAGGGATATCGGTGCCGAAACTAACAGCACTGATATCTCTGGCACCTGGGCACATACTGGCAAAGCTGACAGTGCACTGAATTCAGCGCACTGTCGGCTTTCTAGCAGTATATAATACCGCCAGTGCCAGAGGAGGTGCAATGTTCTCTTTAAGTGTAACTAAGCGTCATGCACGATTTTCAGGGAGGTTCCTCCTGATAACTCCCATTGAAGTCAATGGAAGGCAGAAAAATTCTGCCGCAGCGGAATTTGAGCAAGCAGAAAAATTCATCTTCAAATTCCTAAAGCTGAATTTTTCAGCTTGTACAAATTCCACTGTGTGAACATACTTAGTTTGTGGTTTTTGGGACACTGTTGCTGTGACCTCCCCACAGTGAATTCCATAGTGTAACGCTCCAAAACTACATTTTTCTATGTATTGTATTTGTCTCATACACATTGTAATTGACCTGTTTCATTGCTTTTCTTTATTAGCAATGGGCGACATTCTCCAGGGTCTGGTATGTCATCGATGCCAATATGCAACCGCCGGGAAAGATTGCCTCCATGTGTGCGGTCCACCTGCAGGGTCTCCACAAGCCCATGTATCATGCACTGAGTGAGTAACGGACATTTCCTTGTCACATAATCTGGTGTAAAACTGTAAAAAATAGTCACAACTCTTTCACAACTTGTCAGGATGATTTAGGATCCTTAAAGGGGTTGTCTGGGCTTTCTTTTTTTTTTTGGGCCTATCCTCAGAATAGGCCATAAATATTTGATCGATAGGGTCTCGGATCTATCGTCCGTTGTCTAGCGGCTGGGGGCCTTCACTGCAGCCCAGCTCCTAATTAAGTCAGTGGGAGCTGAGCTGTAGTGAAGGTGCCGGGCTGCTATACGGCAGATGGAGCTTTCTGCTTTACTGTGTACAGGACGGGCGCCAGAAGTGGCTCTGTGCAAAGCTGCTTTTTTTGTTGCAGATCTTGCTGCTGTTTTATCTGAACCAAACCTAGTAATGGTTACAAAAGGAATGGTAAATATATAAGAAGCTTCTTATACTTCTCCCTTCTGCTCAATCCACTCCTGGCTTTGGCTCAAAAAACTGCAACAAAAAAGCAACTTTTTGCGAAATGTGGGGCCTCAGCCTTAAAGCGAGCCTATCACTTATGTCATGCATTTTAAACTTCTGCCATAGTAATGTTGGTGCTCCAAATACAAGTCCACGTTTACCTTTTATGTGGACATTATCCCACCAGGTTTTTTAACCGTTTCTATGTTTATGCTCATTCATTCCCAGAGCACAGCCGCATCATCACAAATAATGCCTATCCATCGCTGTAGTCCGGTTCCTGCATCCTCTTCTGGCTTGCATCATCCACAGCAAGTCACGGAGCTGAGCACTGAAATCCAGTGCATGTGCAGTACACTCAGCTACTTTAGGCTGCGGCCAAGTTACTGCACGTGCTCAGTATGCTTGTGTATTTCGCGCCGTGTACAAGCTTACTGAGCATGTGCACTTTAACAAATTTTGTCTCCTTTCTGTGAAATCCTGCATCCTCCCTCTTTCCCTCGCTTCTGTATTGAGAGCTGCTTCTCACTGAATGTTACTGTGTATGGAGTAGGGGCTGTGTAACATGTAGAGACAATGAGGGGAAGGGTCACTTCATACAGTTATATCTCAGGTGTTCTAATGTGGACAAACTTGCTTTTATATGACATTAAGGTTGCAGTGCTATCTAAATGATTTCCAGAGCTATCACTGGTTGAAAACACAGTCAGGATTAGGATATTTATATACAGCCATGTAATATATATGATATAAAAATCCCAATCCTGACTGTGTTTTCAACCAGTGATATCTCTGGAAATAATTTAAAGCAAATTTGTCCGCAGCCGGAGTGACATTTAGGTCCCCGTCCTCTGTTCTCAAGATACAGTGGGGAAAAAAAGTATTTAGTCAGCCACCAATTGTGCACGTTCTCCCACTTAAAAAGATGAGGCCGGCCTGTAATTGTCATCATAGGTAGACCTCAGCTATGAGAGACAAAATGAGAAAACAAATCCAGAAAATCACATTGTCTGATTTTTAAAGAATTTATTTGCAAATTATGGTGGAAAATAAGTATTTGGTCAATAACAAAAGTTCATCTCAATACTTTGTTATATATCCTTTGTTGGCAATGACAGAGGTCAAACGTTTTCTGTAAGTCTTCACAAGGTTGGCACACACTGTTGCTGGTATGTTGGCCCATTCCTCCATGCAGATCTCCTCTAGAGCAGGGATGTTTTGGGGCTGTCGCTGGGCAACACGGACTTTCAACTCCCTCCAAAGGTTTTCTATGGGGTTGAGATCTGGAGACTGGCTAGGCCTCTCCAGGACCTTGAAATGCTTCTTACAAAGCTGCTCCTTCGTTGCCCTGGCGGTGTGCTTGGGATCATTGTCATGCTGAAAGACCCAGCCACGTTTCATCTTCAATGCCCTTGCTGATGGAAGGAGGTTTGCACTCAAAATCTCACGATACATGGCCCCATTCATTCTTTCATGTACACAGATCAGTCATCCTGGTCCCTTTGCAGAGAAACAGCCCCAAAGCATGATGTTGCCCCCCCATGCTTCACAGTAGGTATGGTGTTCTTTGGATACAACTCAGCATTCACTCTCCTCCAAACACCACGAGTTGTGTTTCTACCAAACAGTTCTACTTTGGTTTCATCTGACCATATGACATTCTCCCAATACTCTTCTGGAACATCCAAATGCTCTCTAGCAAACTTCAGACGGGCCCGGATATGTACTGGCTTAAGCAGGGGGACACGTCTGGCACTGCAGGATCTGAGTCCCTGGCGGCGTAGTGTGTTACTGACGGTAGCCTTTGTTACGTTAGTCCCAGCTTTCTGCAGGTCACTCACTAGGTCCCCCCCGTGTGGTTCTGAGATTTTTGCTCACCGTTCTTGTGATCATTTTGACCCCACGGGGTGAGATCTTGCGTGGAGCCCCTGATGGAGGGAGATTATCAGTGGTCTTGTATGTCTTCCATTTTCTAATTATTGCTCCCACAGGTGATTTCTTCACACCAAGCTGCTTGCCTATTGCAGATTCAGTCTTCCCAGCCTGGTGCACGTCTACCATTTTGTTTCTGGTCCTTCCACAGCTCTTTGGTCTTCACCATAGTGGAGTTTGGAGTGTGACTGTCTGAGGTTGTGGACAGGCGTCTTTTATACTGATAAAAATTTCAAGCTCTTTAACAATTGTGTCTATGTAAAAATGCCTAATGCCTGCACACAACCGTAGTGGTTTTTACTGATCTGCAAAAAAAAGCATGTCCACATGTCACCCACAATCACGGATCTGCAAAAAGACTTGTATGATCCCCTACATTTTTCTGTGCCGCAAAAATAGGACATTCTTCATAATTTGCAGTCATGGTATACGGCACGGACACACATAGTACGGCCTTTTGTATGGTCCCAAAGAAATGAATGAGTCCGTACTTTCAACAACAGTTGCTTGTGTGCATGAGGCTTTAGTCTTTCCTAGCAGTGATGAAACTTGAGTGTATGTGTAATACCCTCTACCAACAGTAGATGGTGCAGTATGATAAAGGGAATGTAAGGTCAGCATATGTGTAATTCCGGATGGTTTATTTTACATGGTTGCTAGTATTATTGGGGGATCACCTAAGATTTATCATCTCCCGGGGAGTTTTATAATTAAAATGAACTTTTTTGCAGCCCTTACGTCCTGAATAGCGTGTCTATATGGCTTCAGGGGTGGTGATGTACAGTGCCTTGTGAAAGTATTCGGCCTCTTTGAACTTTTCAACCTTTTGCCACATTTTAGGCTTCAAACATAAAGATATAAAATTTTAATTTTTTGGTGAAGAATCAACAACAAGTGGGACACAGTTGTGAAGTGGAACGAAATTTATTGGATATTTTAAACTTTTGTAAAAAATAAAAAACTGGAAAGTGGGGCGTGCAATATTATTCGGCCCCTTTACTTTCAGTGCAGAAAACTCACTCCAGAAGTTCAGTGAGGATCTCTGAATGATCCAGTGTTGTCCTAAATGACTGTGATGATAAATATAATCCACCTGTGTGTAATCAAGTCTCCGTATAAATGCACCTGCTCTGTCATAGTCTCAGGGTTCTGTTTAAAGTGCAGAGAGCATCATGAAGACCAAGGAACACACCAGGCAGGTCCGTGATACTGTTGTGGAGAAGTTTAAAGCCGGATTTGGATACAAAAAGATTTCCCAAACGTTAAACATCCCAAGGAGCACTGTGCAAGCGATCATATTGAAATGGAATAAGTATCAGACCACTGCAAATCTACCAAGACCCGGCCGTCCCTCTAAACTTTCATCTCAAACAAGGAGAAGACTGATCAGAGATGCAGCCAAGAGGCCCATGATCACTCTGGATGAGCTGCAGAGATCTACAGCTGAGATGGGAGAGTCTGTCCATAGGACAACAATCAGTCGTACAGGGCACAAATCTGGCCTTTATGGAAGAGTGGCAAGAAGAAAGCCATTTCTCAAAGATATCCATAAAAAGTCTCATTTAAAGTTTGCCACAAGTCACCTGGGAGACACACCAAACATGTGGAAGAAGGTGCTCTGGTCAGATGAAACCAAAATCCAACTTTTTGGCCACAATGCAAAACGATATGTTTGGTGTAAAAGCAACACAGCTCATCCCCCTGAACACACCATCCCCACTGTCACACATGGTGGTGGCAGCATCATGGTTTGGGCCTGCTTTTCTTCAGCAGGAACAGGGAAGATGGTTAAAATTGATGGGAAGATGGATGGAGCCAAATACAGGACCATTCTGGAAGAAAACCTGTTGCAGTCTGCAAAAGACCTGAGACTGCGACGGAGATTTATCTTCCAACAAGACAATGATCCCAAACATAAAGCAAAATCTACAATGGAATGGTTCACAAATAAACGTATCCAGGTGTTAGAATGGCCAAGTCAAAGTCCAGACCTGAATCCAATCGAGAATCTGTGGAAAGAGCTGAAAACTGCTGTTCACAAACGCTCTCCATCCAACCTCACTGAGCTCCAGCTGTTTTCCAAGGAAGAATGGGCAAGAATTTCAGTCTCTCGATGTGCAAAACTGATAGAGACAAACCCCAAGCGACTTGCAGTTGTAATCGCAGCAAAAGGTGGCGCTACAAAGTATTAACTTAAGGGGGCCGAATAATATTGCACGCCCCACTTTTCAGTTTTTTATTTTTTACAAAAAGTTTAAAATAACCAATAAACTTCATTCCACTTCACAATTGTGTCCCACTTGTTGTTGATTCTTCACCAAAAAAATTTAAATTTTCTATCCTTATGTTTGAAGCCTGAAATGTGGCAAAAGGTTGAAAAGTTCAAGGGGGCCGAATACTTTCGCAAGGCACTGTATGTGTATATCCTGCACATTCATGACGGAGCTATATGTGACCTAATGTAATAATGTCCTTATTCTACACCATCCCCGTCTGACAGATTAGGATATGACTGCAGTGACCGCCACTGATACCAAGAAGGACCTAATCTGTCTTGGTAGAAATTTGGTTGGATTTCAGAGACAGGTTCCAGACAGAAGATGAGTTTCCATAAAATCTTATGGCATGAATAGATGAAGCTCCCTTGCATTGGTCATAGGGCTAGCCTAATCCCCCTCATCCTGCCGCCACCTAATCCTAGATGTCAGCACTTTGTCCTCCATGGAGCGGGCAGGTATAGACCAGTGGCTGTATCTGCCATTATGTATACAGCCCCATCCCATTGGCGGGACATGCAGGGGTATCCCATCTCCTAAAGTGATGATATAGTAGGTGGATATGCCATCACCTTACCTTCTGTGGGGGTGTCACCTCTGCACCCCCCCAGAGGGCACAGCATTGGTTTAGCTCTGCTTCCCCTTAAAGTTTTCCTTGCACAGCTTCTCCAGGGAATTGCAGTCAGCCCCATTCACTTAAAGGAGTTGTCCATTTTAGTATAAAAATTTTAATGTTTTATTTAAAAAAAAAACAAAAACCCTATTTGCCTCCTGAATCCCCCAGTCTGCACTGCTCCCCACTAGTGTATCACTGGCTGCAGCGATGACATCAGGTTACTGACTCCCGACCACTGCAGCCAATCACGGCCCTCGTTGTTGAGACCTGCTTTTTTCAAGTACTGTCAATGTGACGTCACCATTGTGGTCCAACATGGCCTCATGGCTGCAGCAGTCACACACTATCATTCTGACGTCACAAACACAAGGAGAGAGCGAACATTGGAGTGGAGGAGGATTCAGGTAAGTAGTGCTCCATTTGTTCTTTTAAACACCCCGCTCCCATGGGCAATTTTACCCCTTGATGTGAGGCAGTGCTACATTTTCCTACACAGTGGGTGAAGGGGCCACGGCGCTAAATAGTGCTGCATCCCCTTCATTCTCAGGATCGTCAGGGGTAATACACATCCTAGTGATATAGTGATAGGAGATGGGGAGTACCCCTTTAATCCATGCTCCTAGCTCTAGTATTCAGTCTTTTACTTTCCATATCATATTACGCTCTCTCATCCTACAATGGCAGGTGTCGGAGGCCTCCTTTAGATTTCATCACCCCTAGCGTTCGGCTTTAAGGTGTTGATGCCTGGCCGTTGTACGAGGCTCCATGACACCGGCTCTAGCTGGCATCTCTTCACATGCAGCGTTCACTGTGGAATGTGAGTGCTCTTCACATATTTTGGAGAGGGACGGCTGTCAGGTTACGTGTGGGACATGTAGGAACACACAAGAGATATTAATAATGCCTCCACGCGCCGGCAGCTGCTCGCTATCTGTAGGACCGCTGCTGTTTTTTCTCTGACAGCCATGGTTTCTGGACAGACGCCACTTGCCCCCCAGTCACATTGCTGCATGCAGATCATTTTTTAAAGGACCCTCTCACCTGTCTCCATCTCCTGAGATAGTCATCTAGTCTGCATACATGTTGTCTTATAGGGGGGGGCGCTTATTAAACATTATTCGGAAGGAATGGCTGCACCTATCACCTACCAGGCACTGAATAGATATAGTGGGCGCATGGTCTTGGCTATAGGGGAGTCTCATATGGCATCTCGGGACCACAGGTAATGTGTAGGAGGCATAGATGTGGACATAGAGAGACATCACACCATATGAGGATATGTTCAAATATTTCTTGCAGGCGGTTTTTTGAGGTGGAATCCGCCTCCCAACTCTCCCATTCATTTCAATAGGAGTCAGTAGCCCATGGAAATAAAGGCAGGAAAAAACATGCCTAAACATAAAAAATAAAAAAACTGTGTGTGAACTGACTCTAACTCTGGTTGCGCTCTTTCAGAGTTAATTTTAACAGTTAAGGCTCTGTTCACATCTCCGTCGGAAGTTTCTGAGGTAGATTCTGTCACTTCTGACAGGAAAAAATAGTCCTGCATGCGGCCTAGTATTTCCTGTCACTATGGGGCTGTTCGCATGGTAGTGTTCCGCCTCAAATTCCCCTCCAAATAATGGCAAGCGGAGGCAGAACTTGGGCTTTCGGCCACAGGTTGGCTCGCTGCGCAATATGGCTGATGTGCATGAGTCTCGCGCTGTGGGTTCTGCAGCTGAATCAGCCGTAAAATCCGAGGCGAGATTGAGCAGGACGCATGCTGGGAAGAGAGACGTCCAACTCGAAAACAATGCGACGCAGATTCCAGTCAGATTTTGGAGCTCATTTTGAGGTGGAATCTACCTAAATCATCGCCAAGCTATACCTTTACCAAGGCCTGGCTTTTCTCCTGTATTACTACTCATGTCTGATCATGGCAGTCGGCCATTTACGTTTTGTGGCCTACCGACTCCACTGCCATGAAAATGACAGGACGGTTTGGTATAACCGAAATCAATGGGTTCTGATGTATTAGAATGGAAACCTCAACACAGGTGAACAGAGCCCATAAAAGTGCTCATTGCACTTGTAAACCAAGAATGGTGCCTGCGGGAATCCATCTTTGGTGGGGTGTAGTGGCTCACACTGCGGCGAGTACTGTACCATTGACAACCACGAATCTAGGGTATTTCTATTCAGCAGGGTAAAATAAAACGAGCTCCATGTTTTCTTTCCCATCTAGTTCTTACGTCAAGTGTGAAATCTTCACATCAGATCACCATAAATCATGAGCAATAACCCCTAAAAGGTAGAGCGGAGGCCTCGCCAAGAGGTTACAGGTTATCTGTTGTATCACTGCTTTTGCGGTCATGTATACACACAGGATGACATGACGGCCGCTGATAGATTGTGGACATAAATCATCGCCATGTACTAGTGAGCAGGATGAGTGGAGGAGACTCATCGGCCATCGTCTCACACATGACTGAAGAAGGTGTTAGGACTTGTACACTTATGGACCTTGTCGGTGTACCCCTATCACGTGTGAATACCTGAGTGACAGCTGCTAAAAAGTTATGAAACTTGAGTGGAAATGTGGTGCAATATCTTATCTGTATCTGCCCTGTCTTCTAGAAGGTCATGTGGACACCACGTGTAATAAGTCTCCCCCATTATTATAGGAGAAGTTTCTGATATCTTGTCGTTATGGAAACGTTCAGGAACATGACACCTTGTAGGTGACTGCTGTATCCAAATATATCTCAGCCAAGGTGAACATCTTGACCCCCAGCCATTACTATTGCTTTTTGTCAAACAAGTGACGCCAGGTGCCTAACATGGAGTTGCTGCGTCTGTACTATACCCATAGACAAGGTGTTTTCGGTGCTAACGTTCTAAATATCCTATGAAGCCAAGTCTTTCAGGTCTTGTCCCTAAGGCTGGGGACACATAACAAAATCGCCTGAAAATCGCCATTGACTACCACGCTGCAATGTAACGTAACGTACCAGTGCAGTCAACAAATCTCATCCACACCTTTCAGAAATTCCCACAAAAGTGTCTTTCGGTGCGGGTTGTGAACTCGTAGAATGTTGGATATTGCTCTGGATTTGGTCTCAATTTTCAACTATGCTTGCTGTATTTTTTTGTTTGTTTTTTTTTCTTGTCTTGTTTAGTATTTTTGCATCTTTTCGTCGAGGATGCAGCATCCCCCTAGTTTGCAATGTGAATCTATTAATGTACTTGCGTTAGTGTAAGAGGTGCTGGGTGACGAGGCGATCTTTGGTCACGCGTAGCCCTAGCATTATAGGTGATGCATCGGGAGTCGTTCGGTGGCCTAGTCAACTCTAATACATCTTCGGATTTCAATAACGTCTTTGTAGTCCGTCTGGGGTCAGCAGTACCTCCGAGGAGGTGTCCAATGGTCCATTACGGTCAAAATAGAGCAGGTCCTATCCTGTGCCATGTCATAGGAACTGAACGGATCAGAAGACCCCCATAGAGGGGAGTACGTCACGGAATACACTCAGATGTCACTTGGATTCCTCTGCAAAAGCGGCGCCACATCGGTTGCACAGTTGTGTGCATGAGGTCTTATAGGAGACCTCTGCTATACTACCCTGTAGTCAGTAGTTTATTGGTATCTTTTTGAAGATCCAGAGCTAATAAGTCCTAGGGTGGGGAGGGTTTGTTATAAATTGCACTAAGCTTTTTGCTACCCAGATGGGTCTTTGCCCCATTTCCCTTCTTGGGGCCGGATGTATACAGGGATACAGATTATCCATGTTGGTGTCTAGTATATATCTTATCTATACACAGGGTTAATTTCTCTTTTGACTCCAGTCTTGTCCCGGTATGTCAGGAATGGAGATCGCTATCATCATGCTCAGGGTAATCTCTGCATTTCACGTTTTATACTTTTTAGTGTAAAACTTTCACTTACTCAGGCGGTGTTTTACCTAGGACACGATTATGTCTGTATACAACCGGGCCCCCGGAGACTTTATCATGTTGTTTTGTTGGTGCTGACAAGAATTTTCAAGGTGCGGTCCAATGGCCGAGTCTTCACTAGAGGCTGCAGCCTCCACATTAATAAGTCATTCATCTTGGATGGCTAATGGATCCTACCGACAGGTCTCGCTGATAGCCATGATGTTTCCTCTTAAAAGCAGGAAGGAATGACACGTGGCTAATGGAAATGAATTGTCTGCGCATACCAAGCATTAGTGAATGGAGGTCACACTCTCTCAGGATGACCTCGGGAGGAAATTCCTGCAAAACCATTATATAGAGAAATATTTGTACACTGACACTACATTTGTCACATTTCATTTATCCCATGAGCACTATTGCAACCAGCTTTACAAGTACCCTTAAAAATCTAATGTTTTAAGCGCCTTAAAAATCTCCTCCCGTTTTACGTATACAGCTCATAGGCAGTAGTTTGTGCCGTCATGTCTGCAAACAACAAACCAACCCTGTGTGGATATCTGTTACGTTATTCCATTTGCTCCTTTTTCTGGAAGAGGTTAGTATGCAGGATCCGACAACACTTGATCATTGTAGTCTGTTACCGTGGAGACGCATAGGTCTTCATAGAAACAGTATAGATAAAAAGGAGATTATGATTCAAGACCATTTGCAAAGGCGATTTAGTTTTATTTTTGGTGTGTTAGAGCAATAATTGTAGATATACACAGTGATTTTAGTTGCGACATGCATTGCAAGACCAGAGGTTGCAAGAAGCACTGAAACCTCCAGCAGGAGGAATTTCCTGAAAAAAAAAAAACTACTTCGCAGCTTATATGGAAAAATTTTTGCACGAAATGTGACAAAATGTAGTTTTTATGTGTCCTGTGTGCACCTTTCAAAATCTCCTACCGTTTTATGTATGCAGCTCATATGCAGTCCCATGTGTCCCCATGATTGCAGACTACAAATAAGCCCTGTGTGGCTGGGTAGTAAGTTACTCCATCTGCCCCCTTCATATACTGGATAATATTCACATGCAGGATCAGACAACACATGGGGATTGTAGTCTGTCACCATGGAGACACACAGGTCTTTAGAGGAGCTGCGAATAACAAATGTTAAGAGATTATTTGCAAAGTTGCTTTATTGTTATGTTAGATGAGCAGCTATTGTGGCTGCAACATGCATCGCACGACCAGAGATCGCCGTGCCAGTACTGAGGCAAGAGGCACTGAAAGTGTTAAACCCCAGTCATGACACAGGAGGTTGAGGGTAGTAGTCCTGCCTTCTTTAAGACTTGGATTTTGTCTGCTACCCCCATGACATGCCACCCTCAAACTCTTGAGGTTTCACACTTTCAGTGCTTCGCTATTGGCAGGAAATGATTTTAAGCCCACTTTATTATTTCGTTCCATTTGACAACTCTCCTGATAACCCAGATTTTTATTTACAAGCTTGTAGAGTAACTGGACGCCTTATAGCAATGTCCTTGGTCTGTGTTGCGCAGGTGACTGTGGAGATCACGTGGTGGTGAAGAACACCAGACACATCGCCTTCTCTGGAAACAAATGGGAACAGAAGGTTTATTCTTCGCATACGGGGTAAGTAGATGGTTAGAATCCTAAGACTTAGATGAAATTTCCACCAAAAAGATTATATACGTGGGATCGTTGGGAGTTTTGGAAGGTTTCTTCACAATTCTCAAGAAAAAGGGGCACCAGGGTTAAGGAAGACTCTCTCTAGTGCCACCTATTGGTGGTCACCACCCTATAAGTCAGTGTCCGACTGTTTAACAAGTTTTGGAACATAACTAAGGCTATATCCAAAATGAGGAACCATCCATAGACAGCTGTTCTGGGTGGTTTTGTCCCTTGTCAGTGCAGAGCAGGGTACGCGTTAGCCTATAGTGTAGGTCTGGGGAATAGTGTTACTCCTTGAGGAGACCATCTTATAGGCCCTGGAAAAAAGATATGCAAAGTAGCTTTCCTCCAAACCAAAGGAACGTTGTCTCTAGTGCCAACTATGGAAGTAGCTACCGTGTAAGTCAATGTCCGGCCACTTAAAGGAGTTCTCTGGACTTTATTAATTGATGACCTGGCCGTAGGAAAGGTCAGCAGTTGAAGATCAGCGGGGTCAGACACCTGGGGATCAGCTGTTTGAAGTGGCAGCGGTCTTCCGCCATGCGATATCATGTTTATTGGTCACGTGACCTGTTCACAGCTGGGCTGAGCTGTCATACCAAGCACAACCACTATACAATGTATGGCGCTGTGCTTGGTAAGTAGAGGAGAGAGGCTTCGGCACTCACCTGAACACTGTGGACACTTCAAAAAGCCTATCGGTCGTGGTCCCAGGTCATTGATCTTTCATTGGAAATAGGTTACCAATTATTAAGCCCAGAAAACCCCCTTAAAAGGCCTTACAATGTGACTAAGTAAGTAAGACAAACCATAAGTCACCCCCCATAGGTGGCAGAAGACCTCCAGCTTTGGCTAAAATGAAGGTGAAGAAACGTTCACATGAGCGCCTGCCCCTATGGTTTTACATGGCTTATAGCCTATAGAATTTCTGTGAATCCGTACAGCGCTGTCTGAGGAGAGCAGAGCCGAGCCACACAAATACGGAGGGGCGCCGCTCAGCTGAAGGTTTTATTGGGGGCCCAATCACATGTCAGCAGGTTGATAAAGCAAAAGATGCCCTTCAGATAGGTGGATGTTGCTTATATGAGGTATCCGTGACATCACTGCACCTGGTTAACATGATACATGATGTCATCAGAGTGTCTCAGTAGTGCAGCTCTGGACAGAAACAGGCTATCGACTTGATCAGAGTCTTCCAGGAGATCAATGACACTTATCATCTTTGTTCCCTTTCTTTTCAGGTATCCTGGAGGCTTCAAACAAGTCACGGCAGCCACTCTCCACCGGAAGGATCCCACCGCTGTGCGTATTCTGTAATCTTGTGTTCCCTAATGTAGAAGTATATCCCAACAGATAGTTATGTTCCCATGTCAGAATTTTCACATGGGCTTTGATAAAATCCATGTGGAAAACGCCTGTTGCCACTGAACTTTTTGCTGCAGAGCTGAAATCCTCAGTGATGTCACTTTTTGCGGCAGAGTTCACAGTGGATTGCCTCACACTCAGTGGGGCTAACCCACATTCAGATCTGTATGAGACATATGATTCTGGGACTATGATATTGGACTCTGCTTCCTCTTCTCAGGCAGTGACATCACATCCGTTGGTCACATGACCATACTGCTGCTTAGTCCCATTCAAATTAATGGGGCTGAGTGCAGTACCAAGCACGGCCACTATACAATGTGTGGCGCTGTGTTTGGTAATTAGTGATGAGGCTGCAGCAGTCGATATTATGGTCCCGGATGACCCCTTTAACAAGTCAGTGAGATGGAGTGTGCCTTTTGCTATTATAAAACCTTTTACAGGTTAAGGCCTCATGTACACGACCAAGTGTGCAGACTGAGGCGCCGACATCAGATCTGAACGGAGCCCCCCATTAAAGTCAATGGGGACAGAAGGATTTCATCTGAGCGCATTCTGCTATAAAATATCTACCCTTTGGCCTTCACTCTCGGTCATGTGCATGAGGCCTAACAGTCCAATCCCTGATACTCCAACACTGTGTACGGTAGGTCACTCTCTGGTCAGGTAAGTGCACAGCGAGTTACAGTGCCCGCTAGAACTTGGCAGCCCCTTTACTTACACACGAGGGGCCCAGCTTTTGACATGTCTCCAGATAAAGCTGCACACACCTTGATTTCCAGGTATCTCTTCTGCTGACAGGTGCCATTAGTTTTCTGCAGATTTTTTTTCCCTTTATGTATTTCGGCTACAAATTGTGAACATGCCAAACCCTTAACCCTGTCGTCCCCGATCGTGATGGGACAAGTGTATTTTCTTTTAGTGCCCATCTGAACATAGGACAGATCTGACCTGTCAGTCTTACTCCTCAGAGAGGGTTATTTTTACCCTTTCCACCAAAACACGTCCCTGAGGCCCCATCTACTATCTGTGTATAAATCATTTACAGAGGGTAATGTTCTTCTTATAGCCGGAGGGAGAAATGTAAAGGAAGGGGGGCAGAGCTTAATGGTGAAGAGTTCACCTGCTCCTCCGAGAAAAGACTAAATGGACTTGTCTGACTACATATATCATTATAGGAGGTATAGCCTATTATATAGGAGCGGTATTATAGTAGTTATATTCTTGTACATAGGAGCAGTATTATAGTAGTTATATTCTTGTACATGGAAGCAGTATTATAGTAGTTATATTCTTGTACATAGGAGCAGTATTATAGTAGTTATATTCTTGTACATAGGAGCAGTATTATAGTAGTTATATTCTTGTACATAGGGAGCAGTATTACAGTAGTTATATTCTTGTACATAGGAGCAGTATTATAGTAGTTATATTCTTGTACATAGGGGGCAGTATTATAGTAGTTATATTCTTGTACATAGGGGCAGTATTATAGTAGTTATATTCTTGTACATAGGAGCAGTATTATAGTAGTTATATTCTTGTACATAGGAGCAGTATTATAGTAGTTATATTCTTGTACATAGGGGGCAGTATTATAGTAGTTATATTCTTGTACATAGGAGGTAGTATTATAGTAGTTATATTCTTGTACATAGGAGCAGTATTATAGTAGTTATATTCTTGTACATAGGAGCAGTATTATAGTAGTTATATTCTTGTACATAGGAGCAGTATTATAGTAGTTATATTCTTGTACATAGGGGGCAGTATTATAGTAGTTATATTCTTGTACATAGGGGCAGTATTATAGTAGTTATATTCTTGTACATAGGGGCAGTATTATAGTAGTTATATTCTTGTACATAGGAGCAGTATTATAGTAGTTATATTCTTGTACATAGGAGCAGTATTATAGTAGTTATATTCTTGTACATAGGAGCAGTATTATAGTAGTTATATTCTTGTACATAGGGGGCAGTATTATAGTAGTTATATTCTTGTACATAGTAGTATTATAGTAGTTATATTCTTGTACATAGGAGCAGTATTATAGTAGTTATATTCTTGTACATAGGAGCAGTATTATAGTAGTTATATTCTTGTACATAGGGGGCAGTATTATAGTAGTTATATTCTTGTACATAGGAGTAGTATTATAGTAGTTATATGCTTGTACATAGGAGTAGTATTATAGTAGTTATATTCTTGTACATAGGAGCAGTATTATAGTAGTTATATTCTTGTACATAGGGGGAAGTATTATAGTAGTTATATTCTTGTACATAGGAGCGGTATTATAGTAGTTATATTCTTGTACATAGGAGCAGTATTATAGTAGTTATATTCTTGTACATAGGAGCAGTATTATAGTAGCTATATTCTTGTACATAGGAGCAGTATTATAGTAGTTATATTCTTGTACATAGGAGGTAGTATTATAGTAGTTATATTCTTGTACATAGGAGTAGTATTATAGTAGTTATATTCTTGTACATAGGAGGCAGTATTATAGTAGTTATATTCTTGTACATAGGAGGTAGTATTATAGTAGTTATATTCTTGTACATAGGAGTAGTATTATAGTAGTTATATTCTTGTACATTGCAGGTAGTATTATAGTAGTTATATTCTTGTACATAGGGGCAGTATTATAGTAGTTATATTCTTGTACATAGGAGCAGTATTATAGTAGTTATATACTTGTACATAGGAGGCAGTATTATAGTAGTTATATTCTTGTACATAGGAGGTAGTATTATAGCAGTTATATTCTTGTACATAGGAGCGGTATTATAGTAGTTATATTCTTGTACATAGGGGGAAGTATTATAGTAGTTATATTCTTGTACATAGGGGCAGTATTATAGTAGTTATATTCTTGTACATAGGAGCAGTATTATAGTAGTTATATTCTTGTACATAGGAACAGTATTATAGTAGTTATATTCTTGTACATAGGAGGCAGTATTATAGTAGTTATATTCTTGTACATAGGAGTAGTATTATAGTAGTCATATTCTTGTACATAGGAGCAGTATTATAGTAGTTATATTCTTGTACATAGGAGCAGTATTATAGTAGTTATATTCTTGTACATAGGGGACAGTATTATAGTAGTTATATTCTTGTACATAGGAGCAGTATTATAGTAGTTATATTCTTGTACATAGGAGCAGTATTGTAGTAGTTATATTCTTGTACATAGGAACAGTATTATAGTAGTTATATTCTTGCACATAGGAGCAGTATTATAGTAGTTATATTCTTGTATATAGGAGCAGTATTATAGTAGTTATATTCTTGTACATAGGAGCAGTATTATAGTAGTTATATTCTTGTACATAGGAGCAGTAGTATAGTAGTTATATTCTTGTACATAGGGGGCAGTATTATAGTAGTTATATTCTTGTACATAGGGGCAGTATTATAGTAGTTATATTCTTGTACATAGGGGGCAGTATTATAGTAGTTATATTCTTGTACATAGGGGCAGTATTATAGTAGTTATATTCTTGTACATAGGAGCAGTATTATAGTAGTTATATTCTTGTACATAGGAGCAGTATTATAGTAGTTATATTCTTGTACATAGGAGGCAGTATTATAGTAGTTATATTCTTGTACATAGGAGGCAGTATTATAGTAGTTATATTCTTGTACATAGGAGCAGTATTATAGTAGTTATATTCTTGTACATAGCAGGCAGTATTATAGTAGATATATTCTTGTACATAGGAGCAGTATTATAGTAGTTATATTCTTGTACATAGGAGTAGTATTATAGTAGTTATATTCTTGTACATAGCAGGTAGTATTATAGTAGTTATATTCTTGTACATAGAGGCAGTATTATAGTAGTTATATTCTTGTACATAGGGGCAGTATTATAGCAGTTATATTCTTGTACATAGGGGCAGTATTATAGCAGTTATATTCTTGTACATAGGAGCAGTATTATAGTAGTTATATTCTTGTACATAGGAGTAGTATTATAGTAGTTATATTCTTGTACATAGGGGCAGTATTATAGCAGTTATATTCTTGTACATAGGAGCAGTATTATAGTAGTTATATTCTTGTACATAGGAGCAGTATTATAGTAGTTATATTCTTGTACATAGGAGCAGTATTATAGTAGTTATATTCTTGTACATAGGAGTAGTATTATAGTAGTTATATTCTTGTACATAGCAGGTAGTATTATAGTAGTTATATTCTTGTACATAGGGGCAGTATTATAGTAGTTTTATTCTTGTACACAGGAGCAGTATTATAGTAGTTATATTCTTGTACATAGGAGGTAGTATTATAGTAGTTATATTCTTGTACATAGGGGCAGTATTATAGTAGTTATATTCTTGTACATAGGAGGTAGTATTATAGTAGTTATATTCTTGTACATAGGGAGCAGTATTATAGTAGTTATATTCTTGTACATATGAGCAGTATTATAGTAGTTATATTCTTGTACATAGGAGCAGTATTATAGTAGTTATATTCTTGTACATAGGGGCAGTATTATAGTAGTTATATTCTTGTACATAGGAGCAGTATTATAGTAGTTATATTCTTGTACATAGGAGGTAGTATTATAGTAGTTATATTCTTGTACATAGGAGCAGTATTATAGTAGTTATATTCTTGTACATAGGAGCAGTATTATAGTAGTTATATTCTTGTACATAGGAGTAGTATTATAGTAGTTATATTCTTGTACATAGGAGGTAGTATTATAGTAGTTATATTCTTGTACATAGGAGCAGTATTATAGTAGTTATATTTGTGTACTTTCGTCATGTTTATTAACTATATAGCCATATTCCATGTCCTCCTAGAAGAGACAAGCACTGCACGGTACTGAGACAGCAGTCAGTACACATCCCCACTCAGTAGCTTCTTTTTGGCTGATATAACTTATGCAGATACATTCAAAAGAGTGTAACCATATTCCTAAACTGCTGGTTTTTGTTTCCTGTCATGTAGCCTATAGATCACACTCACATGCACCAGTACATGGTATTATTTAAAAATAAAATGTCACCTTCAGTTCACTTCCAGGTCATCTGCCTGAAATCTTCAATTTCTCCCTATTTGTACAGATTTACATGTCATAAACTTAGATTTTTCACCTCTTATAGATTAGATTGTGAGCTCATGGACTGATGTGAAAGCAATCTATGCTGAATATATTCACACTGTATAAATGATGGAAAATAAATCCACACTTACACTAGTCTTAGTTTTTGCATACTTTCTGCTTTCGCTTTGCAGTTTTAGAACATAGCCACTAGGTGGCAGTAAAACGCAATATTCTGCTATTTTGTACAAAAATTGTACTTTTTTGAAAAAAAAAATTGGATGACATGAATGAATTTCAATATGCCTGTCAAATGAATGTCCTTGTTTTTTATAGCATTATGATATGTCCATGGGTGCATAGTCGTCTTAGGGCAGGATCTATAACTGAGGTCATCTTTTAGCTGCATGCTTAGATGTCATCCTAGATCATGTAAAATGTGCGCTGCCTGTGCCTTATAGAAGCTTGGTTGGCCACAGACGAATGTATAGAAGCCAATACAATAAAGTCTAAAATCTGTAGTAATGTTTCAAGGTTTTTTAGTGGGTCCCACATTAACTTATAGGATAGTTACCTAT